>SJYO01014747.1:26677951-26735777 GCA_006410555.1 Capra ibex
TTTTTCAACCGAATTTCGAGTTGTAAGTCTTTTACTTCTAGTACCGTAGGCCAGGGTAGTGAAGTACCGTTTGTCTACCCCTTTGTCACCTTTTGTCACAGTCTGAAATAAAAAGACCCGAGGTTTTAGTGACGTCTACCACTGACGTCGGTACTTTAATTTTCTGTGAATGAGGAACCTTCCTTTCAATACTGGTTGGATCTATCGTATAAGTTTTCGTCTCTGTAATGAAACGGCTGATTCCAGGCAGATCAGTTCCGATACCAAAAAGGACACCAGTACATACCTACACTCTCCACCTGACACTTCTTCCGACTCACGGCTTCTTAACTACGAAAACTTGACACCACAACCTCTTCTGAGAACCCTCAGGGAACCTGACGTTCCTCTAGGTTGGTCAGGGAAGACTCCCTCTAGTTGGGACCATAAAGAAACCTTCCTTACTACGATTTTGACTTTGAGGTCAGGAGACCGGTGGAGTACTCTTCTCAACTGAGTAACCTTTTCTGAGACTACGACCCTCTCTAACCCCCGTCCTCCTCTTCCCCTGCTGGCTCCTACTCTACCGACCTACCGTAGTGCCTGAGTTACCTGCACTCAGACTCACTTGAGGCCCTCAACCACTACTTGTCCCTCCGGACCGCACGACGTTAAGTACCCCAGCGTTTCTCAGCCTGTGCTGACTCGTTGACTTGACTTGTATTGACCACCCTTCGTTTAGNTCCTACTCTACCGACCTACCGTAGTGCCTGAGTTACCTGCACTCAGACTCACTTGAGGCCCTCAACCACTACTTGTCCCTCCGGACCGCACGACGTTAAGTACCCCAGCGTTTCTCAGCCTGTGCTGACTCGTTGACTTGACTTGACTTGACTTGTATTGACCACCCTTCGTTTAGATGACCCCGAGGTTGGGTCCTTTAATGCAATTCTTTTCGGGACTCGTCAAGACATTAGTGAGGTACCTCCCTACACGGTCTCTCCGTAGTGCGAGAGACATGAGGAAGGTCAGTAGTGGGTAAGACCGTCTTGTCCGAGACGAGTACTTTCGATATACCAGTATATGTTCATTTATATCCCGGTGTTCCTTAGACTTTACAGTACAACGAACAAGGTAACTTTAATAATTAAGGGTAATAAAGGCTACAAATGGTTCCGATCACCTGTTCTGATACGACAGGATGTCTTGAAATTTTTTTATCTAAACGAAGAAATCGTCAAAGTACATAGTTAGTATGTGATCTTTATCCGTGAAATTAGTAGGAATCAACTCTAATGGTACTGTGTCTAGATCCTCCTGTGTCGCGAAAAGTAAGATCTGGAGATATTCACCTAGGTAAGTCTTATACCGTCTCTTGGACACCTGGTAGGTCTGTGTCCAGGTGTTAGGGCTCAGTCGCTAAACTTTGGGTTCCCTACTTTTGATATTCAAAAGTCTTTATTAAAATCATGGGTTTAAGTGAACCGTTATTTTGACCTTGACTATATTCCGATAAATATCGAATAGAAACAGAGGATCATATTTATGAGTACAAATCAACGACTCTATGATCATAAACTAATCTCACGACAGGGTCAGGGTGACTTCGCTTCTCCACCGTTCTTATGTGTCATCTTGACATGTTTTTCTAGAAGTGCTGGTTCTATAAGTGCTACCACACTAGTGAGTGGATCTCGGTCTATAGGACCTTACACTTCAGTTCATCCGGAATCTTTCGTAGTGATACTTATTTCGATCACCTCCTTGTCCGTCAAGTATGTGGGTATAATGGTTAGAGTTTAGGTTTTTGAAGATTTGTGATTTTGTGTAGAGAGGGATTTCTATAGTTTTTCCCTAGCATTTGGAGATCATAGTAAAGATTCTCACTTTGCGAATGGTCCAGGACGTAGATATCTGAAATAGACAAACGGTAAAAGGTTCAGGGTCTCTGCTTATACTCGTAGTTCTCTTGACCTACGTCGCTACCCGTCCCACACCGACTACAGGTGTCTGTGGTGTGGGTCGACCACCGGGAGGTCTGAGGTGACATCCAGGTCGAAGAGTAGTGCGGAAGTCACCCCCTGTCTCTTTACCTAAAGAAGTGTGTGTTGTGTACCATGGACCGTAGACTTTAAAACCCGAGGACATTGATACGTAATAGTCTCCAGACACTTTACGTCTTAGTTCTGTCCTTTACTTCTCGGTGTCTTGTGGTTTACGTCGGTCGAAAATTGGTATCGTCAAAAAAAGAAAGTTGATATTCCGGAATTGTCACTTATTGTTCTTTTGTTCACTCCTTTTTTTCAGACGGAAAAGTATGGTGACGAAAGAACGCATCCATTATCATTTATGAAGAGACTAACATTGAACCCTCGGGTCTTCTTTTTGGGGTTGAAGGTTCCGACATAACGTCTCCTTTCTCGTGAGTGGTAAAGGTCTGGAAGTGGTCCAGTAGGTCCCTAGGGCACTGGTGACAGAGTCTCAAAAGAAAGAACAAACTGGGGGTCCGTTGACTGGTCTACCGTAGTAGTACCCGACCTTGTCTTTCAGTAAGTATATTTCAGAAGTACGTTGAAGATTTGACTTACACGATTCTATTTCGCCTTTATGACAATGTGGTTAAGACTCTAAAAACTCCATTATAGGTGGACATAGACGAAATGACAAAACGTCTACCGAACGGGTGTGTCGAAAACAATCTTGTTACCTCCGTCTATTGTTTTGGTCTCCAAGACTTTTTCAGCGACCAGGGTTTTGTCCAAATGGTCCACCCCCTCATCATGACCTTATCAGGTCACAGGAAAGATGAAATCATACGACAGACTGTACGTAATCAAACCTTACCGAGAATGAACTGATTTCACTTTGGGTGGAGGGTTTTCTCTAGTTTGAACAATTCTCATTAAAGAATTGTCTACAAACCTTTGGTCATCCGTCCAGTTGATATTTGTCATGTCCAGGCTTTTATTTATTGATTTTATCCGCGGTGTACTAAACGGAAAACGGTGTTCAGATAATACAAATTACCCGGTCAATAATGAAATTAGGAAAACATCCCTAATGGAGTTAATTGGTGTTGTTGGGAGACTTATCGTACAAGTACGATGTCTATTTGCCTCTTCCGTTACCGTTGTGTGAGGTCATGAGAACAGACCTTTTAGGGTACCTACCTCCTCGGACCATCCGACGTCAGGTACCCCAGCGTGTCTCAACCTGTGCTGACTCACTGAAGTGAAAGTGAAAAGTGAAAGTACGTAACCTCTTCCTTTACCGTTGGGTGAGGTCACAAGAACGGACCTCTTAGGGTCCCTGCTCCCTCGGACCACCCGACGGTAGATACCCCAGCGCGTCTCAGCCTGTGTTGACTTCCTTGAATCGTCATCGTCGATGTCCATTTTTAGTCTCCGAATCTCTTCGGATCATCGAGTGGGTTTCAGTTTTCGATGGTTCTCCGTCTCGACCATAAGTTTGGATTTTTGGATTTGAGGGATGATTGATTTCAGGTGAAATTTAAGATTCAGACATTCGACATATAGACCACCCGGTATGACCACCCAGACATCTGGGCCATATGCTTATGTTTACATTGTTCACGGGTTCTCCGAAAGAAGTGTGGACCGTCGTTAGGAAGTCCCTGTGGAAAGGTTCTGTACTTATGTTCCTGTAAGTTGAATCTGTCGACACTCAATGTAGAACCGAAGGTGATGTTGGGGGTGGACTGGGTTCAGACGGTCGAACGGGGGCCTACCGTAATCCACGTATGTTCCATCGGCTGACTGTTCGACTGATCGACGATCAATGGATACGATCGATTGAACTTTCTTACGAAACCCAAATTTGAAGTCTGATGGATTTACAGTGATGAATTTCTCCTTCTCGAAATAATCCGTAAGGTGTTTAAAGAGGTCCGAAATGCATTGGATAGATCCGAAACCACTGCTTTACTCTGTGTGCACTTGTCAGGGACGTGTGGGAGGAAAGGTACATACTTCAGGTCAGTGACCGGTCAGTGGAAAGGTCTGTCTGAGACTGGAGGGAGGAAGAGGGTAGGGGTGGTGATGGTGACTGTGTGCGGGTGGGTATATGAGTCACCAGAACTGTCCTTAAGTGGATAAGATAGGAGGAGAAAATAACTCCCAGTTTCCGGGAGACACTCTGAGCGAGGTGAACAATTCACCTCCTCGGACTTATTTCCGAGGGTGCTCTTGAAGACGTAAGTACCGGTCCGAGTTCAAATGGAGCGGTCCACTCGACCATAATTGTCTCAGGACTCTGAGTCTCAAAGGAAGAAAGTGAAACTATCGGCCCTTCGAGTCAGTGTGGAAGGAGTTCGCCCTTTTTCAAAGGAGTCGGGTCTCAAGAGGTCAGATAGTAAACGAAGAACGAGAAATTCAATCACCAACCGAAAAAACGACAACCAACAAACAAGGCTTCACATAAACAAAAGTCGACGGGGACGGTTAAGAATACATTTCACTCATACCGACCTTGACGTACAGACCAGTCGTACTGTTTTTGGAATTCGGTCCCTGTTGTCGAAAAGTATCCACTTATACGAACTTGACCGTTCGACGAATGGAACGAGAACAAACTTCTCTTATGACATGATTTTTTCTTGTCTTCTGTGTAATTTGGTTACCAGTCTAAAGTCTACACAGGGTAGGGAAGGGATTTTGTGGGGGGTTGAGTGGTGGAACACGGGGTCGTCTATCTTAGTGGTCACAATCCATGGAGGGAACGACACCGGACTGGAGGACGCTCGAGTACGTTCCAAATATCACAATCAAGAATTTCTTTGATATCAGAGAATTTCTTTTGTTAATCAAGAATTTCTTCGATCTCAGACAAGATTGATGAAGGTGGGTGGTTTTTTCTCATTATTTAATACACGAAAAAGGACGAGACTAATGGTCCTTCGAGTTTCAGGTCAAACGTCGAATTAAAAACATCAACATATTTTGGTGTGTCGGACGTATTATTGGACAATTGAGACAGGGATTAAAATAATGTTTCCGTGCAAAGAGGGAAAGATTAAAAAGAAAGAGCAAAAACACATGTTTAAGAAAATTCGAAGGAGTTAGGGAAACATTTGACACCATGTCTGACTTTATTTTAATGGGAAGAGAGTCACAACACGGAAAATGATTACGGTGGATTGGGAGACCACTGGTCCACGGGTCCTATGGGAGAAGAAGTCTTCGTCTCGTCTACGATCAAAAGACTGATGTTTGGGTCTGTTACATAACCCGAGCTTGGGGGTTTCTCTGGTTGACCATGAGAAGAAGAGGGATCCGGAATGGACCAACCAGTAGAGGAATTGGTTCCTACTTCCCGATTTCCGGTCTGTCGAGACACCTTTGTTGTGGTCCCGAAGTCATTCTCCGCCGGTAGTCCTATCTTCCGATATCTTCCAAGGGACCTAGTTCTGACATTCCGTTGAGAACCGGTCTCAACTGGACTGTGAAAAGATATCTAACTAGGGTCCCAGGGACAAGTGTTCGGGATGGTCCACCGTGTCAGAAGAAAGAGTTGATTATAGATGGTGGAGAATATAAAAGAAGAGGAGTTCAACTGATGTCTCTCCTAGGTCAGAGGGAGGAACGACAAAAAGGTTCTCTATATTGGTATCCTAGAAAATTAAATTTCATAATAAAATAATTTTTGAGTTGTTCGTTTATACCCCCTCGTTTCAAGAATGCCAGGTACGTCCCTAGCGTCAGTTTTTACGTATATTCTCGGTCGTCCTCACATTTGCTCCCACACTCGATCTCCCTCTAATGTACAGAGGGGTTTCGATATTATTCCGAAGACTTGAAAACACACACACGATGTCTTAGGAGGCACGGGTTGTTGGGGGGGGGGGGGTTGGGGTCCATCGAAACATTTCGGATATTTAGGGAAAAGTCCTACAAAATTTTATGTATGTTATGTATCCTAATCTTTCCTTTGGTTCATATCGGGTAAGAGCAATAAGGTCCGTCAATTCAAGGTATTTCAGTGACTTATGACTCAATCACTTGTGACTAGGTGAGAAGGACCCTCTCTGTGATATAATCCAAGGACGTTCTGAGACCATTTAAACCCTGTTGACTAGTTATTCATTGAAATAAAAGACGCACAAAGACAAATTTCTGTGGGATAAAATGTAACCGCTAAGTAATTATAACTTGAGTGTCGATTGTCGCTGTATTAAGTACGGATATACTTCAAATAGGTGCCTACACAAAAGAGGTATTCTGTGTAGTGTCAGAAGGACCTGAATCCTTGTGATTCTCTCGGAATGATGACACGAACCTCCCGATAAAATTTGTCACTTCAGTGGTTATTTTGGGTTTTGATGTTTTTAGGATTGTGATTGTCTAACTTTTTTTCTGTGAACAAATGTCGTACTATTGACTTTGTTCTTTCGTCTCACGAAGGAACAAGTTGACGTTGATTCTTACACGCAGTCAACTGAGTTTTAAAAGTGGTGGAGCGTGTGCAGGTTTTAGTGTTTCACGACGTTTACTACTAAACTCCCGATGTTTAAAATCGTACATCTACTTAAACCTTTATGTCTCGGACTCTTATCATTCCTAGTTGACATATGTCTTTATTTTAAAATGGTTTATGTTTTTAATCTAAAACACTATCGTATACACTCAGAAATAAATGTGTAATATATTGTTCTAAATCGTCGTTTAGATTGTTGATGGTATTAAAGTTTCAATACTACTTGAATATGTTATAGGATTCTATGCTTTTATGTACACTAAAGATAACCACTGTTTCAGTGGGACAATTATGAACCAAACGACTGATGTAAATATTAACTTCCTTTACGATTTAAAGTCAATCTTCAGACTCTTGTGTTCCTACGTTAAAAAAAAGGGTACGTTCAAGTACCGGGGGAGTTAAGATAGGTACCTGTCTCCTCTGATATGTAGATTCCATAGGTACAAGTCCAATGAACGAAATTTAAACGTTTGAGTTTTTCTGATGACACTTCCAAAAGGTTCCTATTGTCTTTTTTGTTAAAGATTTATTGGAACGGTCACTTCTAGAGTCAGTTCCGCCATCACGAATTAAGTAAACACTGGGTTCTTGTCACAGAACCGTTCCCATCCTTTCTTTCCGTCCTCCAGTTCGGTCAAAGCGACCTCATTTGTCATATGTTTGAGAGAACCCGTGGTTGGGAGACGGGAAGGTTTAGGACGGAGTGTAGGGACGTTGTCTTTGTTAAGGGACGTTGTTCCTCTTTGTTCTCATCCTTCCAAACGTTCTTCAGTTGAAGGTTCTTCGGTCCGAGGAGTTCTATCTCCACACGAAGATAGTTACTTACATACAAACTACTACATGGTACTCAGTCCCATGGTACTACATGGGACAAAATGTATAATGTACATCCAATCGAGTGACTTGGGAGAGTGGAGTAAATTATCTATAAGAATAATATTAGAAATGCAAGGAGTATTTCTTTCACTCTGAAGTTCTCTCCAATTCCTCGGAGGGGGTTCCAATCAGAGTGTCTTCCACCTATGTTCGAATATCATATCCAATGTGATGGAACACCGAGTCAACCATTTCTTAGACGGACATTAAACCCTCTGGACCCAAGATAGGGACCCAACCCTTCTAGGGGACCTCTACCTTTTCCGATGGGTGAGGTCATAAGACCGGACCTCTTAAGGTACTTGACATGTCCGGTACCCCAGCGTTTCTCAGCCTGTCCTGGCCCGCTGAAAGTGAAAGTGTGACGGAAAATGTAGTCAAAGAATAGAATGTTATTAAAGTCGCAATTCTCCTGGGGGTTTCGGGGAAAACAGTGGAAGGAAGAAATCTTTTGAGAGGAGAGTAAAGGGTTCGTCTTAAGTAACGAAGGAGTTACAAAGGTTTCTTGTGATGTGTACGGTGATAATTTCATGAGTCCCTCCAGTCAAGTCAAGTCAAGTTAGCGAGTCAGCACAGGCTGAGAAACGCTGGAGTACTTAACGTCGTGCGGTCCGGAGGGACAGGTAGTGGTAGAGGGCCTCAAGTGAGTTTTGAGTGCAGGTAGCTCAGCCACTACGGTAGGTCGGTCATTGGGCGTTATGATGTACCATGAACTTCATTTCTATTGAGTCGGACACGGACATGGACAGGTCGAGTGATGGCTTTTTCTGTCGCACCGGATGGTGACCTTTTGAAGGCAATTCTGTCAAGACTGATAGCTGTGACTCTGGTCGGGATTGAAGCTCCGACGTGTCGTAGGAGTCCTACGTTCTACTCCGGTGGATGGGAGAGGGGAGTCCGGGGTGTGTGGCTCCGTCGGTCTCATTTACCTCAGTGGCTTCGGTGGTAGGAGTCCGGGACGCCGCACCCCGTAAGGACTCGTTTCGGAGGATCTCCATCAGAGCCCGGGTGACAGCGAGAGAGCGGGAGGTGGACCTGGCAATAGCCGTGGATGCTCACGGTGGCGGTTGGCGAAACGCCTGGTTGAGTGGCGGAGTGACAGGCCGACGTGACGGGGTGCCGAGGAGACTGCGGTCCAAGGCGCGCTGGCGCTGCGTCCCACTACTCGAGTGCTTCTCCGCCCTGTAGAGCGGCCAGGGGGTTCCGCGTCCGCGTGTGGCGTCGCGGGCGACGGAGTGGCGCGCCCCGCCCCTCCTCCTACCCGCCCCCCTTCCCCTTCTCTGGTGCGGGGCCAGTGGAACCAAAGGGGGCCCCGCCCCGGTGACTCTTGGCCGAACGCCTACCCAAGGTTAAAGAAATAAACATGAAACTCTATCTGATGTGAACTACTGGCGTTCTCAAGATAACGAAGTTTTGAAAAAGTCACTGTATCTCGAAATATAAAGTTGACATTTCAGTGTTGGCCAACAACAAGTCAGCGAGTCAGCACAGACTAAGAAACGCTGGGGTACCTGTCGTCGTGCGGTCCAAAGGGACAGGAGGGTGATAGAGGGTCAAACGAGTCTGAGTACAGGTAACTAAAACGCTACGGTAGGTTAGTAGAGTAGGACAGCAGGGGAAGACGGAAGTTAGAAAGGGTCGTAGTCCCAGAAAAGGTTACTCAGTCGAGAAGGGTAGTCCATCGGTTTCATAACCTCGAAGTCGAAGTCGTAGTCAGGAAGGTTACTTATAAGTCCCAACTAAAGGAAATCCTAACTGACCAAACTGGGGGAACGACAGGTTCCCTGAGAGTTCTTAGTTGAAAGTTGACAGTTGTGGTGTCAAGTTTTCATAGTCAAGAAACTACGAGTCGGAAGAAGTACCAGGTTGAGAGTGTAGGTATGTACTGATGACCTTTTTGGTATCGAAACTGATCTACCCGAAGGGAACACCGAGTCGACCATTTCTTAGACGGACGTTACGTCCTCTGGACTAGGGACCCAACCCTTCTAGGGGACCTCTTCCCTTTGCGATGGTTGAGGTCATAAGACCGGACCTCTTAAGGTACCTGACATATTTTGTAACCCAGCGTTTCTCAGCCTGTCCTGGCTCGCTGAAAGTGAAAGTGAGGTGAACTGATCTGCCTGGAAACAGTCGTTTCATTACAGAAACGAAAAATTATCCGATTCTAATAGTGTCGAAAAGAAGGTTCCTCGTTCTTAGAAAATTAAAGTACCGACGTCAGTCGCGGGCACCACTAATACCTGTGTTGGCCAATCCAATGACACTACGTATAGTCAAATCTTCGAGTACTGGTCGTAAAATTTTCCTCTACCTTCCCACTTCAGTGACGTGGGGTAGGAACTTTTCGACGGGCCGGGGAGGACCGACGACAAGTGACAGAGTTAGAGAGACCCGTCATCCCTCACCTTCAAGACCCACCGCCCCCCGCGCGGGACTTCCCAATTCGAAAGAAAGTCGAATAGTACTCTCTCTCTAGTGTCAGAAAGGACTAATTTTGACCAAATCTTCAGGTTTTTCTCAGATCTTCTTCCCCTACTACCATTTCATACCAGTGTCACTTACATTTGGGAACTTTATAGGTACATGGGAAAGCGATGGGGCGGATGGGAGCTTTCAATTAAAGGGTCGTAGATCAAATAATTTTGTAGAACTCAAGATACTACTAAAGTCTTTTGACAATCTGGTATGTTGAGAACAGGTATGTTGACCTATTTTAGAAACTCCCGGAATACTCCTCTAAAATACCGGGTCTTTAAACGATTTATGTGAGTGTTCCGAAGGTCACGGACAAGAGACCAGGAGTCATTAAGGAAGTCACTATCGAGACAGTTACCCTTGAAGTAGGTCGGGGTCACCTAGGGGATGTACAGTGTGTTCAAATCTTTTAATCCCAGTTTTACTCGTCCGAAGTCGACAATTGGAACTTAACAGTTTTGAGAATGTACCGGGGACAATTTTCAGGGTAATAGGGACATTGGTAAGACCTATATGAACTGGTCTCACATAAACAGGGACTTCGATTTCTTCTCACATGTTTAATATGGGAGTCCGGTCCTTCGCACAGAAGTTTGACCTCCGTCAAGGGTAGTATAACTGGATTCGCGACTGACCTGGAGTCGTAAGTCCCTTTAAGGTGTCCTGGGTTGTTTGTCTTTAACTGTGACGTTACCGGTCCTAGGTCCAATGATCTCACACCTTTCCCGGATTATAGTCAGGGGTTACGTCACCGAAAATGGTCACTTTACTCCTCACTAGACGACAGAAGGACATGTTGACCAAACATGTTAGA
The DNA here is from genome assembly GCA_006410555.1 of Capra ibex. NCBI lineage: Eukaryota > Metazoa > Chordata > Mammalia > Artiodactyla > Bovidae > Capra > Capra ibex. Next base: position 26,688,594 of record SJYO01014747.1, read on the forward strand.
ACCAAAAACAGGGAAATTAAAATAACCGTCTCAAAGACCCAAAGAGACCCAAAACTTTTGTCTGACTAATAATATACTGAAGAGGAATTGGTCCCGTTAACCCAGTAGAAATAAAGGAAAATCGAATATATTTCTTTATAAAAACTTGTGAGGATGAAATTCTTACCACTTTAAAACAGGTCTTTTCACGAATATTGATACATTATTTCACTTAAAATTAAACACACTAAACCCGAATACACAAAAAAAAAGAAAAAAGACACGTAATTGACATTTATAAGGTAGAGATCTAATAAGACTCTCGGGTGACCAGTGAAAGTACGGAAAATAGACAACAGTCTTGCGATTCCGAAAGTGAAAAAACACGGAAGAAGGTTTAGGTGATGATAATTAAAGGTTAACTTCGTTTATCAAACCCCTAATCGAATTAAAAACAGTCGGTAATATCAACAAGACTTATTTTTAAATTAATGGTAGAGAGTTTTTCTTTATGTTATCCAATTCTTTTTTATCCTCTATATTCTCACATAGTACGTAAATTTCTATACAGTACGAAATATTTTTTTTGAATAAAGTGTATCTGTCCATTACCTAGTGTTTCCTTTTACGAAAAGGACGACACTCGATACTGGCACTTCAAACTTTAAGTAACGAGAGATTTCTGAAAGGTTGAGATATTAAGATATCAATACTATCTTTGAGATAGTAAGTAAGTTTTTCCTACATAATACGTGGAGGAAAATGGGCATCTTGTGACGATGTCGGACTCCGTGTACTGTAGTAACTGGAATCGTAGTCCTGACACCCCGAAGGACCCACCGAGTCGCCATTTCTTAGGCGGGCGTTCCGTCCTCTACTCCCAAGTCAGGGACCCAACCCTTCTACGACACCTCTTCCTTTACCGTTGGGTGAGGTCATAAGAACGGACCCTTTAGGGTACCTCTTTCCTCGAACCGTCCGATGTCAAGTGACCCAACGTTTCTTTCAGTCGGTGTTGAATCACTGATTTGTTGTTGTTTTTGTAGACCTGACACTTCGTTCCTATCGACCGGAAAAATTTGATAAATAAAAATTAACCTGCTATTAACAAAATACTACAACACGACCAAAGACGGTATGTTGTTGTACCTAGTCGATAAACAACAACAAGTCAACGATTCAGCACAGACTGAGAAATGCTGAGGTACCTGACGGTACGGTCCGAGAAGACAAGAGGTGATAGAGGCCTCAAACGAGTTTAAGTACAGGTAACTCAACCACTACGATAGATTGGCAGAGTAGAAGACGACGGGGAAAGAGGAAAATGGAAGTTAGAAAGGGTCGTAGTCCTAGAAAGGGTTACTCAGTCAAGAAATGTAGTCCACCGGTTTCATAAGTTCGAGGTCGAAGTCGCAGTCTGGAAGGTCACTTATAAGTCCCGTCTAAAGGAGATTCTAGTTGAACAAACTAGAGAAACGTCAGATTACCTGAGAGTTCTCAGAAGAGGTCGTGTTAAACTTTCGTAGTCAAGAAACCATGAGTCGGAAGAAATACCAGGTTGAGAGTGTAGACATGTACTGATGAACTTTTTGGTATCGAACCTGATATGCCTGAAAACACCGTTTCACCGAGACGAAAAATTATGACACAGATCCAAACAGTATCGAGAGGAAGGTTCCTCGTTCGTAGAAAATTAAAGCCCCGACGTCAGTGGTAGGTGTAACTAAAACTTCGGGTTCTTTTGGACAGTGACTGACGAAGGTGAAAAAGGGGAAGATAAACGGTACTTGACTGCTCCGGTCTACGGTACTAGAATCAAAAAACTTACAACTCGAAGTTCGGTCGAAAAAGTGACAGGAGAAAGTGGGAGTAGTTCTCAAAGAAATCAAGGAAAAGTGAAAGATGGTAATCTCACCATAGTAGACGTATAGACAACTTATAGTAGACGTATAGTACTCGACAACTATAAAGAGGGTCGTTAGAACTAAGGTCGGACACTAAGTGAGTCGGGTCGTAAAGTGACCCTTTCGGACCGTACGACGTCAGGTACCCCAGTCTTTCTCAGTCTGTGCTGACTCGCTGACTCGACTGACTGAGACGTATATTCAATTTATTCGTCTCACTGTTATATGTTGGAATAACATAAGGAAAGGGTCAAACCTTGGTTAGTCAATAAGGTACAGACCAAGATTGATAACGAAAACTGAGGGTATGTCCAAAGAGTCCTTTGTCTATTCTACCAGACAATGAGGATAGAAAATTCTTAAAAGGTGTCAAATAACACTAGGTGTGTCAGTTTCCGAAATCACATCAGTTACTTCGTCTACAGAAAGACCTTAAGAGAACAAAAGAGACACTAGGTTGGTTACAACCATTAAACTAGAGATCAAAGAGATGGGAAAGATTTGGGTCGAACATGTAGACCTTTAAGAACCAACGATTTCGAATCGAACTTTCTAAAACTTTTATTGGAACGATCATACGCTGTACTCGTGTTAACATGTCATCAAACTTGTAAGAAACCGTAACGAGAAGAAACTCTAACCTTACTTTTGTAAAGGGTCAGGACTCCGGTGACGATTCAAAAGATTAAAACGACTGTGTTACTCAGTTATAAAATCCTAAAATTTATCAAGTCGACCTTAAAGTAGTGGAGGCGATCGAAACAAACATCACTATGAAGGATTCCGGACGAATTGAAGTGTAAGGTCCTACAGACCGAGGTCCACTCACTGGTGTGGTAGTACCAATAAATCCAATAATTCTGGAAAGAACACATCAACAAGACACGAGTATAGAAAAACCGAATGTACGTCTCAGTCAGTCGAGTCAACGAGTCAGCACAGGTTGAGAAACACTGGGGTACCTGACGTCGTACGGTCCGAAAGGACCACTTTACGACCCGACTCACTTAGTGTCCGACCTTAGTTCTAACGACCCTCTTTATAGTTGTCGAATACTATACGTCTACTATAAGTTGTCTATACGTCTACTATGGTGAGATTACCATCTTTCACTTTGCCTTGATTTCTTGGAGAACTACTCCCACTTTCTCCTGTCACTTTTTCGACCGAACTTCGAGTTGTAAGTTTTTTGATTCTGGTACCGTAGACCGGAGCAGAACGGTACCAGGCGAACTTGCACTTCTGAACGGTCCAGACGAATTAGAGAAGTCAAAGATAACACCGTTTCCCAGAACACATTGCGTCACTTCGATACTTGGTACGGTACGTCCTGGTGGGTCCTTCCTACCCAGTATCTCTTCTCAAGACTGTTTTATACCAGGTGACCTCTTCCTTTACCGTTGGGTGAGGTTATAAGAAAGGACTTCTTGGGGTACCTGTCATACTTTTCGGTTTTTCTATACTCGCGGGGCGGGAGTATGGGTCAACCCTCCACGGGATATACGATGACCCTTTCTCGTCTCCTGTTAATGTTTATCGAGGTCTTTCTTACTTCACCGACCCGGTTTCGCCTTTTTTACGAGTCAACACCTACAAAGACCACCACTTTCATTTCAGGCTACGACATTTCTTGTTATAACGTATCTTGGACCTTACAACCCAGGTACTTAGATCCGTTTAACTTACACCAGTACGTCCTCGACCGTTCTCACTTGTAGTTGTAGAATCGTTAGTCAATTGATTTTACCTGCCCTTGTCCGCTTAAATTTGGTCCACTGGTAATATAGATGATAACACCTGTTCTTAGGGAATCCTTTTTACCTCATTTGAAGTATCAGTTGTTCTCAGGTTTTACGACATGAACCCACGTCGGGGGTTTTACTGTCTTACTAGAGCCACGCAAAGGTTCCGATTGGTAAGTTGTAGTGTCATTAGGTTCAGATACGGGTTGGTGACTTCGGTTTCTTCGACTTCAACTGGTCAAGATACTTCTGGATGTAGAAGATCTTGTAGTCTTTTTCTACAGGAAAAGTAGTTTCCCCTAATCTTACGTTTTCATCCTTTAGTTCTCTATGGGCCTTTTCGTCCGTTCAAACCGGAACCTCGTGGTTTACTTCGTCCTGTTTCCGATTGTCCCAAGACAGTTCTCTTGTACGACCAGTATCGTTTTTGGAAAAAGGTTGTTGGGTTCTCTGTTGAGATATGTACCTGTAGCGGTCTACCAGTTATGACTTTAATCTAACTAATAAAGGAAACGTCGGTTTCTACCTCTTTGAGACATGTCACTTAGTCGGTAGTCAAGTCAAGTCAGGGAGTCGACACAGGTTGAGAAACACTGAGGTACCTGACGTCGTGGGGTCCGGAGGGACAGGTAGTGGTTGAGGGTCTCAAATGAGTTTGAGTCCAGGTAACTCAACCACTACGGTATTCATATGTATATAGGTAAGGAGGACTTGGAAGGAAGGTAGGAGGGTAGGGTGGGGAGATCCAGTAGTGTCTCGTAACCCAACTCGAGGGACAATATGTCGTTGAAGGGTGATAGATAAAATGTACCTTGTTGTCTGACCAAGATTTATCCTTTTCCTCATGTAGTTCCGACATAAAACAGTGGGACGAATAAATTGAATATACGTCCCATGTAGTACTCTTTGCGACCTGACCTTCTTTGTGTTCGACCTTAGTTCTAACGACCCTCTTTATAGTTATTGGAGTCTATCCGTCTACTGTGGTGGGAATACCGTCTTTCATTTCTCCTTGAGTTTTCGGAGAACTACTTTCACTTTCTCCTCTCACTTTTTCAACCGAATTTCGAGTTGTAAGTCTTTTACTTCTAGTACCGTAGGCCAGGGCAGTGAAGTACCGTTTATCTACCCCTTTGTCACCTTTGTCACAGTCTGAAATAAAAACCCCCGAGGTTTTAGTGACGTCTACCACTGACGTCGGTATTTTAATTTTCTGCGAATGAGGAACCTTCTTTTCAATACTGGTTGGATCTATCGTATAAGTTTTCGTCTCTGTAATGAAACGGTTGTTTTCGGACAGATCAGTTCCGATACCAAAAAGGTTACCAATACATACGTACACTCTCAACCTGACACTTCTTTCGACTCGTAGCTTCTTAACTACGAAAACTTGACACCACAACCTCTTCTGAGAATTCTCAGGGAACCTGACGTTCCTCTAGGTTGGCCAGGTAAGACTTCCTCTAGTCGGGACCCTAAAGAAACCTTCCTACTACGATTTCGACTTTGAGGTCATGAAACCGGTGGAGTACACTTCTCAACTGAGTAACCTTTTCTGAGACTACGACCCTCCCTAACCCCCGTCCTCCTCTTCCCCTACTGTCTCCTACTCTACCGACCTACCGTAGTGCCTGAGCTGCCTGCACTCAGACTCACTTGAGACCCTCAACCACTACCTGTCCCTCCGGACCGCACGACGCTAAGTACCCCAGCGTTTCTCAGCCTGTGCTGACTCGTTGACTTGACTTGACTTGACTTGACTTACATATACAAAGTTGCGACGAGAAAGTTAAGTAAGGTGGGAGAGGAAGGGGGTGACCCAGGTGTTCAGACATGAAATACACACATAGAGATAAGGACCGGACGTTTATCCAATCGACCGGAAAAAACATAGTATTTTTAGAAACCGTAGAGTACTTTAGAATCGTACTACAAAAATTTACGTAGTTTTGTTTTGTGTCTAATGTCTCCTTTGGTTGATACAGTTTTATTAATAGTTTTGTAAACACTTTATCATCATATACACGAAGAAATACTTACGTCGTTCAGATTATTGAAGATATTAAAGTTTCACCACTATGTGTATTTGTTATAAAGTTTACTAGACGTTGTCGACATTACACTATCCTCTTATAGACACTAAACATAACCATTGTTTCGGTGTCCATGATGATTATGAAGACCGCGAATAACGGATGTAAATATTACTTACCTTTATAATTCAGATCAATTTCCAATTTCTTTTATATATTAATAAAAGATGGTTTTTAGTGTCTAGGAAGTTTCCGGTCATCGTCTCGTTTAACCCTCTCTTGACGATTACGTTAACGGACGGTAAATTTGTAGATATTCAACACTAGAACACCTAGTCCTCCCTACCTTTCCTAAAATCTTTTTTTAGTTCACTTTTAGGTTCGATTGACACTTTATTGAGTCCACATGTCAGACGGGACTTTTTGAGACGTCTCGCATTCCCCCGGTGGGACTTTCCGTCGTTGGGACGTCTCTTTCTCGACAAGGGTCTCTCACCGAACGACGGAAAGGTCGGTCGGGGTGTGCGTCGGTCTCCGACTCCGACGCCATTCACTATATTCCAGTGTAAAGGGTGACACTGAAGGGTGATCTGAGGAGAGGAGAAGGGAAGTGAGTCTCAGTGTCCAGACTCGTAAAATTTTCCTTTCCTCGGAACGTCCAGATGGGGTGTGGATAGAGGGGGATGTGTTGGGGTAGTACCTTAGTTGTCCGGAGACCAACGTGTGGAGGTTTGTGTCCCTCGAGTGGTGAAGGAACTATCCTTCTCGACGGGGACGAGGTCAGGGTCCTTCTGAAACAGTCGAGGGATCCTTTGTGGGCTCAGTCACCCACGTCTCATCCCACGCCCACATTCAGAACGAACGACGAGTCGTGTCCATCTCCCTCCTCCCGTAGAGACCCGACACAGACAGGACACTCCCGAGAGTTCCTTGAGCTTCGCCCGAAGGACACCAGGAAGGGACTTCGGGTAGACCGTTTCGGACTACAGTCCTCGGGGTGTAGTCCGACACACCCTAAGTAGAATCGGAGGGGCGTGACTGGGGTGTCGACTGGGGAGTGAGAGGAGGAGTGACAGGAGGGAAGAGGACGGATTGGACGTCAGACTAGTGTACCACGGAAAGAGAATGCCGGTCTGGGGAGTGAGGTGGGGGTTTCTGAGAGGGTGAGAGCCTAGTCGAACGGAAGGAAGACAGGAGGAACGGGGGTGGTTGTCCGGGGGTCCGGGGAGAGTAAAAGTCTAACCCATATATTCCCAATTTGTCGAGCCAGAGATCCCGGTCTTACGGACCCAAGTTAGAACCGACGAGGTGAGACGTTGAGACCCATTTAATGTATACCATTTATTATATGTATTCTTCAATACCATTTATTGTAGAGGCCCAATTATTCTATTAAGGAAATAGAGATTTAACCCCTATTAGTACCATGGAAGGAAAATCCAACTACACTCCTAATTTTCTCAATTATGTATATTACACGAATCTTGTCACGGAGAGTGTATCATTTATTATTTACAAGCGATAATAATGAGAATGTTAATAAAAGACCCTTCAACATTTGTATGTCGTGTCGGTGTTTAGTGGAAATCCTTCCAGAGTTTTCAGAGTTCCAGAGGAAGGGAGTGACCGAGGGACCTGTGGATTTGTATAAACGTAGAGACTTCGATTGTCTGTCCCCTTGGGAATCTGTAGTGGGTCTTTACTAGATGAAACACGTAAAGGAGTGTTCCTTTGCAGATCTTTTAATACTTCTGGGAAGTAGAAGATTTCGTCACTAGAGTGTATGGTTAGTAATTTTTTTACAAACAGCACGTGGGGGTATACCTCTTCCTTTACCGTTGGGTGAGGTCATAAGAAGGGACCTCTTAGGGTACCTGTCTTCCGGGACCGTCAAGAAGACTCGTTGAGGTATACACTGATAGTAAATATTTACTACACATGTATGATGAGACTATTATGTAAACACATAGAATATCTTGTTTATGTCTTTATCTTAAAATTTTTCTACTTTATACCGGAACGGACCACCAGGTCGTCAATTCTTAGACAGAACGTTAGGTCCTCTGCGGCCAAACTGGGGACCAGGCCCTTTTAGGGTATACGGCACCTCGTTGATTCGGACACTCGGTGTTGACGACTTCGGGCACACGGGACCTCGGGTACGAGACGTTGTTTTCTTCGGTGGAGTTACTCTTCGGGTACGTAGTGTTGATCTCTTACCGGAGACGAGTGACGTCGATCTCTTTCGGGTGTGTACTCACTTCTGAGTCGTGTCGGTGTTTATTTGTGTACTTACTTATAAAAAAAATTTCTACTTTATTTTTATTAGTCCTCCAGATTATAAAAGAAAGGTATAGGGTCGCCTACCAGAACGAGTGAAAGACCATATGTGTTTAGGGTCTAGGATCGTAGAGGTTTAAAAACCAACATTTGTAAACCTCTCTACGTTACCACTCGCATACTGACCTCGGTACGTGACTCTTCGCGTTGACGCGTCTTACGAACACTAGTACGACGTGTCCCTAATTACGACAAAATGTGTCTCTTCCCTTGACTGGGAGGTCCCAGTGAGTCAGTCGCTTGACGTCTGACTTTGGGTCCGACTTGACCCTCTACCGATATAGAAAAAACTAAGGGTAAAGGTATCAAAATCCTCTCCCTTTCCATCCCTTCTCTTTCGGTGTCCTTCCTGTCCCCACCGACTCTCCCCACCCCTGTCTTGAGAATCACCCGGTCTCCGTCCTCAAACCCGAGTATAGGTTTGGGTGTCCCTAGGGTGGTGAGGAAGAGGTCGACCAGGCCCCTCCGACTCAGTCCTTTGAAGGACCTTTTACCGAAGGATGGTTCGTTGGACCCAGGGACCCATCAGGGGTGGGTCAGACCCGTGAGGTGGGTTTTGTGTCAGGTCTTGACACCTCGGTGGTCGAACCCGGAAATGACGATAACCGGTCTCCCACCGTCAGTGACGGACGGGAACTAGTGAGCCGGGTACGTCCGTCTTTCCCTACCTCATCGTCTTTAGACGACAGGACCCGAGGAGATCTAGGGTCTCCGTCTTTGACGGATGACGAGTCAGGGACGATACCCTGGGGTTCGTTCCCGCAGAGTCCGGAGTTTAAGGAATAGAGCTTTCACCTCCAGTATTATGGTACAGGATTTGGCGATTACCAAAAGTTTCGCACCAAGGGTCTAGTCATCGTAGTCGTAGTGGACCTTTTAAAAGTTTAACGTTTTAAGAGTCCGGGGTAGTGTCTAGACTCCAACCCGGGTCGTCAGACACAATTCTTCGGGAGGTCCCACTGATGCTACGCCCACTTGTACACGTTTGGTGAGAAGAGTTGGTTTGCTCTTCTACCTCCTCCTTCGTCCGATAGTTCCTAATAACAATACGAGGAACCTTGTCCCATTACCAAGAGTGTTTCGCACCTCCCTCCTCCTATCTTTGGGGTAAAAGAAGTCCCCGGAACCTCTGCCTCGATACCCTAAGGGGAACCATTAGGGACATCCGTATCAGATCCTTCTAGGGGGTTCCCTCACGCTCGTCTACCATCTTCGTCCCCTTTCTCTCGGACCGTCCACGTCGACTCCGGGAGTGAGAGGTGTGTGTGGACTGGATTCCCGACGTCGGACGTCTTGCCGGACCCCTTGACTAACCGGAACGTGGGTTCGTGGCTCCTCGCACTAAGATAAGTTAAGTGGTCGACGACCGGTCCCCAACTGACAGTGGAGGACGGATCCCGATAACACGGTTACAGGTGGTCGAACCGAACATACCCCAATCCGACCCTTGTGTGTTTCCGTAGTCTACCTTTACGATGACGAGGGTCACTAAGAGTGGTCCGAAGATCTGGTAGGAGTTTCCTCAGTCGGAAACTTAGTCTTTTCGGTATCGGACAGACGAAAAGGGATGGAGTCTTCAGATCCTTAGTGTTCAGGGGTAAAGTATCTTCCCCCGAAGGGTTGACCGCGATCACCACTTCTTAGACGGACCGTTATGTCCTCCACGTTCTCTGTGGTCAAACTGGGGACCCAACCCTTCTAGAGGACCTCTTCCTTTACCTTTGGGTGAGGTCATAAGAACGGACCCTTTAGGGTACCTGTCTCCTCGGATCACCCGATGTCAGACACCCCAGTGGTTCTCAGCCTGTGCTGACTCGTGTCTCGTGTGCTAAAATATCTTTTCAGCCGTGTCGCTTTTTTCAATTATGTCTTGTGGACCATTTCGGTGCCCTTTTACCCCGACCCTTGGGTCAGAGGGGCTCCGGGACCCGTGCACCGTAGAGACTGGGACTCCCGGTCTCAGGGTGGAGAAGGTCGATGGGCGTCACGGGTGTGGTGAGTTCTTACCCGTCCTCGGTCCCCGCTTGAGTGGTATCTGATCCCTTGACCCGGCGTGAGGACCCCCTCACGTCGACACGACTCCCTCTCTGTCCCCGACCCGTTCGGGTCGTCCTAGATCCTAAGACGGCATCGACCCCGGGTGTGGTGCCGAAAGACCCGTGAATGGCTCACTGTGTCCTTCGTCGTTTCAGTCCGACGTTTTTGTCCGACGACTTCTTTATCTCTCACAGTCTCCTACTCGGTCCCTTCGGTCCTACCACCCGACAGTTCTCCTCCGAGACACAGGTTTTTACACAACCCTTAACCCACCCTTCGACATTCGGTCAGGGTGTCAGACGTCTCTTACTCTGCCCTGTCCAACCATCCACTCCCACTACTCCTTCCATCTCCCGCCCCCCAGATGGACCTACTACTCTCAGAGTCTCCTCGCCCTCCTCCTCCTCGTCCCCAAGGTCGGCACGCGACCACTTACAAATTGTTGTCCGAGAAGTCTCTTTCGTAGTTTTGGACCAAGTATTGTGTCCGGTTGATGACACCACATTTATATCGAGGACACCCACTAAAGTTCAATGACTGTACTACAGTGACTGGTCACGTGTCTTAGACGAGACCATTCGACTATACTCTCCGAGGTCGTGTGGTGACCACTACAAACTGGGTCCCACACGGGCCCCACACGTATGGAACACCACAGGTGTGGAACACCACAGGTGAGGTCTCCGACGAGACCCTTTTCGTCTCAGTCTCGTTCCCTGGCACTTTAAATCCTTACAAATGAACGTTTCAATCCCCCTCATTCCTAACTGTCGTCTCACGTCTTCCGTCCTAACCTTCCTTTACGACTCGTCTCCCCGGACCTGAACCCTCCGTTCCCCCGTTTGGCTCGGAACGCTTCTTCCCTTGAGTGACGGTCCCCTTGAACCCCTAGAGAAGGGGAGGTGAAATTTCGGGTCTTAGAGAACGGTCCTGTTTGTCCACGGTCGTGGTTCGACCTTTCGAACCCTTTCGTGGTCCATAAGACATAACTTACGTGAAGACTTCCTGTTTCCCTTATTTTGTTTTGTTTTGTCTTTTGTTTCCCTCGAGATTTCGTCGGAACGGTGTTTCGAGGGGTGGAGGGTGTCGGGACTGAGTGCCTCCCCCGACTCCAGGTTCGGCGTGTGGTCTGTCCCTAGAGTTCACGTAAGGACCCTACGAGGCAAGTCGACTTTCATAGCTGTAAAAGGGAACAGACGGCGACGCGGTCTCAATTCTCGTCTTCTTACTTTCGTACCTCTCTTGGACGACCCGTCAATATAGTTTCTACGGGGTCCTTCGACACACCACACCGTCGGTCCTGTCCCCTGAAGTGTAACCCTTGACAATAGTAAGAACGGGAACAATAACTATTTTAAGGCTAAAGGATCGTGAATAACATACGGTACGTACTTCGACCGTAAAGCGGGTTTAACAGAGGACGGCGGTGATCTCCTAGACCTTCTCTTCCAGAGACCGACCGGAGACGGTCTCGGGAGAGACCCGGAATCAAAGGAGCAGACAGACAGGTCCCTCGGGTAGACGAGACTCCGTGGAAGGTCAGAACTGGAAGTCTAGGTGGAGCCGACAAGACTTAGTTCCACAAGACGGTCGACCAACCGGTACAGCCGACACTCGATGGGCACAACGTGTGTTCCCCATGAAAGACGTGTCGGGACTCATAGGGAGTCGGAGCGGAGAGTCAGGTCGGTGAGGGGGTCCGGGACGAGTCGGGTTCACCTTCGGCTACCGTAGAGGGGAGAGGTACTGAGAGGTGGAAGGACGGACCCCTCGACGAGGTACAAGAGGTCCTTCCCACCCCCCTTAGTACCGACCACCCCACCGGGACTGATTACACCCCGCCTTCGGTGACCCATTCACAAGGGGGTCAAGACTCTGTGGACAGTGTACTGGGAAGTTTCGGGGTGCTCCAGTTTACGGTCGGCGACCGAGACCCCCGGTCGGGTCATTACGTAGGAGCCAAACCGGAAGGGAAGAGGGGACAAAGTGGGGACAGAGAGGTAGGACGAGAACCCTAACGAAAAGATTATTCGAGGGTCAAACCGTCAGAACCGGAGTCCGAGACGAGACCTCCCTTAGGTCCGACTCAAAGGTTCCCGGATGCCGACTCCTATTAGGTGGTAAACTGTTTCGTCCCCACTAAGGCACAGGATCACTTCAAGAGTAAGGGGACGTAAGTCTACTGAAGACCTCCTCATACTTCCGGGTACCTTGGTCCCTTAGAGAGTCCTCGGAACGAGTCGGGACCCCTTCCTCCATATTCTCCTTCCAGACCTCGGTCCGCTCTAGTCGCTCCTCGGACACGACCCACCCCTCCTCAGAACTACTTTGCTACTTTTGAGTAGTGTAACCACCCCTCTCCCCACCCAGCAACGATGACTCCACAGGACACGTTCGTCTCGACTCAAGAAGAGACTTGTTTCCGAAACTACTTCTCCTTGACTGATCCAGGAGGCATCTGGAGTTAAGGTCTTGGTCCCTCTTATTCCGACCCCATCCCCCACGGTCGGTCATCTATGGTCGACACCCGTGAGTCAGTACTCTGACTTCCAAGACGGGACGGCTCCAAGGGGCCTCCTCTCTGTCATAAGTCCACGCCCCTCCTCCAATATGAGGGACCTTGTCGATCGATATTCTGTTATCGCAACGTTCCTTCCTTACCTCTGCGTCTACACCTCTTACCTGGACACCGGGACCAGCCCCGCCCTCTCTCACCCTGTTCACCTCTTTCACCGGAGTAATATAGACGTGACAGTCTATATTCTACCTACCGACCACTCTCCAACACGATACATCGTGTCCCTTGGGTCAGACCGTAAGACGCTACTGGACCTCCCGACCCTACCCCCTCCCGTTCCGATCCCTCCCTCCCCTATATACAGACCAACATCGACTGAGTGCAACAACATACCATCTTTGGTTGTGTTGTAACATCTTTAATTTTTTTGTTTTTGTTCTATTATCGTAGAAACTGGACGTCTCTGGACCCCCAAACCCCACCCTCACCTCCACGGATTCGGAGGAGGTGTCTGAAGACGGTCCGTCACGACCAGTCTCCTCACTTACGTCCGAGACTGGAGTTCCACCCCGGTGTCTCCCCACAGACTTGAGGGTCGGCCTTCCAAGAACAGTGTTCGTGTTGGTAAGGTGCCCCGTCCCTGACGGAGGATCCTCACTCGGAGAACAAGACCCCTTCTACGCGTTCCGCATCGGATGGTCGGACTACACCCCGACCGTCTCGTCTCGCGTCCTGGTGGTGTCGCATCGGAGCCCCGAGAGGGACGGGGCAGACATGACGGAGGAGGAGCCGTCAGTGAAACCTAAACGAGGACAAAGACTCGCCGACTGTCGTCCCGACGTTTTCCGACTTCCCTCGAATCTGAGTCCTGTTTGAGAGTCGGGTCGTGACGAGGTAGGGGGGTTTAGGTGACTTAGGTGTGGTCCTAGAAGGGGACCCGCTGGGCCATGAGTGTCGGGGGTCTAGAACCCCTGGAGACGATACGTCTCGACATTCCAGGTGAATGTCAGGAGGGGCTACCACAAACCCTGAGAGTCAGACCCTACGCCGGGACGGAGAAACCGGAGTCGCAAACGAAAGGGACGTACGTCTAAGGAGGGGGGAGTGACACCGAAGAGGAGAGCGTCAGAGGTTCAGGTCGACCAGTGGTTACGGGACAAGTTCGGTACGTCCTTAGGAGGAGACTCCGGGGAAGTCCCCGAGAAAAACAAGTCCAGGTCCTCACTTCTGTTTGGGTGACACTGCCCTTCCACCTCCCTCCCGTCATTATCCTAATCTACACGAGTCCACTACCTGGCCCCCCACAGACCCACGACCTCCGACACGGGGTGCTCCACTGGAGTGAGGTACTGCATCGGAGTCCTGTACCTTGGTCTTTCTATCTCACCCCCTTCGTTCCGATTCCCAAACTCCGACAACTTTAGAGGTACTGTTGGTCCGACTCCGATGGTCCTACACCGATTGGGACAACAACAAGTCAGCGATTCAGTGTAGACTGAGAAATGCTGGGACACCTGACGTCGTGCGGTCCGAAGGGGCAGGAAGTGGTAGAGGACCTCAGACGAGTGTGAGTGTAGGTAACTCAGCCACTACGGTAGGTTGGTAGCGTAGGAGAGAGTGGGGAAAAAGGAGGGCAGAAGTTAGAAAGGGTCGTGGTCCCGGAAAGGGCTCAGCTGAAAAGCGTAGTTCATCGGGTTCATAACCCTGAGGTCGAAATCGTAGTCAGGAAGATTACTTATAAGTCCCAACTAAAGGAAATTTTAACTGAAGAAACTAGAGGAACATCAAGTTCCCTGAGAGTTCTCAGAAGAGGTCGTGGTAAACTTTCATAGTCAAGATACCACGACTCGAAAGAAATACCAAGTTGCGAGTGTAGGCATGTACTGATGATCTTTTTGGTATCGAAACTGATCTACCTGGAAACAACCGTTTCACTACAGAGACCAAAAGTTATACGAGAGATCCAAAGGGATGACACCCTTCCCCCGACTCCGTCTCCAAGTCCTCCTCTTACCTCCCGAAAGTCGTTCAGGACGACGCTACACCCGACCCGTCAAGTCTTACCACTTCGGTGTGACAGGAGAGATGGGACGCGGAGAGGGGTCCCCGGGTCCCGGCCCGGAGGGGTGAGATCTTGGTGCGAAGAACGGGAGGACCGCCCTCGACCCGGAGACCTTCAGACAGGGAGGGACAAAGGACCGGGGAAGAGAGAAACAGGGGTTCGGTCTCCTCACGGTGTCCGTCTGACTACAGGACTTTGGTTGACGCAACAGTCCGACCCAAGATTGGACCTAGACCGGTGATGACTCTCTTCACGGAAGTCGATAAATAGAGAGTCAAAAGAGTAGACATTCTCTGCTCTTGAAGAACCCCAACAATACTTCGAAGTCAATTACTCTACTGAGACGGTGTGAAGCGTGTCCCGACCCAAGGGTCTTTCACGAGGCATGCATCCTCGATAATCCTCGACTCAGTGATCAAAAACACGCCTTTCCGTTTGACTCCAGATTTCTCTCCCGTCCAGACTGCCTCTGAGACTCTGCCCGGTCGCCGTCTCGACTCGGGAACTTCGGGTGAGGTAGGTTTCGGGAAAAACCGAAGTCACTCCCCGGTCGATACTGAAGTCCTGACGACCGCGGAGGAGGTAGGGTAGCGGGTGGGAGGTGTAGACGAGACATAGACGAAAATTCTTCCCGGACCGAAAGTCCCCAAAACGGTTCCGCCCCCTGGTCCGGGACCCGAGGTCCCTTCCGGATCCGAGACACGACCGAGACACCCTCCTACCCGACCTCAGTGACCGGAACGGGAAGTCTCCTACCCTCCGGGGTGACACGTAGTCTCGGGAAGTTCCGGAGGGCACCCTGAACAGGTATCTCACTCCCCTTTCCAAACCCTCCCGTCAATCCTCTGGACCCGAGACCGGAGTCGAGAAGGGGGTTGATCGGTACACGAACCTGGCGTAGTACCGAGAGGGACTCTGGGGTAAAAGAATTAGTGTGTTTGTGTCCGTGAGACGACATCGATTCCAGAAGTAGTCGGGTCTTCCGGACAGTCCCCTACCAAGACAGGAGTGTCTTTCACTAACGAGGACCCCGGTCCGGAGACCCCCACCCCCAAGGACGAGACACCACCGACGGAGTCGTCTGGGGGACAGTGAATTAAACCGTCGAGTCACAGGTCCCCGTTCACCAGAAACTCTCCGTATTACGTAGACACAGTCTTTACTCAATCCACTAAGTGGTACCCCGGTGCTAGTACGGAGGGTCGAGATACGGGAGGGGGTTCTTCGAACGAAACAGTAGGCCAGGGACATAAACGTACGCGGTAACGGGCCGGTGGGGAACCAGTCGACCACCGGTGTCCCCTGAGCAACCTCCGGGTAATAGCCGGTAACCAACATTCCCTACTACCTCCCGTCCGGGTAGACGTGTGTGTAATCCGGAAACAGAACCTCCACCACCCCTTCTACTTACTCCGGACAGCGATCCGAAGACGACGGACCCCCTTGTAGTCCCCAGACTCTGTCTGGGACCCGACCCATGATCTCCCTTCACCGGACGTGAGTGGAGAAGTCTGTCTTGGTCTACTTTCTCCGAACTTGTCTCTATCGACCTTCCTCCGCTATCACTTCTCCGTGCGGTCTTTTCGGTGGGTTCAACTGACCTCCGTAAAGACGACCCGGACACGGTCACGAAGAGGGTAATGTCGACTGCGAACTATCTTGACCCAAGGTAAACGTAACCCAATTCAGGTCCGACCGTTTTAGGAGTCTGGTCGACTAAGTGTGAGAAGTTATACACCACCCCTTTGACTCCGGACTCTTTCGGTCCCTGAACGGGTTCCACCGAAGTCCTTAGTCGTCGTCTTGGTCGTGTACTTGACAACACTGCTTGAAGGTACCTATGGGGGAGAGGTAGACCATGTCTCGATCAAGTTATGTGGGGGTCACTGGGACTTCAAGTCCAAGGGTTCCTGACGTCTCCCGTCTTACGCCGAAAACGAGTAAAGACCCGGAAATTCTCAACTCGGACTCCGACCCCACCGGAGATCTACACCCTCCGACCGAACAAAGTCTCCAACTCCGTCCTGGTCGTCGGGTCGTCTCTACCCTTGTTTCCTGGACTTCGGTTCTCTCGACGAAGGTCGGACGGAGGCAGTCGAACAATATCGAGTGGGTAGAGGGTACCTGGACCCCGTGTCAGGATTGAGGAACTGGACCACGGGTTCCGGAAGACGGGTGAAGTGCACGGGTAGAGTCTTTCCGTCGACCAGAGTCACGGTGACCGGGACCCCTTAGAAGGAGATCTGAGTGTCACGTGTCGAGGTTCCCGACTGTACGACGGACCAAAATTCGTCATACAGCTATTTCTAGCAGTAAAGGTACGGAGAGGAAACTGACTTAATGCACGTGAGATACGGACTGGACCAAGGGGTCAGGGCTGTGGTCGTCTCCTCGAGTCACTTGCTTCCTTCCTTCCTGTACTGATTTCCGGGTTGGGAAGTCCTTTCACAAAGTCCGTATAAACGACTCTCGGGACCGTACCGGGGTGGGAGACAGAGTCGTTAGGGTGAGGACCTTGCCAAAGATTCCTTCATTAGGTTTCTGTCTTCCCCTTTTGGATGTCTGTGTGTCTACGAGTAACGTTACGAGAAGTACCACAATTTCTTTTTTTTTTTTTCACGTTCAGGATTTACAGATTATCTTCCCCTGACGAACAATTCATTTAATCACATATAGGGATACTACCTTAAGAGGTGCGACCTATAAGACTTTAACCCTCCTTTTTCTTTCTCCTCCTCCCGTAAATTAAGACCTTGTAAACTTATAATACATTCACGTAATACAAACTTCACGGTGGAAAAAGAAATTTTTTGAATGAATAAACCGACGTAGTCCAGAATTGACACCGAGTGTCCTAGAAACAACGTAGTACACCCCAGAAAGGAACACCACCTGGTTGAGTCATCAACGTCGTGTACCGTAGACCCTAGAATCAAGGGACTGGTCCCTAGTTTGGGTGTAGGAGACGTAACGTTCCACCTAAGAATTGATGACCTGGCGTTCTGCTCAGGAATTTCACGGTGAAAAACTAGATGACGAAAAGATGGATGTGCACCTATGAAAAGACCTAAGAGTCAAAACAGGGTGACTAGACCAACAAATAAAGATACGGTTACGGGTTCCAAAATTTTATGATTTCTAAAGTCTTTATAAAATACAGACCACTCTACTCAAGGGGGAGAAACGAAAAAATTTTTCAACAAAACCACTAGAAACATATAAATAAGAAGGTGTATTTAAAATCTCGGTCGGAAGGTTTATATTTTTTTTTAGGATAATGATAAAAACTAATCTGAACTTAAATATCTCATAGAACCCTATCTTTTGATATATTATCTCTGTAGGATAACGTAATAAAAACTTTTAAAATTTTTTCATTTCACTTGTGGTATGACGTTGTACCTTTGGCGAATACGATATTTTCATTCTTTTATTTATAACAGGGATAAACTCCCCTTTTAACCTTCCTTTACATTTTTATGTTTGTCCCAAAAAAGGGGGGTAAAAGATTAAAAGGAAATTTTATGAAATTAGAAATTTTATACACGTATATAAAAATTTTGCTTCCTGTAACTGTTTCCTCTTGCATAGAGGTTTTACTTCGGGTCCCATTCCTTCTTTGAGCTTGCACGATGTAGTCTTTTCTGATCCTCCCACGACCCCTGTCCTTAGAACCCCTCCTCTACCGTGCCAGGTCAGTGTGGCAGACCGACTTCGTAGACGTAACGACGACACCGACTCCGGTCTCGGGGTGTTTCCGTCTTGGTCGACTCGCTCCTTTTCACCCACTCGGTCCGGTAGAGTGTCCGACCCGGTGACTACGAGTCATCGAACCTGACGGACTCTCTCCAGCAGACCTCCTTAACGTCTGTCGTACGTGTTTTCCACCTCTCCCAGAGAAGATCTCCGGACGCCGGGTCGTGTCGGACCCTTAGACATGCAGAGGTGTGGACCCCGACTCTTCGGGGAGACGCGGGTGTGGTGAACTATGGACCGTCACCTGAACGGAGAACCTCCTAGAGACCACTCGTCACGATTCCCGACCAGACCCAACCCCTCTTCTCCAGGTCGCGTTCAGTTGAGTCTCTTGTCGAGCTGTCGGCTTTCGGTGTAGATGTGTTCCCAGTCGTCTCGGGGTAGAACCACTAACTTGGTGTCTGTCGACCCGTTGCACTTTATCGGGTAGTAAATGACTAGAGAAGGTAGCGGGAGGTCTTTCAGCCGTTACGGATCTGTTCTAAAGGCCTCCGAGAAGTATTCAATACGTATGCCTGAACTACGGGTCCTACACTTCGACAGTCCAGTCCCAAAAGGTTCACTCGCACATTTGTCGCCTTGTCGCAACAGTAAAAGTCCAATCGTTAGGACCGTAGATTTTTCGCCCTTCGCGGCCACAGGGGTAGGTGACAGAATGAATTGAAATGTTTGTGGGGTAAGTCCCTCCCCAACCTGAGGTTTCAAATATCTCCTTCTACGACTTCAAGGAACTCTTCCCTTGACTGAACGGGGGACTTTCTTTCGTCCGAAGAACCATTGGGGTGTCGTAAGACACCAAAAGATCACCAGCTTTGTTTAAAAGTTCGTCTGTAAAATAAGAGGGTGGGTTGTTAGGGTGAGGGGTAGGGGTGTGACTCCCACTACGGAGGGCCTGTCAGTACAGTCGACAGTCGTCGCTACCTACATAGTTCCGTCTCTTTCTTCTACCTACCCGGTACCAATTACTCAATCACTCAGACTATGGGGGAAACACCCGACCCGCCTACCGAGATTACTGACGCCCCGGATCGGAGGGACTTCCGGTAGTCGGGTCAGAGATGATAAGAAGTAAATACGGGGGGGGGTTTACTGAAAAGTCCCTTGGGGGTGGAGGGGAACATTCTCGGTGAGAGGAGTAGAGACTTCGTGGGTACGGTTTATTCTTCTCTCCTTAGACTCGAAACAATCCCTGTTCTGTTTCCGCCGTAGTTACTACCGGCGTAAAGTTCCTTCCCCTTTCCCGTCCTCCACCCATTTCCGGAAGGGTCGGCTTCACACTCCAGTGGACCCGGGTCTTCTCGGAGGTTGAGTCCACTTCCGTCCTCGAGGTACGGTTCCCAGAGTGAACGGAGTACTTTGGTCCACAACGGGGTGAAGAGTCTAGTATAAAAACGAAGAGAGATGGCACCCCTTTTATCCTGTGTCTCTTACTACTTTGCGGAGCCTGTTTTCGGGGATTGGTGGTAATGGTCGACGGGGTGGGGGTCCCCTCCCCGTGTCTAATCCTCGGACTATTCGAGTAGTCTAGGACCCCGGAGGGTGACCTGAGGTCTCTTCGTCGTAACTAACCTTGGCCCGGGGTCTACGTACCCCGAGGTCGGACGGGGAGACGGAAGAGGAGGAGACAGGACAGGTGGGGGTAGAGGTCCCGGAAAACCGACAGTCGGGACTCCTCGTGTCGTCTGTTTCCGGACCCTTCCGTCCTTCCACACGTCGGGTGTCTTGTCGACGAGATACCTGCACGTATGAACACCTTGGTCGGTTCTTGGGTGGATCTCTTCAGGAGAGTAAGTCAGTGGCTGGATAGATGAGTAACCGGTAGTGGTTTCAGACGAGACATGACACGGGACCCGACCCGTGAGTTGGTCTCGACGAGAATCTGATCCGTCTTGTGTCTCCGTATTTATATGTCCTACCACTACGAGACTCTCACCATACTACCCCCGACGGTCCACGGTCTCCGTTCCCAGACTCTTCTAAAATCTTGACCCCTGTCCACTCGACCCAAAACCTAACATTCTTTCCTCAGAACAGTTCGTCTATCTTCCCCCTCGTCACATTTTGTCTTCACTTTTCCCCCCGCCTATGTCCCTTTACTCCCCTCCACCCCACCTCCCTGGGTCTAGTGTTTCCACGAACTTCGACCCCGTTCCTGAGCTACGACTTCGACCCCCTGTGTAATCTTCCCAAAGTCCGTCCCCTCCGGTGTCAGTTTAGACACTGGACGACTCACTTCTGACTGAACTCCTGACCCTCTGGGAATCCGACGGGGATTCTTAGTCCTGTTCCGGACCGGCCCCGTCACTGACTCCCTCGTGTCCCTCCACACTCCTATCTCTTCCGGATAGGTACCATCACAGGGGTCCCGGACAGGAGTAAATGACCCACCTATGGGGTGTTCCAGTCGGGATGGACCCGAGATTCTCTCGATGTCCCCGTCGAACTCTATCAGGAGGTGAGGTCTGGGGTTCTGACTCCTATACGGGTCTGTTGGTCGACGGAAACCAGGGGACGTGCACTCGTGGTCGGGGGTCCGACGTCGTGGGGTGGAGGTGGGACCCACTTGTGTGCCTGTAAGGGCCGGACGTGACACAGAGCCCCTCTTCACGGGTGGGAACCAGGGGACCCCACTCTTGGTGACTCGGTTAGACCCTTGTCTCGACTTTCTTACTTTACCAGGTAAAGGTTTGAGACAAGGTCTTTTTTGGAGATCAACTCTCATTCGGCTAGGTGTCAGCCAGGGTCAAAACTGACACAAGATCCGTACAGGGAAAGGGAGAGTCTCGGAGTTAAAGGAGTAGACATACCACTCTCTCAATCGGGAAGGTCGGAACTGATACACAATATAAGGGGTTTTACGTGTCTTAAAAAATACCAAAGGGGTCGGGAACGTCGTAGGGTACTCTGACTACCTTATCCATAATCATGTACGTACTACATCTACGACTTTAACTCCGGGCTACTGGATGGGTTTCAGTCCTCGTGTGCCGTGGTCTCGGGTGTTTTCTTGGGGTCCCAGGACGAGAAGGTAGACTGCGAGAAGGGAGTCTCGTGGCGGTAGACGGGACGAGTGCGACCACCCTTCTACAAACCATTAATACCAGGTGATAAGAACATACACAAACAAAGACTCACCCCGATCCCTCCTCTCTCCAAAGGGTACCTCAACAGGGGAAGAGGGATCTTATTGATCGGACTCAGTCCGGAGACAAGGGCCCCGTCCCATCCCCCCCGCGGAGGAGTTTCTGGGCAATTACTTGACACCAGGTTTGGGTTGTACTTCGCACCGGAGACTAAAGGTGGGACCCAAGGTACCTTCCCCTCCGTCCGACACAGGTCCGGACCTCGGGGATGACGACGGTTTACGACGTCCCCGTGTTCCACACCTGCCTGGGCGCTCCTGCCCCCACAATTCGACGGTCCACCGACTGAGACGGGCTCTCTACGACGTCCGCCTCGCCTCGAGGCAACTCCATTGTTACACCGGTACTTAGTATAAATGTTTGTGAGGTCACTCGTCCTCTTTCTGTAATTAATTTATAAGTGTAGGACGTCCCGGAGTCCCTCGGCACTCCTACTCCTGTACTAACGTCGGGTCGTCCTTCGCGGCACGACGGCCTTACGCCCGTCGGTAAGTAGAGGAAGTCGTCGGCCGTCTAGAATAATACTACTAATTAAAGTTCAATAGTCGTCATTACGTTAGTAGGAGGATCCGGTCCTTTTGGGAGAAGTAGTGAGTTTCGGGTCCGACCCCGTCGGAGTCCTCCGTCTCCCCGTGTGACTCGAACAGTGACCCCACTGCTCTCTCTTCGTTTGGTCGGGGGGTCGAGAGTCCTAGCTTCGGGACGGACACGTCCCGGTACACCAGACTGGGACTCCGGGCTCCGGGTTCCGGGGAGTCCACCCCGAGGGTCCCGAGCGGGTCGACGGAAAACTACGAGGGTCCCGACCGGGTCGACGGAACAACTACCCCTCTTTTCTTACCTAAGAGGGCCTGTAGACCCTTCCGACTCCGTCGACAGGACGGGTAGTCGGGGCGTCTTCCTCGGACCCCCGAAGATATCTGGGTGAGCGGGGTGTAGGCAGTTGGAGCTAGTTCCTCCCGTCGTCCCTCGACCCCCGACGACCCCGGCGACGTCGTAACAGGACCTCTGCGGACCAGACCCCTACTCCCTCTTCCTCCGCCCGCAAAGAGAGTAGACTTTTTGGTAATTAGGACGATGTCACTAGTTCGTGGGCACTGCTCGTCCGAAACACGACGTGGGCGTGCACGGCCCGTTCCCCGCCGTTCTCCATTAACTAGTCCCTGCTTGCCCAGAGAAGGAAACACCTGAAAGTTTCCGTGGTAAACCGTAGGGTTCGTCCCGCTAGCTACTCTCCGTCGACTGGGGGGACACCGGTGGAGGTCCGTCGTCCACCTGTCCGGGTTCGCCCCCTGCCAGCTCCCGGTCGAGACATAGTGCACGGCACGTGACAATCGACCCGGCCCCCGGAAGGATCACGTCCCGACACCCGGTAGTTAAATGGAAGAGAAACGTGACTTTCCCTTCGACCTTGTCAACGGCACAAAAGACTATTTAATATCGGTTGGCAAGGGGTCGGAACGTCAGGACTCCTAGGGTCGTGAACATATTTAGTCTGATTACTTTCGACTCCAACAGTAGAAGCTCTCGTCCGTAAGTGAGTCATTTGGAGTACCGTACGGGCGGCCCACGGGCGCGGACACGGCTCGGGACCCCGGTACGTCTGAACGACCTGAATTAGAGTCGGATGTTTTCCGGGTGCCCGGTCACCCCGTCCGTCTAATGGGTTCCGTCGTGTGTCCCCCGGACCACCCTCCTCAGACATGAAACCTTGTCGAAGTGGCAGAGGATCGACACACCGGAACCCGGTCACGGAGTCGGAGAGACTCGAGACCACCGAAGTGGACGTTTCGTCGACACTATTGCGGATAGAGTGTCCTACCAATATTCTTACTTTACTTACTTTACTGTTATGTCGTGGCCGGATCGGACCCGAGTTATCTCCCACTCAAGGAAGGGAAAGACGAACTGAGGGAGGTGGACATCCTTTGGCGGGGCCCCGACAGCCTCCCGTCTCCTTCTTTACGAATCGAGACGGACCCCAACCTGTCTCTTCCTCAGTGTCTCGTCCCCTGTAGCTCCTTTCTGAAGATCTTGTTCCCAACCCCCTTTAACCCCTATATCCCCGTACCTTATACCTCCTCTCTGTCTCTATACTCCTTTGTCGATGACGTCTTATGTCCCACGACTCTTCCCCCTCCACCCTGCATCCGTCCTCTGACTCCCCACGGACTCTCGTGTCGTCACAGTCTCTCGGAGCCTCCAACGCGACTTGACCGTCTTCAAGTTCAAGTTGTAAATGCGGGACTTGGAGCTTCCTACCTAACCCTGTCTCTTGACAGACAACTCTACCAAGACCCGACCCGGGTCCGGACTCCTACCTCTCTTCCACTGACTCTTTCTCGAAGTGACCCCTCACCCCTACTCATTTTTCCCGTTGACTCGGTGTCCTCCCCGGTCGAACCGTTGTTCAGGTGTCGTCCCTGTGCTGCAGATGAGGTCTCTTGTGCATGGGGGGTCTGTGCCCGAGGGTCCGTCCCTCCAAGTGTCTGCGTTCCGTCTCTGGTTGAGTGTGTCTCTTGCGGAGGGTCTCGTGCGTCTATGTTTGATCGTCTCTGACCCTGTCCGCCCGTACGTCTCTACACGTGTCAAACGTGTGTGTGTCCCCTTCGAACGCGTATTTCGTGTCAGGGCCTCGTACATATAGAGCTACCAGTCTGATCCCACTAGTCGAGTAGGGCCAGACGGGTCCTGAAGAGGTAAAATGACGAAGTAGTGCAAGGGGTACAGGACCTTTGGGGGAGTCAGGGTCCGTTTGATCCTGCTCTCAACCAGTGGTATCGTGCCTCTGTCCGTGCTGTGTGTTCACAGACGTGTGTACCTCTGTGTCTGTGTGGACCCGTCTGTGTGACTCAGTGTGTGTCTCGTCTCTCTGTGTTCCGTGGGTCTGTACGGGGTCGGGTAGGGTCTCTGGTTCATGTGTGTTTGTGTGTGGGTCTATGTCTGTGTGTTCCCGACTGAGCGTACGTACATGTGTGTGTGTGTGTNGTCCGTTTGATCCTGCTCTCAACCAGTGGTATCGTGCCTCTGTCCGTGCTGTGTGTTCACAGACGTGTGTACCTCTGTGTCTGTGTGGACCCGTCTGTGTGACTCAGTGTGTGTCTCGTCTCTCTGTGTTCCGTGGGTCTGTACGGGGTCGGGTAGGGTCTCTGGTTCATGTGTGTGTGTGTGTGGGTCTATGTCTGTGTGTTCCCGACTGAGCGTACGTACATGTGTGTGTGTGTGTGTGTGTGTGTGTGTGTGTGTGTGTGTAGATGACTTGTTCTCTTTATGGTTTTGGATTTGGTGATTTATACGTAACCTTCCTGACTACGACTTCGACTTCGAGGTTATGAAACCGGTACACTACGTTTCTCGGTTGAGTAATCTTTTCTGGGACTACGACCCTTTCTAAGACCCGTTCTTGCTTTCCCCCACTTTATCCTACTCTACCAACCTACCGTAGTGGTTAAGTTACCTTTACTCAAATCGTTTGAGGTCCTCTATCACTTCCTGTCCCTTCGGACCGTACGAGGTCAGGTACCCCATCGTTTCTCAGTCTGGGTTGACTTGTTATTATTTTGGTTATTTTGTTTCCGGTTCGTTTAAAGTCTTTCTTGTTTTAGTTGGTAACTTAGTCATCTGATTACCCTCCACCCGGAACGAACTTACAATTTCTTTACGAGGACCCTTCCCTTCTTATCCTCACTCGTCTGGTGTCGGCCCCGGGTGTGCTCTTAGGAGGATCGTTCCCTTCGAAGAGGTTGGGCTGAGTCGGTCGGTTCACGTGTCCCCTCGCAGGACGTACGTCAAGTGAGGCACTTGACCTGCGGTGGAAGGTAGGAGTGTCCTACACCCACCCTAATTCCCTCGTTTGCGCACACTTCGTCGTCCGTGTCACGGTCCGTGTACCTCCCAGTACAAGTTATGTAGTGTTGGCAATACCCTGTCTAGGGACCCGGGACAAAACTTAAAGACTTTGGGGTTTGAATGACTTTTGTCGTGTAGAGAAGGATTGACCAATCCTCCATGTTGGAATAGGTTTGACTGTATTCCAACAAATAGGTTAAAGCACACTGATACGTACACAGAGACACCCTTACAATTCCACGAACGAACACCCTTTAGTATAATCAAAACTTTACACGTGTCAAGTCTTAGACTTTGTATAACCAGAGTTTCCTAAGTCTATTCCCTGGTACCTGGACATGAAGAAACTTAAGTCCATCTACCATATAGTAATGCACACACAAACGTGCGTGACGGATTGTGTCCGGAGTGGGAATTGTCATATGTTTCGTATCCACAGACAGGTTGTCCGTAACGGGAATTGTCATGTACAAGTGTATGTAATAGAGTACGCTGGGAGGGTCTTGGTCCCTCCAGATACTCATAGTTGCGATGGAGATCAAGTGTCTGGGTGTGGTTCCGAGTCTCTCCGACTCACTGATCGGGTTCAAGTGTGTCGATCAATTACTCCTTGACCCAGAGTTTGGAACCTAGGGTCCTGAGGTCTCGGGTGCAAGAAAGGGAATGTGAGGGAATGGGGGATGACAGAGTCGATGAATCACTTTTTGTAAGTACCCGTAGTTACCTTCGTTTACCTTTCATTAAATTTGGAGTTCAAGTTGTAAATACGGGGCTTCCGGGGTCGACGGATGGTGTATCTGATTACAGGTCTCACGTCCGAAACCTGACCCTGCGGGACTTTTAAACCCTCGTTCCAGAACGGAAAAGAGGGAGACGACCAGGGAACGACCAAAGGTTTTTCTTTACAAAAAAAGGGAAGATGGAAGTAATATTGGTAGACCAGGAGTCTCAGTCATCGTCGGACAAACGGAAAGGACTTCAAGTAGTCACAACCTGTATCGAACCCAAAGTGTTGTCCTCGGA
The DNA here is from genome assembly GCA_006410555.1 of Capra ibex. Classification (NCBI taxonomy): domain Eukaryota; kingdom Metazoa; phylum Chordata; class Mammalia; order Artiodactyla; family Bovidae; genus Capra; species Capra ibex. The sequence continues at coordinate 26,714,980 of SJYO01014747.1, forward strand.
CCTCAACCGAGTCACGAAGTGCTGTACTTGGAAAATACTGTCATGTGTACTGTCACCCAAGACCCGGGGTCCCCTGTCTGATATTGTAACTGAAACTCGTCGTTTCACGAGGATGTTCCTGGGTCTGGGTGGGTGTCCAGGGTCGGGACGGTTCTTATCAGTACTCGAGAACCCATTTAATGAATTGTAGAGACCCGAGATCCGTTATAAAGGTTCAGGGAGGGTCCTGAATTTACGGTGTATCAGGTTCTCGGAAGAGTTGAGTGAACTTGTTGCGGGGCTGGTACGGAAAGTGACCAGTCCCTGGTAGACGTCGCCGGGGAGGGGTCTGTCGGTCCCAGTAAACCCCCAAGAGATGGACCTGAAGGGTCGAGACCAAAACAATAAACGATATTTTCAAAAGACTACCCTTTCCCTCAATCACATTTCTGGATGTTATCTTGTCGTCAAGGGTATAAACCGACGTGTAATGCTATTTGTACCCTCCGAAAATTCTTAGTTTACAAGTTCGGTGTGGGACCTCACTAATGTAGTCTCGGAGACCCCCTCCGTGAGTCCGTAAACATCAGTGAATCACAGGGGTCGTTAACGTCACATAACGGTTCAAAATAAGTAAGTCAATTATTTAAAAGTAAATTAAGAATGTTTGACAAACACTAAGTTGACTAAGAAAGGGGTAAAGAGAAGGAAATGTCCATTTCTTTAGTAAGAGTAGAAATGTCCAGGAAAAGTTAAACGAAACACTCATTCTTCGGGAGATTAACTGACAAAAAGAAAACTGAAAGAAAAGAAAAAAAAAAAATAAAAAATTATTTCTTCGTAAATAAATTCCAAACAATCATGACTTCGGACCCTCTATGTCCACTTTCTTTGTGAATTTAACACAAGGTGGTTTTACCCCCTCTGAGTATTTCCGTTTAAAAGTTCACAATAAATTAGAAAAAGTGGGATCGATTCGATCAAATAAATGACACGATCTGGTAAGTTCATACTGGATTTAATTTAGGGAATACTAATATGTCACCTTCACTCTTTATCTAAATTCCCGGATCTAGACTATCTCACGGACTACTTGATACCTTACTCCAAACACTGTGACATGTCCTCTGTCCCTAGTTCTGGTAGGGGTACCTTTTCTTTACGTTTTTTCGTTTTACCGACAGACCCCTTCGGAATGTTTATCGACACTTTTCTTCTCTCCGCTTTTGGTTTCCTCTTTTCCTTCCTGTATTCGTAGACTTACGTCTCAAGGTTTCTTATCGTTCTTCTCTATTCTTTCGGAAGAAGTCGCTAGTTACGTTTCTTTATCTCCTTTTGTTGTCTTACCCTTTCTGATCTCTAGAGAAGTTCTTTTAATCTCTATGGTTCCCTTGTAAAGTACGTTTCTACCCGAGCTATTTCCTGTCTTTACTATACCTGGATTGTCTTCGTCTTCTATAATTCTTCTCCACCGTTCTTATGTGTCTTCTTGACATGTTTTTTCTAGAAGTGCTGGGTCTATTAGTACTACTACACTAGTGATTAGATCTCGGTCTGTAGAACCTTACACTTCAGTTCACCCGGAATCTTTCGTAGTGATGCTTGTTTCGATCACCTCCACTACCTTAAGGTCAACTCGATAAAGTTTAGGACTTTCTACTACGACACTTTCACGACGTGACTTATACCGTCGTTTAAACCCTTTGAGTCGTCACCGGTGTCCTGACCTTTTCCAGTCAAAAGTAAGGTTAGGGTTTCTTTCCGTTACGGTTTCTTACGAGTTTGATGGCGTGTTAACGTGAGTAAAGTGTACGATCATTTCATTACGAGTTTTAAGAGGTTCGGTCCGAAGTCGTTATGTACTTGGCACTTGAGGGACTACAAGTTCGACCAACATCTTTTCCGTCTCCTTGGTCTCAAGTTTAACGGTTGTAGGCGACCTAGTACCTCTTTCGTTCTGTCAAGGTTTTTTTGTGGATAAAGACGAAATAACTGATACGGTTTCGGAAACTGACACACCTAGTGTTATTTGACACCTTTTAAGACTCTCTCTACCCTTATACTCTGATGGACTGGACGGAGAACTCTTTATACATACGTCCAGTCCTTCGTTGTCAATCTTGACCTGTACCTTGTTGTCTGACCAAGGTTTATCCTTTTCGTCATTCAGTTCCGACATATAACAGTGGGACGAATAAATTGAATATACGTCTCATGTAGTACTCTTTGTGACCTGACCTTCTTTGTGTTCGACCTTAGTTCTAACGGCCCTCTTTATAGTTATTGGAGTCTATACGTCTACTGTGGTGGGAATGCCGTCTTTCACTTCTCCTTGAGTTTTCGGAGAACTACTTTCACTTTCTCCTCTCGCTTTTTCAACCGAATTTCGAGTTGTAAGTCTTTTGCTTCTAGTACCGTAGACCAGGGTAGTGAAGTACCCTTAATCTACCCCTTTGTCACCTTTGTCACAGTCTGAAATAAAAAGCCCCGAGGTTTTAGTGATGTCTACCACTGACGTTGGTACTTTAATTTTCTGCGAATGAGGAACCTTCTTTNGACCAGGGTAGTGAAGTACCCTTAATCTACCCCTTTGTCACCTTTGTCACAGTCTGAAATAAAAAGCCCCGAGGTTTTAGTGATGTCTACCACTGACGTTGGTACTTTAATTTTCTGCGAATGAGGAACCTTCTTTCTGGTTGGATCTATCGTATAAGTTTTCGTCTCTGTAATGAAACAGCTGATTCCAGGCAGATCAGTTCCGATACTAAAAAGGTCATCAGTACATACCTACACTCTCAACCTGACACTTCTTCCGACTCGTGACTTCTTAACTACGAAAACTTGACACCACAACTTCTGAGAACTCTCAGGGAACCTGACGTTCCTCTAGGTTGGCCAGGTAAGACTTCCTCTAGTTGGGACCCTAAAGAAACCTTCCTTACTACGATTTCGACTTTGAGGTCATGAAACCGGTGGAGTACGCTTCTCAACTGAGTAACCTTTCCTGAGACTACGACCTTCCCTAACCCCCGTCCTCCTCTTCCCCTGCTGTCTCCTACTCTACCGACCTACCGTAGTGGCTGAGCTACCTGCACTCAGACTCACTTGAGACCCTCAACCACTACCTGTCCCTCCGGACCGTACGACGCTAAGTACCCCAGCGTTTCTCAGCCTGTGTTGACTCACTGACTTGACTTGACTTTTCACCGAGATCTGTTTGTGTACTACTTTAATAGGGGGTCATACACAGGTCTTCCCGTGATCTCCATTGTAAACGTATCGTAGGGTCCTGTCGATACAGTCACCTTCCCTCCCGTAGGTCTAGTCCTTCTCATAGGAGACCTACAGTCTGTTATTATTCCTACCTCCTTCAAATTAAGAAAAAATAATTTTTTTTAAAAAAAAACCAATAAATAAAGACCGTGGTGCCCGTACACCCTAGAATCAAGAGGTTGATACCTAGTTTGGACACGGAGGACGAAACCTTCCCGACTCAGAATTGACGACCTGGAGGTCCCTTTAGGTAAATAAAATAAAAAACCGGTGTAACACGTCGTACACCCTAGAATTGAGGGGTTGGTCCCTGACTTGGGTGTGTCAGACGCCATCTTAGTACCTAAGAATTGATGACCTAGTAGCACCTTCAAGGACTTTAAATAAAGACTACGATCACTAAAACCACTTAATTCTCGATTGTCACTCTTAAGTTATAAATATAAGCCAAGAGTCTTGAAGTCAATATACGTGATCGTTATAAAAATGTACGGAAATAAACATCCGTTATTTGTTTTATCATTTAAACGACACCAAAAAGTCAGAGATTCAGTACAGACTGGGAAACGCTGGTGTACTTGACATCGAGCAGTCCGAAGGGACAAGATGTGATGGAGGGTCTCAAACGAGTTTGAGAACAGGTAACTCAGTCACTACGGTAGGTTGGTAGAGTAGGAGACAGGGGGGGAAAAGGAGAAAGTTAGAAAGGGTCATAGTCCCAGAAAAGATTACACAGCCGAGAAGTGTGGTCCAACGGTTTCATGACCTCGAAGTCGAAGTAGTAGTCAGGAAGGTTACTTGTAAGTACTAACTAAAGGAAATCCTAACTGACCAAACTAGAGGAACGTCAGGTTCCCTGAGAGTTCTCAGAAGAGGTCGTAGTGTTAAGTTTTCGTAGTTAAGAAGTCGTGAGTCGAAAGAAATACCAAGTTGAGAGTATAGGTACGTACTGATGACCTTTTTGGTATCGAAACTGATATGACTGGTAGTAACGGTTTCACGACAGAAACGAAAATTTATACGACAGATCCAAACGTTATGAAAAGGAAGGTTCCTCGTTCGTAGAAAATTAAAGTACCGACGTCAGTGGTAGACGTCACTAAAACCTCGGGTTCTTTTATTTTAGACAGTGACGAAGGTGAAAAAGGGGAACATAAACGACACTTCACTACCTTGGTCTACGGTACTAGAATTATAAAACTTACAACTCAAAGTTCGATCGAAAAAATGAGAGGGGAAAGTGGGAATAGTTCTCCGAGAAATCAAGGAGAAGTGAAAGACGGTAATCTTACCATAGTAGACGTATAGACTCCGACAGTTTTGAAGAGGGGGTCAGAACTAAGGTCGAATACTAAGTAGGTTGCGTCGTAAAACGTACTACATGAGACGTATCTTCAATTTATTCGTCCCACTGTTATTAGTCGGAACTACATGAGGAAAGGGTTAAATCTTGGTCAGTCAACAAAGTACAGGTCAAGATTGACAACGAAGAACTAGGTGTCAAAAGAGTCCTCTGTCCATTCCACCAGGCCATCAGAGTAGAGAACTTCTTAAAAGGTGTCAAATGACACTAGTTATATCAGTTTCAGAAATCGTATCAGTTACTTCGTCATCTACAAAAAGACCTTAAGAGAACGAAAGAGGTACTAGGTTACTTACAACCATTAAACTAGAGACCAAGGAGACGGGAAAGATTTAGGTCGAACATGTAGACCTTCAAGAACCAAGTACATGACGACTTCGGATCGAGCTTCCTTAAACTCGTATTGGGTCGATCGTTCACTTTACTTGTGTTAATATACCATCAAACTTGTAAGAAACCGTAACAGGAAGCAACCCTAACCTTACGTTTGTCTAGAAAAGGCCAGGACACTGATGACGACTCAAAAGGTTTAAACGACTGTATAACTCACGTCGCGAAATTGTTGTAGTAGAAAAATCCTAAAATTTATCGAGTCGACCTTAAGGTAGTGGAGGTGATCGAAGTAAGCATCATTACGAAGGATTCCGGCGGAACTGTAGTGTGAGGTCCTACAGACCGAGATCCACTCACTCGTGTAGTAGTACCAATAGACCCAGTAATTCTGTAAAAAGCATATCAAGAGGACACATAACAACGGTGAAAAAGAATTAGAGAAGACGAAGACAATCCAGGAATAACAAAGACAGGAAATAGTACGGGTTGGAACGTACTTTATAAGGGAACTATAGAGAAATAACTTGTCTATAAATCAGAAAAGGTAAGATAACAAAAGGAGATAAAGAAATGGAAGAACTACCCATTTCTTCCACACCATATATATGTGTTACCTTATAATGAGTCGGTATTTTTCCTTGTATAAACTCAGTCAAGATTACTCCACCTACTTTGATCTTGGATAATATGTCTCACTTCACTCAGTCTTTCTCTTTCTCTTTCTAAGATTGTGTATATATGTCTTAGATCTTTTTACCATGACTTCTTACATAAGTCCGTTGTTACCTCTTTGTCTGTACCTCTTATCTGAATACCTGTACCCTCCTCCCCTCCTCTCCCACTCTATATACCTTTCTCATTGTACCTTTGAATGTAATGGTATACATTTTATCTATCGGTTGTCCTTAAACGACATACCGAGTCCTTTGAGTTTGTCCCCGACACATAGTTGGATCTCCCTACCCTACCCCTCCCTCTACCCTCCCTCCAAGTTTTCCCTCCCCTATATACATATGGATACCGACTAAGTACAACTCTAAACTGTCTTTTGTCGTTTTAAGATATTTCGTTAATAGGAAGTTATTTTTTTTTATAATTAATTTTTTTTTCTCTTCCGGAAGAATAGAGAGGAACGATAAGGGACATTGAAACGTAAGTCAACCCATATAGAAAGAAAGGGAAGAGGAAACGAAAAACGAAGAGAAGAAAAGATAATAAAAATTTCGGAGGAGTCTGTTGGTAAAACGGAAAAACGTAAAGAAAAAGAAACCTTACCAAAACCAGTGACGGAGAACATGTTATAATCCTTGGAGGTAGGTATCAAGAAGTCCGTGAAACAGATTGTCTGACTTAGGGAACTTTGATAAACAGTGGAGGTGACATATTTCCTAAAATAAATCTAGTATCGATTTACCGGATCACCGAAAGGGATGAAAGAAGTTAAATTCTGACTTAAAACGTTATTCATCGAGTGCTAGACTCAGTGTCAGTAGAGGTCCAGAGCAAAACGACTGATATATCTCGAAGATTTTAGAAGTCGACGTTTCTTGTATCAAACTAAAGTCATAAATGGTAAACCACTACAGGTACGTATTCCAGAAGAGAAGCTAACAACCTCTTCCCATAAACGATGTTGGTCAAACAAGAGAACTGTTTTGAGACAATCGGAAATTCTGGTTTGAACGGACAATGAGACTCATAGAGAACTGATGGATGAAAACATAAGTTTAGGGGATATTACTTTTCCTATACACACACACACACACACACACACACACACACACACACACACACACTTAAGATGTTCCACAACATCCAGAAGTATCTTGGTCAGTCAAAATCGAAGAAGTCGTAGTCACCAACCCCGTAGCTGAACCTAATGACACTACAATTTGTCAATTGGAACCTTTGTTTGACTCAAGTAAAACAGTAAAAACTCAGACGTGGGTTTATGACGTAAAGCCTGAGAAAACAACTGACACTCTAGAAGAGGTAAAGAAGATTCCCTAAGAACGGATGTCATCATCTATATTATCAGTAGACTCAATTTAAGCGGGTAAGGGTAGGTAAAATCAAGTGACTAAGGATTCTGTAGCTACAAGTAAGAACGGTAGAGGACGAACTGGTACAGGATAGATGGAACTAAGTACCTAGATTGTAAGGTCTAAGGATACGTTGTAACAAGAAAGGTCGTAACCTGAAATTGTCGGTTTGTGTGGGTATTGACTCACAGTAAAGACTAAACCGGGTCGTGAAGTCAGGAAGACCTCGATAAGTATCAACGAAAGACGAAAGGGGGTCATCGTATAACCTGTGGAAGACTGCATCCCCCGAGTAGAGGACTACAGTATAGAGAAACGGAAAAGTATGACAAGTATCCCAAGAGCACCGTTCTTATGAACCTACCAAAAGGTAAGGGAGGTGGTCCCTTGGTGCAAAACAGTCTTGAAAAGTGATACTGGGCAGGTAGAACCCACCGGGACGTGTCTTACCGAGTATCGAAGTAACTCAATAGGTTCGGGGAAACGGTACTGTTCTGATACTAGGTATTTTTTATTTACCTATGTTTATTTATTTTTGTAATTTTAGACTACAGGTTTGGTGTAGGATCTTGTCAAAATAGTCGTGGAGACTACCTCCGTGGGTCCGTAGTCGTAAGTGAACCTCAGGATCTAGAGTTACGTGTCGGTCTAATTCTTGGTCCCGAAGAGTTGGAACTTTTACTACGGACCCTTAGAACAAGTTTACGTCTGACACTATGTCGTCAATGTGACCCCGAACCCTAGACGTAAAAGGTCTTTTCGAGGGTCCACGAAGACTACGACGGCCAAGAGTCTGGTGTCCCGAGTCAGTAAATCCTTCAGGGAAGTCCGAGTCTACTAAATTACTCGAGTGAGGGAAGGAAGGTTCCTGACTGACACTCTGGAGTGAGAGTGCTACCCGGTGGTCGGGTGGTTGATCCGGGTGGCCCAAAAAGGTAGGGAGACGTGGAGGGGTCACTTCATCCAATACGGTCTCACAGGAGTCTCCGGGACGTAGTGTCACCCTGTCTGTGCCCGACTTTCCGGCTCAGAGGTGGAGGGGGTACCGTCTCTGGTCCGGTCCCGTCCTTGGTCTGTCCCGGTTCCCCTCTGAACTGGTCGTAAGTAAGAGTCCGACGACATTGTTACATGACGGTGGCTACCCGAAGTTGTTATCTTTAAACGACACGGGTAAAGACGTCTACTCTTCAGGTTTTAGTCCATAGTCGTCCCGACCAAGGAAGGCCCCTGACACTTGCCTCTTTTAGACGAGGTCAAGAGAGAGGCCCCGGCCGTTTACCGGCAGGAGGGACACAGAGTAGTGTAGTAGAAGGGAGATACACACAGACGTAGGTTTAAAAGGGGAAAATATTCTTGTGGTCAGTAGGACCTATTCCCAGTAGGGATTACTGGAGTAAAACTGAAGTTGTATACTAAAATCCCCTTGTACTACATTGGGTGTTGTCGAATAATATATTCTTCAGTCGGGGTTCAATGCTCTAGTAAACTTAAAAGTTCTCCTCGGTCTTCAGACCTAAATGTACACTTTAGAAGACTAAAAAATTACAACCGTTACAGAAACTAAAATCTCGTTTGACACCCCTGGAGTACGAGATGTAGACACGGACCCGACGAGTGAAAGGGAGGGCATCTTTGCCACGGGGTCTTGTCCGACGTCGTGGGAGGTCGTGGAGGGACGACGGGAACGTCAGACGGAGGGTCGAGAGTCGAACGGGACGAGGGGGTGGTGTCGATGTCCTAAGGGAGGAGAATGGGAGGAGAGGGAAGAAAAGGAAGGGAAACAAAGGGACGGAAAGTTCGGTGGTCTAAACACGAGAACGTCAAGGGAGACAGACTTTACGAGAGGGCCGTTTACTTCAAAATTCGAAGTCGAGTCCCCCAGTAGTAAAGAGGTTTCGGAAGGACCTAACGGGGACCGTGGTTGGAACGAAGGACGAGGACTTGGAGAATCTTGACGGCGGTACGGGACGAAGATAGTAACACGGGGTCAAAGTCCCGTGAATAATCCGAACGGACGACGAGACAGAAGGAGAAAGGGGAGATAAGACACCGTGATACCCTCAACCCTTACTCGGAGTGAGTAGTTGAGGATCCTCTAAGTCCGTTAGTGTCTAAGTTAAAGACCGAGACGGACCGAAGTCACTGGACCTTGTTCAGTGGGTTGGAGAGTGGGAGTCAAAATTTTAGTTATTTTACCCATATTGTTTTGGGTGTCGCAATAAAACTCTTAAAGTCTTGGACCATGTATTGTCCATGAAATTATTTATAAAGTATTTACTCACTTTGTCAGTGAGATTCCTCTTCGGGAGTCTCGAAGGTTACGATCCTCACTCAACTCACATCACCGGTTGTTGACAAAGTAGAAAACACAAGTGTTCCAAAGTGGAAAACTTAAAGTATAATTAAGTAAAAGGTAAAATGTCGTCCGTACCAACCATAAGAGTGAAAGTAAAACGTCTCCTCCTTTGACTCCAAGTATCGCAACATAGTGAGGTACAACGTGTCGGTGGGTCACCGATTTCGGGACCAACTGTCTGTGTGTCTAGACGGCGTGGACAAAGAGGACCAGGACCAAAATCCGTCTCAACAAGAGTAGTCGTCAGTACGTCAGTCTGTAGGGTCCGACGTCTCGCGCGGTGTTCGGGTCCTGGGGACCCCGACCACCTGGTCCTGCTCCCGAGGTCGGACGAGGTGACGAACTGGACCCGGGTCCGTGGGGAGAGACCCGGAGATCCAGGGGCAGACACGTTATTTGGTCGATCGCGTGGACCCAAGTGGAGAGTGTAGACAGAATCGATCGAGTCACTGGAACTTGTACCACGAAGTAGAGGACACGAAGCCAAGAGAGTAGATATTTAGTCATGGAGAGTGTCCTGTCCCCGTTTTTGTACTTACCGGTACTTCGTGAATGATGTCCCGGACCGGGTACCATTTACGAGCCATTGACAATCGATGAACAGAAATAAGATAACACCCAGAGGTGGGTGCTAGGGGTCGTGGGGAAGTCGGGATCGCGACGGACGAGAGCCTGAGGGTCAGGTGACGAGGAAGGTGAGGTAATTGGATCTTCTTTGGGTGGGTCGTCCCGTTCCCGTCGGGGTGGGGGTCAGAAGGGGTTCTTAGGTCGAGAAGAAACAGGACAAGACGACTGAGGGTCTAACAGGACCGACTCGTCGGGGTCGGCGGTGATTCATGCGACAGGACTTCTGGGGGTGACCCTGGGACAGTCTCAGGGGGTCGAAACCCCCCCGACTTGAGACTGGAGGTAAGAAGGTCGTACTTAAGCCGGACGGATTCCCGTACCCCGACCCGGTCGTCCCCGGGACCCTCCGATTCCGAGACCGTACTGAGGTCCGTTTTCATCGTTTCGAGTCGTCTTTATAGGACTGTCCCTACGTCCAGTCACCGGACCCTCCTCGACCGTTATTCCCCAGACGTTTCCGTTCCCGACGGTCGGTCTCTTGTTTTCCCAGAACCTCTCTTCCGGGTCCGAGGTCGGGGCCGGGGACTCTTTAGATATGGTCTCTTCTTTCTGGTCCTTAACCGGTATATCGTATCCGTTGAAGTCCCACGACTACTGCGGATGAAAATTGGACCTGAGACCCTAGGGAGTCTCTTCCGTTACCGTGGGGTGAGGTCATGAGAACGGACCTTTTAGGATACCTACCTCCTCGGACCACCCGACGTCAGGTACCCCAGCAATTCTCAGCCTGTGCTGACTCGCTGAAGTGAAAATGAAAAGTAAAAGTACGTAACCTCTTCCTTTACCGTTGGGTGAGGTCACAAGAACGGACCTCTTAGGGTTCCTGCCCCCTCGGACCACCCGACGGCAGATACCCCAGCGTGTCTCAGCCTGTGCTGACTCCACTGAATCGTCATCGTCGACCCTTGAGACCTAAGATTTCACTCCGGTAGACGGAGACTCCCTCTCTCTGGGCAAAGGACAACCTCGACATTCCCCGAGTCTCGCGACGAACCGAGGTCGGGAAACGGAGACGACAAAGACGACAGGAAGGGGGACAGACGGACAGCTTTAGGAGAAGTGGGAAGTCTCGGGACGAAGTCGAATTACGGTGGAAGAGACCCTTCAAGTCCACGGGATCTTCACTCTACAGAAGTGGACCCGAGGGTTTCACGGAGGGGAGGGACGAAGTCTCGTGAATGGTGTAACAGAGTTTGAAAGAACCCACGAAAATAGAAGGGATGGTCCGACACTCAAGACCTTGGTACAGAGAAGTGGAGACTTGGGACACGGACCAGGTGTCATGAGAGAGGTATTTCGGACTCACTTACTTAGATGGTTACCCAGAATACAAGGTTTTCCCAGAAAAAAGAGATCTCTAAGCTTCTAGTTTTGTTTTTCTCCGGGGACTGACACTTGTGCATACACACTCGTACGTTGTAAATGTGTCCCGTGGGACCCTTAAACGATCTTAGGGTATTTACTTCTTAACTGGTCGTCCCACATCGGCACGAGTCGGTTCTTCAGTGGAAACAGATGGAAGGTCACAGTCAACTTAGAGGAACCTGATTCCTCATTCCTCGGTCTCAAACTGGGGACAAGAGCCGGTGGGTCCGTCCTGTGACGGGGGAAGGGTCTGGTAAACAGTGGTCTTAATGTAAATCGCAAGGTCCGGGGACAGGGGACCGGAGGGTGAGGGGGGTCGTCTCTACGTGAGACTTCAGACTTTAAGTTTATAACACTAGGTAGAATTGGTTCTGGAGGTAGAGAACGGTCCGACAGAGAGATGAGGTCTCGGGAGTGTGATACCGTTTGACTTAAGAAGTAGGAGTTCCGGAAGGGTTTACGAGGGAGAACAACGAAATACCTTAAGGTGAAGGATTGCCAAGGTAGACGCGTAGGGGTACTTGGAGTTTCGAAAATATAGTAAGTTCCACCTCCAGTTGTAGGAAGGGTACTTTTAGTAGATGGTGTCAGACCCACCCCGAGAATGGAAGGTGTGGTGGAGATTCGATTTTTGGGGTATGTCTATATAGGAAGAAGTCAGTAGACTGGTGTGACTAAATGGAAAGATTTATAAAGAGTTAAACGAGGGAAGAGTCGGAACTCGCGAGAAATAGAGGACGGACCTGCCAATATCATTTGAGGAGTAACCGAAGGTACGTAATCGAGGGTCAGAGGAAGCTGAGTAGGAGGTATGTCCAGTGGTCACCCTAGACAAATTTTACGTTAGACTAGTTCAGTGAAAAAGGAATTTTTAGAAGGTACCGAGGGTAACGAAAGTCACCTTAACTGGTGTCACCCAAATCGCGGTGCGGTCAGGACGTCCTATAAAGTATCTGTATTCTAAGTCCTTTACGATATCTGTTAAATTCCAAGTATTACATGTAATCGTAGTATACCTACCGAAGTCCTGAAGGGGCTACCAATTTTTAGGTGGACGGTCACGTCCCTTGTTTCCAAGTTAGGGACAAGACCCTTCTAAAGTGTACCGCACCTCGTTGATTCGGACACGTGGTGCCGATGACTTCGGGAGCACGGGATCTCGGGTATGAAACGTTATTCTCTCACCGAGGGTGAGTGGTGTTGATCTCTTTCGGGTGTTCGCCGTTGCTTGTGAGTGATGTCGGTTTTCATTTATTTATTTTTAAATTTTCTACCGAAGTAGTAGGATTTGAGGTCGTAGAACGAGAGACTGGTACGGGTGGAAGAACGATAGGGGGTCATGTGCACAAGAAGTCGAAGTGTCCTGTAGGTCTTGAGTTCGGGAAGGTAAAGAGAGACGGGGTCAAGACAGTCTGGAGTGACCTTGGGACGGAGTACGGGTCGTAGTGAAGACACGTCGGACTCAGTGAAGAGGGTAAAAGTCTTCCCCGAGAAGATTCAAACGTCTTCTGGTAGAGGATGAATACCCCACTCCTCTCTTGAGTCCTTGAGGGAAGTACAGACCAAGGGAAAGGAGGACGGAGGGGGACTTCCGTCTGTAGAGGTGGATGTAAGACGTAGGTCAGGAGAGAGGGGAAATGGTGGACTTGGGTAGAAGAAAGAGAATATAGAAGATGGAAACGAAATGAGAGATGGAAGTCGGATATTTATAGTTTGAGGAGGTAGGTTGTACGTTTGTTTGGGGGGGGTCATCAGGAAACTTACGACGGAGGAAAGTATTGACGATTCGGGAGAGAGGAGAGGGGGTATATCGGAACGAAAAGATTTCTTCTCAGATGGAAGAGGTGAAGGTAAAGTGAGAAAAGTAACGTCTGAGTTGGGTGACGTCGGAACGTCTGAGGTGGTGGAAGACTTTGACGAGACCAGTGTCAGCGGATCGATGGACTGAGTACGTAAGTGACGGAACGGAAGTGCTAGGAGGGACCTCGTCGACCGTGACTACCGGGTAGGGAAGAAAACATGTACCGATACAGGATCGACCATCCTGTGCTCGGGGACGAAAAGGAGGGCGAAGGAAACTGAGACGGGACGAGTGGATGGGGGATGTGCGACTCTCAGAGGTTCGAGGTGGAACCAGCAGACGAGAAAAGATACACACGGGACAGGGACCCGTAGAGTAGGTGTGAGTACAGAAGTTGAAGGGGGGTCGTACACTGGTGGGTGTGGGGACAGGAATAGAGTCTGGAGAGAGACCTTGAGACCCTGGTGTGACGGGTGACAGACGACCCAGGACCTACGTGGTCTGTTGAGTGTCGGTTGTGCAGGACTCTTCCTGAGTAGAGGACGAACACACGAGGGGGTCGTCGTTTATTCTGGTAGGTCATGTGTTGGGTCTGTGGTCCCAGTGGGAACAGGGAGGAAGGTGAAGAGGAAGGGAGGGTCCGAATCGACCAGTATGTCATACCGTCTCGGTTGGACTGGCATGTCTCCTCTTTTGAACGGTTTGTGTCAAGGTCCCCGGGATGGGACTGAATGACTTAGGTTTCGAGGGTCTGACCCGGACCCTTAGACTCAAGGATCTTTCGTGGAGGTCGGACGATCCTACGGACCGAGTTCAGGGTCTGACCGTAAATCCTTGGTGGCAAGAGACTAAACAGGTGACGGTTAGAGGTGACGGTTGTCGTGGAGACGAACGGGGGTAGACTAGGTAGAAGGTGTGACTTGGATTTTACGGTATCCTGATACCGAGTGGAGAGGATTTTGGGAAGATATACGGAAGAGGTTCTTAGGGTGGAGTATCGGTACACGTGAATCACCTCACTGAAGACGAGTGGAGGATACAGTGAAGGTCGGAGTGAGGGGAGAGGAGTCTACTAGGTGAGGTCGACGGGGTTTCCTATTAATCAGGGGTTTGGGTGTCGGGACAAGATGTCGAGGACCGAAGCGTGTGCAACGAGAAAGATTAGTCTGGAGGAGTAAGGGAATCGGGGAGACCTAACTGAGATTTCCGAGTTGTGTTCGACCCGATTTTCGGACGGGGAATCCGTGACAATCGGGTGTGCCCCTGGTGTCTAAAGGATCCTAAAGGGGGGTCCATTTACCACCCGGGAATTCTGTTTCGGACCTGAAACTAACCAGTAGTAGGGGTCTCGACTTGGGTCGTTCTAATCACCTACCTTCCCACTTTGTTCTCTTCCTTACCCTCTCTCGTCTCTCCGGGTCTCTTCAGCCCCACTAAGACGGATAGACAGGAAGCCGGGTCCGGTGGTTGACTGGAGAGGAATCGTCCCTGAGACGAGACCTAAGAGTCCGACCCAAGAGTCTTTATGGTGGGAGCACTCCAAACACGACAGGGGATCCGAGACTGTAAGGGGCTCATCGGTCCAGTCTGTCCCTCGACGTAAGGGGGGAGAGGTACACGGGAGACTATTCCAGACCCCACAGAATCGAGGAAGATAGACGGGACCAGTGAAGACTTGAAGTAATTGTTCCTGTCACCCAAGTGTCCTGGGGTCCTGGTTGAACGTGAGACTTGATCGTCAGGGGAGGAGAAGGACCTGGGAGAGGGTGGGAGCGAGTCACGGACCCGTTACGTGGTGCTGAGGGGGTAGGACAGAGAAGGAAAAGGGGAGAAACGGCTGAGTCACGGAAACGACGTTATGGACGGTCGGTGAAGTTCCGAAAGGGACCCCGAAACTGAGGGTTGAAATGAAGGGAGGTGACAGGACGAAGTCGGCGGGGGGGGGGTCGGACCAGACTTCTACCGTCTCCGGTACAACCCCTCCTCTCGACCTACCCCCGTCGCCAGACACAATCAACCTACCGTTGGGGTGAACCGGGGGAGTGACACGTCTGGGGTCTGTTCACTGAACTAAGACACCGTCGGGATCGGAGACGGAGGGTGTGACTCCTAGTCCATGTATTAAACGCCTAGACCACGTTGTACTTTTATGTCCTGACGAACGGGTTTTCATCAATTATTAAAGTTCTACCGTCATCCTCTCGTGACTTGGTTTACGGTCCGGGAGGATTTACGTGCCGAGACACCTGATGTGTCCAGAGTGCAGGTACTTCGACCGGGACGGGTGTGGGAAAGGGTCGACCCCTGTCGGGGAGAGGGAGAGAACAGGAGTCGACGAAAGATCCCGTCGAGGAATCCCGGCCTCTCGTCCTGAGGTCGGGGTCCGTGGACGTCTCCAGGTCTCGGGACAAGTCGTCCGTAAGTTGAGGACGTCAGGGAGACCCCTAGAAGTGGGGGTGTGATGGAGACCCGACGTTCCATGTATGTGGGAGGAGTCTAGTTACGAATGACTGACTCGGGGTGGACCGATTCGGACACCTTCTCTCCTGTTTAACTGTTTCCGAGTTAGTGACGGGAGGTCCACAAGTCAAATTATCGTCCTAATTTTGAATTTGTTCTGGTCCTAGTTTGTGTCTTAAGTCGCCCAAGTCTTTTTGTATTAGTAAACTAATCCTTCGACTTAAAGTTTTCTCTACCGTATTTCCACCTGAGGGTACTCACCCGTTCTAAAATAAATGGGCTCCTCCTTTTCCCGAAAGGGGTTGCCAACGGGTCGTCCGCGAATCTCCACCCTTCTACGGACTGTCCAGGGTCTTAGGACTCAACACGTCAAACGGTTCCGTATGACTGCCGTCTTCTCGCCCTTCTCTGGCCTTCCCTTAAAATCCCAGACACACGTTTCGAGATTCGCGACACCACTTTACAAACATGAAAGCATCGCCTCCGTGACTCCCCCGGAATCCAAACCCGGTATAATGCCTAATTTCCTTCTTTTCACCGCTAAAGGAGGTGAACCGGGAGGGTCGGACGGCCGTTCACGTTTCAGAGTGAAAAGACGTTTTGTCCGGTGCCTATATGTCCCAAGACCTCGAATAAGTCAGGTGGGAAGAGACTCGATGGGTGTTCCCACGTCGCCGGACCCGAGGGAGGGCGGTGTGGTTGCGCCTCCTGGGGTGTTAGAGCGCGCTAGGACCCAAGGCTCCTCGTCGCGGCCCGCCCAAACCTCACCAAACTCCGAAAAGGCGGCAAAGGAAGGCACCAGGACGAGCACCACCACCACCACGCCTTCATTCCACCCAACCACCACCAACGCCTTATCCTAGGTCCTGACCCTCACCTCCGCTGGATGACCCGCGTAGGTCTTCGGTACGGACCCTCACCCCTGTCCCACCGACAGTAGGGGACCACCTGGATGATGGGTGAATAAAATTGAAATATAATACATATAAGGGTTTGTATATGCTTTCATCTCTCTCACCATATTACTAAAGCGGTTGGGGGTGGCGTCTCGAAGTTGCTAAAAGAGGAGAACCGGTTAAAACAATGTAGATTGGGAGAAGGTGGTGGGTGAAATTTCTTCCTACACCCACCGGACCCCCACCGTCTCTGCGGGGGGTGGGTCTCAACATCCTCTCGACCATGGTCCGAACGTGGGGACCGCTTACCTGGCGGTTCCCCGTCTCGCGCCCGTGTCATCCCGACCCTCTCCCCGAGTGCGGCCCATCCCCGGCGCCCCCCACCCCCGCCCCGATCGCCCCGCCCCGAACCTCGCCGCTCCCCCAACCCCCGCGAGAGGGCCACTGAGTTCCGCGCACCCCGACCCGCGTCTCGACGTCAGAGGCGGAAACGTCGAACCTCACACGGGCGACGCGGCGTCGACAGGCACGGACGGCGGCGGAAGGGCGGCGGCGGTGGCGACGGTGGTACGGGTTGAAGCGGCCGTGGACCTTCTACGCGTCGTCGCTCTTAAAGCTGCTCGACGAGTTCCGCGACCCATTCGACCGGGCCCGTCGCGCGGGGCTGCCTCTCATCGCCGGCCTCCGCGGGGCCCCGGGCGCCCCTCAGCCGAAATCCCTGGTTGTGGTCTGTCCTCTCTCAGGACCCACGGAATCTAGCCCCGCTTAAGGTTCCTCGTAGGGTAGATCTTCATCGCTCCTCTCGGACCCTAGGTGAGTAGGTCGCTTGCAAACGACCTAGGAACCGCGAAAGGGGCTGCCGAGCCAGAAATAGAGCGCGATCTAGTAGCGCTCCTCTCTAATAATGACTTTAGGACCCTCCCAGTCCCTGAAATTTAAATCCCTGAGTAAAACTCTGGTCCGGGATGGTGCACGATGGCTTCCTTTCGGTAAATGGGAGAGACTCGGAGTCAAAGAGTAGAACTTTTAGTCCCACTCTCGGCCCCCTCCTTACCAAGTAAACATTCAGGGGGAAGATATCAGTCTCCCAAACCCTTTACGGTCCCGTCAAGACCTTGTTACCCGCCCACTGCTCTGGGGCACTGGGCTTGGGCCCAGCGGGGGCAAGAAGGGCCCCGTCCACACTTGCGGTACGACTCCTTTCACCGGCACCGCCGACGCAGGTTCGGCGTGCACCTCTAGGCGGTCCTGCCCCTGGTCAAGATGTAGTTCTGTAGGTGGTGCCACGCGTGCTGGCTCTAGTTGAAGTTCCAGCCTCTTCCGAAACTCCTCCTCTGGCACCTGCCTGCGTTCACGTCCCACTCCAGAGTCTCAGACCCGTCGGAAGGGCCTAGGGACGAGGGATGGGTCCTGGGCAACGTCGGTCTACTCTGGGGGCAGAGGAAGACGTCGGACACGGCGCGGAAGGAACGTCCCGCACACGTAGCCGACAAACGGGTCTCCTAGACACGTTGAGCAACGGGACCCGAGTCCTCTTTCAGGGTGGGGTCCGGGAGGGTTGGAGGAGGGATTTAACGGAGGGCCCCACGATTGGCGGCGCGAATTTCGCGCCCGAAACCCAACGTGGCGCAAGAGACGTCCGCAAAGACGCCGTAAAACGTCGCTAGGAGCGCGCTCGCGTCCGCCGACCCCTCCTCCTCCTCCACCGACCCGGCGCAACGGGCCGGCAAGCCGACGGTGCAAAGGACAGCGTCCACCTCGGCGTCGAGAACGCAGGGCGGGAGGGTCCAGGACCCGGGAACCATTACGAGACCTAGGTCAAAGTTGTCAGAACTACCGGGGCCATGGAGAGGACGGGCGGGAGTCAATCCAAGGAATTTCCTTTTCTGCTTTGGAAAGGTTTTCGTTCCGTCTAAGACGGGCCTCTTACCTGACTCACGGGAGAAAATCAGGGGTCCCCGTTCTTAAGACAAAGAGAGGCAAATAGCCAGGGTCCCTACTTAGCCACCTGACTTCGTTCCCCAATATTTAAGGAAAAAGTCTACCCGTTTCAGCGTAAACCAACCAGACACCTTATCTTACCTCCCAACCGATGAGTACATAAAACTCCCGTCTACCTGTTAGCGACTACGATGGTGAATAAATTTTTCACTGTTTTACAGAGGGAGGAGAGGGGGTTCCAAACTTTTTTCTTTTTGAGTATCGTAAGGTCTCTCACTCTTTAACAAAAAGTGGAAAGGCCTCGGCACGGACAGACTAGATCTCACTCTGAGAGACCCGTGGCCCAAACCCTCCTGTATCTCTGTGTCGGGGGGTCTTCGTGGGACCGGGTACTTCGTTATAAACTGGGGATCTCAACTGTGTCGGACTTTTACTATAGACCCGAACCTCGACCGTTCTAGGTTCGGGAGTCGGTGACGAGACAAACGTTTTTGTTTTCTCGTCCTGGAGAGAAGTCGCATCTCCCTTCCAGACCCTCAGATTCCATTTTCCGGACCGTTATCCGTCTTAGTCAAACCCATGTAGATTGTCACTCATGACGACCTCTGTCATTAAGACTAGTCTTTAGTTTCCAAGTGTCCTGTCGGACCCCTCACCCCGAAATAGGTAGGGGTGGGACGGATCACTTGTACAGGGTGCACAATGAATTTTTCTGTCATACACGTGTAAGTCCTGTCTGCGGATCGGGTTGACATATGGTAAAACGAAGTACGTCTGCGACCCCTTTTGATGTCGCCTTAGGGAAGAAACGGAAGATGGAGGCTGTCGTACTTCTGGGAAGTCTAGAATTTTTTTTTAAAAACAAAGATCTCTCTACATTGGATCCTTCACCGTCACAAAAATAAGAGTCTCAGTCTCTTTGAGTCCTAATAGTCTTGTCCCACACATGACGCAGACGACTCACGTTTGTCTTTCTGTCCGTAATAGGGGTTTAGGCACTCTCCTTTTCGAGGACTGAACGACTGATCTACACCAGTGTTTATACCACAGAATTGGCAAGATTTTAAAACATAAAGACAACACTTCGAAAAACGGGAGTTGTCGGTTTAACGAGCTTCCCCCTCAGGTAAAACTGTATTTACTTAGTAACATACGAGAGTTAAAATAAGGACTTCTACATTCCGTACGGACTCCGAAACGAGAAGAGACACACACACACATTATATTCCATATAAATATGAGGGTATTTTAGACACCAGTCGGGGGACTTAAACCCGAACTATTCCGTGTCGTCTTTTCCGAGACACACAACGACTGTCTCTGGTACACAACGAAGAGACGTGTCGTCAATAAGAGGGCACGAGTAACAACAGAGACGAGGGGCGACGGTTCTGACATTAATTACAGTGATTACCAAAAGGACGGGCGTCTCGAATGGGTGAACCCTCTTACTCTTGTTCTATGTGACGTGTGTTTGAGAGAACCTCCCCCTGCCGGGGTTTTGGATGACCTGGGCGCTCGACCGGTTGCTGCTTGAGTAGGACCACTCACTGTGGGGGAGTGGGGGTTGGGACTTTCCTCGAGCGTCCAAAGGTCGGCGACGAGCGTCGGGCCGGGGTGGCTGCAACAGGAGTGAGCGGGTAAGTCCCTCTCTGGGAGATACGAGGCCGAATTTTACATTCGTCTTTTCGAGCTCTGCTGTCAAATCCGGTTTCCTTTAGTGACAATCTACCGACCGTCCTCTCGCCCCACCGAGTCCCCCGTCTCGTCCCCGATCTCTGTACGACGCGACGGCCGGTGATAGGTTTGGGTGTGTAGGGCCGCCACTGAACGACTGAATGAATTTGGTTGGAGGGGAGGTCAACTCGAGTCGCACGCACCCGAGACGCTCCAGGGTCTCAAGTGAGACGTCTTTCCCAAAAGGAGTGGAGTGGTAAGAGGTGAAACGACGGATCCTTTCTAAAGTCTTTAAAGTCATACGGACGTGACCTTCAGAAAAATGACGTGGGGGGTGGCGGGGGCGGGGGTGGTGGGGACGGGGGCCTGAATGTCTGAGGCTACCGAAAGGCCCTCTGTCTGTTCTTTACGATTAAATTCTGTCAGACTCCCAATTGACCTCTCCCATTAGTCCCTTAGTCTAACTTCATAAAATTTGTAGGGACTGGTACGTTTTATATGGACGACTCCGGTTCAATCTTTGGAGACATCAATTTAGTGTGTGGAGGAAAGGTAAATCCCCTCGTTTCCTTCACCCCCCCGTCCTCACTTCCTGTTGAGGGACAATACGAGGGAAACACAAAGTCTTGTCTGGTTCGAAAGGACTGTTGTCGGAAGGGGCGGACGGAGAAGTGAGGGGGGTTGG
>SJYO01014747.1:26735799-27227907 GCA_006410555.1 Capra ibex
GGTGTGATCTTTTCCCCTTTCGACAACACCCATTGGTCCTTTACTATAGGAAACAAGAGGTAGTCCGGGCAACAATTGTAGAGGGGAGATTCTGACGGACGAACGGGGCAGAATTACTCGCAGTGGGACTCTACAGCCTTTTCCTCCACCGTTCCTTACGATCCAGTCCTGAGTGACACTGGGCCCGGACCGGGAAGGGAGGGGTTCGACATTTACTCCCAAACCTGATTTCGGAGAAAGGGGGGCTTGGTCCAGGGAGAGTCGGGACTTTAATGTAAATAAAGTCGGGACTTTAAATAAGACATCCTTCTGGGAGTTAACTCGATAAAGACAATGAAGTCACCTCCGACGAACTAGAGTGAGAACGGAAGAACAGGAAAGGACTCTACTAAAGGGTCTGAAGGAGGAAAGTGTGTCTTTCCTGACCGAAGTAAACGTTGGACCAATTACAACAAAGGTCCCGTCCTTATGTAACTACCCCAACCCCCTCGTTAAACTCCGGCTCTCTACCCTTAGATTCTCTTTTTCCCTGTATAAGTAACCCTGGTTCCTATCGTTTCTCCCTCTACTAAAAATCTCAAGAACTCCCATCGACTCCCAATTCATCCGAGCCACACGAACCACTCTTTCCCACTAAAATAATTAGAGACGTCATAGACTCGTCGGGCGTGTGACCGAACTAAGACAATCCTCTAAAGGGGGTGAAGGTTGAGGGGGTGACGTGGAGGTGGACACGAAGAGAGGGACCGAGTCGTCTGTATATGTATGTATGTATGCTCGGAGTTTCCCTTGTAATTAAGAACCGTAAACCTAGATTTTATACCCGAAAACAAGGTTCCCAATAATAGTAATTATTTAGGTTTACATCCCTCTACGGCAGAGATATTTGTTCTCCGTTAAATAAGACCAATTGAACTTTATTCGAGAGGGTCGTTGGGGCCCGACATTGAACGGAAGAAAACTTTTGACTCATTTCAGGGACTTTGGTGAGACCTTATCACATCTCTCTCAAAGAAAGTCCTTGGAGAGTATTATCAAACGTCCGACTCTTCCTGTAAAACTTGTACCAACCTTTACATGGGTAAAGAAGAACAAAGTACTTCGGTAAACTACCGGACTCACTCCACTGCTAGTAAGATCGTGTCTATCTCAGGTCAGGGGTTCGAAACCGGACGGTACCCTGTGAGGTACCGGTATCTCGACCTTCTCAAAACCTTTTGACTGTACCAAGACTGTCCAGACCTGTGAACTCTCCCCTTAAAGATACCCTTCGGGACGGAGGGGGAGGGGGTCGTGGGTCGTAGCAGACGATTAAGGAGTGATTACTCCTCTCCCTCCTTCTGTCTCTTCCACAGGTCTCGTCCGTGTCGACACGGCGGCCATACTAGTCGTCAAGGGATAAATCCGACCACTACTCGTAAACTAAGGAAGTATTAGTGATTACTGATCATAAAGGGACTTTGTGTGTACTCTTATTACAGGGTCGAGTACAAGAGACTCTCGTAGAGTACTGGTTGATTCACTGGGTCCCCTTCTATGTTCATGCAAGTTCGAGAACGCACGTACACACGATTCAACGAAGTCAGTACAGGTTGGGAAACACTTGGGCACCTGACACATCGGACGGTCCGAGGAGACAGCTACCCTAAGAGGTCCGTTCTTATGACCTCACCCAACGGTACGGGAGAAGGTCCCCTAGAAGGGTTGGGTTCCTACCTTGGGTACAGAGGTCACCTAGGACGTAACGTCCTCCTAAAAAAAAAAAAAAATGGTGACTCGGTGATCCCTTCGGGTAAGTGCGAGAATCAAGTCCCAAAAATTGGATTCCGGGAAAACTGTTAAACTTTCTATCCCCGAGAGGGTGTCTTTTTTACATACAGATGTTTGTTTGTATAGATACAGTCAGCTGTCTGACCCCTGTAGGACAAACAAATTTAAAAAAAAAAAATTATATAACGAAAAAAGACAGGGTCAATAGACACTCTCTGGGTCCTCTCGTCCGGAATACTCATTAACGGTCAAAACCCTTCTCACCTCTGTCGAATGAATGTCCCTATAGAAAAGTCTCCGGTCTTCTTTTACCAGGAAGGAGGAGGTAAACACCTTACTAAACACGGGAGAGGTGTCGTTTGTTTGATTTTCTCAGTATTTTGACATCGACTTTCTTGGACCCTAGTGGAACAAGTTAACGTGAGGACGGGAGTTGAGGGACGGCGAGGTAGAGGCTTAACAGGTTCTCTGGTCTCGCCACGGGGTCGAGTGGACCGACACTTAACGTCCGGATCCAAACCGCCGGATACGGTAAGATAACGTCGGTTCTGGTGCAAAGATCGAGTCCCCAAGGAACTCATAATGACTGTGTTGTAGAGTCGACAGAAAGTCCTACCTGTCGGCGAAGGATCTTCCGTGAAGATGTGGGAAAGGTTCCTATAGGGTGGACTGACAACTAATGACCTAGGGTCCCGAGTCACCGGGGCCCGGGTAACGAGAGAACTTTAGTGAACTTTTCTCTGTCTTGGTGAAGTCTTTACAGGTCATACTGTATGGTGGTGGGGGTGAAGTCAAATTAAATTTTTTGGTTTCGGTCCTTTGAACGTAAAAAATACAGTCGTGAGGGTCCAAGGTCTTCGTTTCCTTTTGACGTGTGTTATATTGAGATATGGGATCAACGGAGAGACGGTCGCGTCTCGAGTTCCCTCCCTTTTTTTTTTAAGAATCGCGACTCGTACTTGTGTGTCGTGTCCTTTAACTTACAGACAATGTTTCTCAAAAATTGTCCCGTCATTCACGGGAATAATCGCTATACGAAATTTGTAAAAACGTGTCTGTAGACGTGACTAACCAAAAGGAAGGGACGTCTGCAAGCCGCGGCTACTGCACCAGACGTGCTCCTAAATACAAGCCCTTACTTCCGCCGGTCGAACGAGGTCGAAACCCCCACCCTACGTACAAGGGGGTTCTTACAGTATCAAGACTCGGCGGTCGCCTGGAGGAGAAGGGGCCATAATTGCAATCCACTAGGGCTACAGGGGGGTCATTACGACATCACAAAAGGGGTTCCGAAACACGGAGGCACAGGGACCGCGAGGTATCAGACCGTAGACATACCCAAGTAGGCAGTAATTTGACCGACATGTGTGGAGTTCCGAAAGAGGAAGAAACCTGACGGAGAAGTCAAAGGTGTTTCCAGAACCACTAGGACGACTGGGCTCGAGACGTGACCAGACGCATCCCTGAAAACCGAAGGTGGACGACGGGACCACGTCTCGAACCTCGTATGCCGTTCCCACCACTCGACCCGAGGAAGACTTTCCTAAGTGTGACTTCTAGGTCCACACGAATCTGGAGGGATACGACCACAAAATTAACTTAATCAACTATATAACCACCAAGGGTCGTCGTTTCACTCCCTTGTAAACTTTCCCAATTAACTCCTCGCGAGTCTTACTTCCCCGATAAATGTGTCCGGAAATGTACCTGTCTCACTTCTCTTGGTTGTTTCCTACCTCTCCATGAGTCTCTGGTCGTCATCCCTCGACCATATGAGGGGATCTCTCTGCCTGTCTCCTCAGTAGTCTGGTGTCCTCGGACCTTCTCTCTGGTGATGCATGTTCTTAACACGTCATGTGTCTTCTTACACCAGTGACGGTTTCGGGGTCATACACCCATCTCGCCCCAAGTCTCCCAGCCCCTCTCAGAGACCAAACCTTGTTCCCCCAATTTATATGACTGGTGGGTTGAGAGTTAGAGACTAGATGAATAAGACAGGTGACCGGTTTGGGTAGACCTTAGATCTCCCGTTTTCTTACCCGTCCATCCCCCTCCTCCCATGACGGGTGTTCTCAATGGGAGGATCCTGTCTCTGTTCTCCTCTTACCTAGGGTTGTACGTTTTCCTGTTATTAGGTGTCAATGGTTGAACTTGTAGCTTTTCAGTCCTCTTAAGTATACTTTTAGACGTAAAGATAAGGGAGTCTTTTTACCCCTTTTAGACCGTAGAGAATGTCCCGTTGTCAACCGAATCGTTGAAAGGGGGAATTCACCTTGAATGTGAGAGACGGAAGGGTACCCGGGGTGGTAACGGGGACGGGAGTAAACGTAACGAACGGATCGAAGAGTCCGTAGAGAGGGACGGTAGGATCCGTGTCCCCAAGAACCGTTTCGGTCCGGTCTCAGCCGACCCCTCAACCGACACACCCGTACCCACTCCGGGTCAAATCTACTGACCAAATTCCACTGGGATTTCTCGAGTGGGACCCACCGAGTCTACCCTTTCTTAGACGGACGTTACGTCCTCTGGGACCCAAACTGCCCACCCCTTCTAGGGGACCTCTTCCTTTACTGTTAGGTGAGGTCTTAAGAACGGACCTCTTAAGGTACCTTTCTCCTCAGACTACCCAATGTTAGGTGCCCTGACGTTTCTCAGCCTGTGTTGACTCGCTGAATTATGAAAGTCAAAGTTTCTCAAGTATGGGACTACCCGTCTGTGGATTCCGGGTCCACGGTGGTGGACATACATTTGCTCCTGTGGAAATGGACTGAATAGTGTGGCGGCGTCAGGTCTCGGGATGAAACGACTACTTTTGAAACCGAGAAAGAGTTTCTAAGATGATGAATGTACATCCTCGTCAACGGATTACCAAAGAACCTCCTTCCCCCGACCTCACCGTGGAGATTCCTTCCCCTCTTGGTCCTGACAGACTTCGTGGTGAAATGAATCTGAGTCTTGTCTCCGACATCGGACAAAGAGAACTTAGGAAAAGAAGTAAAAGGTCTCTTTTTCCGTGTCTCAAAGAGTGGGGAGAACCTTGTGACGAGTGTCCTGTAATCGTACCCTGGGTTATACCCTTAACGACGATATTAAAAGTTGGAAATTTATGAATACACATGTGTGTAACCACCGAGTCTACCATTTCTTAGACGGACGTTGCACCCTTCTGAGTCGACGGTAGGGACCCAACACTTCTAGGGGACCTCCTCCCGTACCGTTGGGTGAGGTCATAAGAAGGGACCTCTTAAGGTGCCGTCTCCTCGGACCACGCGATGTCAGGTACCCCAACGTTTCTCAGCCTGTGCTGACTCGTTGAGTGTCTGTGCAATGTATACTATATACTAAATGTGTATGTACATCCTACTTGTGGATGTGTTTTATGGTGACAGTAGTCTAGTTGGAGTGATACTACGATAAGATTTGTACAGTGAGCAGACGAGTCGTTTGGGTCCCAGACGCTGTCTTTCCAGTTTGAGAGGCCGCGGGAGGTACAGAACTAGAGTTGTCCACTTTGTTCCTTACTCCCAAAACCACAGACAGTGTGGACCGAAGTTGAGGACCGGTGTGGAAACCAAACGTTCATGTTCTTTGGGTTGGGGTTGGTCGGGGTCGTCTTTCCTTGTATGAGACGCTGTTGTGTCGACTTGGAACTTTTGCAATACGATTCCCGTTCTTCGGTCATTGTTTCCTGGAGTATCACATACGAAGGTGAAGATACTTTACAGGTCTTGTCTACTTAGGTATGTCTGTGTCCCGCCTGACCACCAACGGATTCCGACCTGTATTACCCTCCTTTACCCTCATTTTTCAAAGAATCCCCACACCCCCGACCACTGTTACTTTTACAAGATTTTAACTACACCACCATCAACGTGTTGAGATGTTTGTGTGTTTTTTGGTGACTTAACGCGTAAAATTTACCTACTTAATATATACTAAATAGAATTATTTCGATAACCAAAAAACAAAAAAAAAATTCTTTCACGACTGGACCAACACTTCTTACGACCCCTTTGAGAGTCCTAAGTTCGTTTTCGAAGTCCTCGACCCGGAATTCGGGAGATGGGGAGGTAGAGACTGAGGTAAAACTGAAGAAATATCTTGACTAAGTCCAGTATACTGGTGGGGACCTGGTTAGTGTTAACTCCCTTTTGTGTCATGTCACTAACCGGTCCGGATTCTGTACACTGGAGAGGACCCGATCACCCGTCTTGGAAAATCTTTTCTTCCTTCTCGCCCCTTTCTTGACCCATCCTTCCTTGACTAATTCGATAGGAGGCAGTCAAGTCAAGTCAAGTCAAGTCAGCGAGTCAGCACAGGCTCAGAAACGCTGGGGTACTTAACGTCGTGCGGTCCGGAGAGACAGGTAGTGGTTGAGGGCCTCAAGTGGGTCTGAGTGCAGGTAGCTCAACCACTACGGTAGGTCGGTAGAGTCGACCGATCGTTTGGAACTTGTTTAACAAATCAGGGAACGATACATTTTACTCCTGTTATTTTAGGTAAACCGGACCGACCATACCTCTAATCACCTTAATTCCAAACATTTCATGATTTTCGAAATATAAATAGAAGGGATCACCGAAGACCATCTCTTAGACGGACGATTATGTCCTCTGTACCCTCTGTGTCCAAGGTAGGGACCCACCCCTGCTAGGGGACCTTTTCCTTTACCGTTGGGAGAGGTCATAAGAACGGACTTTTTGGGGTACCTGTCTCTTCGGACCGCCCGATGTCAGGTACCCCAGCGTTACAGTCTGTGCTGGATCGCTGACTTGTTGTTTTCTCGAAAACTCTAAAGATGTGTTAGGACGGGACATCGGTGTACCCAGGTCTGGGACTAAGGGTGAGGAGACTCAGAGAGTCTAGAAAATACAAAAGTTCCGGGCGTAAGTGGAGGAGATCCTGTAGAAGGGAGCTACAGAGAACGCGGGTGTAGTCCGAGTGTTAATGTCGGACGGAACACGAACTTCCAGAAGATAACACCAGGACACAACAGCAAGATGTAGAGGATCCAAAGACTGTAAAAGACGGTTAGTCGGACACACCAGGGACTCCGGTCCTTACCGACGAATTGGTAGAGACGGAGGAGGGGGTGGTGGGGGATGACGGGGTGGTGTCCCGAACCGTTTACCCCTATTGAGACATTTGTACACGACTAATAGACTGACTACTTCCCGGTTGTAAAAAATATTCTAGGTTTGGAAGGACTTACCTACAGACGTTCCTTTTCGTCTGTATACCCGTGTTTGTCGTCATGAGTTGAGTTTGTGGTAGGTTGTCATTCTCTTTAGGGAGTCCATCCATCATATATATTATGTGTATCGTATAATATAGAGTCTCCGTCCCCCTATCTCTAACGTTCTGAGTAAATTTTATTTTCACACTTATCACGTCCTTCGGGACGAGTCCTCGTCCTTTTGAACCTTCTTCGTTTGAATGACTAACGAACAGGGTCGTGGGGAAGGTAGGTGGAGGGTGTCATCTCCGACCCTTTCAGTTACGAAAAAAAGGGTCGGACATAACATTGATCGTAACTCGTACACTGGGTTAAGACCGATTATTTTGTATTTCCATTCAGAAGGTTTTCAGAAGGCCCGTTCTGAAAAGGAAGGACTATTCTCTCCTCTCGGACTCTTCCATTGTAGAATGACGGAGAGTTATACCATACACTAACACTACGGACCTCGACCACGTTGGTAGAATATTGGTACTCCTTTCCTCTACAGTCGAGTCTGAGTAACTCTATCATGTTGGGGATGGAGAGAAACCTACATAACGATACACTAGATTTTTTTTCTTTTTTCGGGAAGAAACAAATTCGGACAATTAAGTCACCAAAGGTATGAACGTTCATTTTCGTAAAGTTTGACTATGTGACTCCACTACCTTTCCTGTCCCCGGACAGACCTAGTGTCTAAAGATCCTTCAGAACAGAACTACTACTGATGGCCACGATACCTTGATCTGTTACACGGTAGAACGAATTTCCCTTTTTATTACAGTTTTATAAGACACCGTCAATTCTAAGAAACGTATAACATTGTAGAAAGAATTAAGGGAAAAAATAATTTTAAAAAAAATTTAATTTAAATAAATAAACCGACGTGACCAGAATCAACGTTATCCACCCTAGAAGCTAGAAGGAACCCCGTACACTTGAGAATCGACACCATATACCCTAGACCAAGGGACTGGTCCCTAACTCGGGTCCGGGAGACGTAACCCTTGTGACCTCAGTCGGTGACCTGGTGGTCCTTCAGGGAGTTTAAGGGAAAATGAAGTAGTAGAAGAG
This sequence comes from Capra ibex, assembly GCA_006410555.1. NCBI lineage: Eukaryota > Metazoa > Chordata > Mammalia > Artiodactyla > Bovidae > Capra > Capra ibex. The sequence goes on from SJYO01014747.1 coordinate 26,743,862, forward strand.
GAGTAGTACCGTCGGTTGTAAAGGTTTACTTGTCGCCTACAATAGTTCTTTTACATCCCGTTGGTCGGACGGTTACGTTGGACAACGTGGTGGTCAGCTTGGGGTGGGTGACGAAAGTCTCGGTAGACAAGAGACCCTTATGTGAGGTCCCGAGAAGGGAGGAAATGAAATTTCGAGTAAACACAGACCTTTCAGGAACCTAGCAGAGTTTTTACAGAGAATGTAGATATAGACGGGAGGGGTTACAGGTCGTTTGATAGAGGAGTTTCTGTTTTCTTTTCGTCATACAGTGACCCACTTTTTAATTAGAAACGTTTCAGGGGCTACCAGTCTATTTACACCCAGTCTCATCTAAAATTCAGAAGAGACTGACTTTTGGGAATTTAACTAACCTGTCAACACGAATAGGGTTGAGTAGTCCCGGCGAAACGAACATTCACGCGAGTTGGCACTTCTCTACTTTGACTCTCTTCTCTTTACTAAACGGGTCCCAATAGTAACATCCACGAACAGTTCTAGTCCTTCTGAAGAAAGAGACCTAACTCTCCACATAAAAAAAATTGAGAAATAATATCTTTTAGAGATCGTATGTGTTTTTTATCTTAACATATTACTAAGGGGTATATGGGCGGTGGGTCGAAGTTGTTGGTAATACAGGGCAGAACAAAGTAGGTAGGAGAGGAGAGGACCTAATAAAACTTCGTCTAAGGTCTGTAAAATTCTAAGATGAATGTTCATAAAGTCATATAACAGAGATCTACAATTATTAATGACATTTTCATTGATATTATAGTAAGAGTGTAAAACCTTTACTTTTTATTAAGGATTATAGTAGTTTATAGAATAGTCCCAAGTTTCAAAGGTCAGAGTATTAAAAAAAGAAGGATAAACAAGTTTAGTCCTAACTTTATCGGTATGAAACACTGACTGACTATGGAGAGAATTCAGAGAAACTTAGACATTCAAGGGGAGATGGAGTAGAAAAAAAAAAAAAAAAATGTCACATAAACACCCTCTTTGTCCAACAAACAGAACTTTAAAAGGATATCAGATTTAAAACTACTAATGTAAAGGTACCACAAATTGTACAAAACAAAGAGGACATAAAGAACTCTTCACCATCAATGTCGGTGTTCGAGTAAATCTAAGTCCAAACTAAAAGAACCGTTCTTATGACGTCTCCAGCACCCAGACGACATGCAGGGAGTCACCTGAGCACTACAAACGGAGAGACACTATAATCGTCGGTGATCACTGGTAACGGATCTCAGTACCAAAGTGATCTCCTACTTTGGACCCCGATAAGATGAAGATAGTAACAAAGAGGTGAAAACTCGATCTTATAAAGGTAATCTTCTATTAAGGAGAGTAGATGATACACTAACCTCTTCCGTTACCGTGGGGTGAGGTAGTACTCCGTATCAAATATATCTTTCACTTTCACTTTCAGTCAGTCAGTTCAGACTGAGAAACACTTGGGTACATGACATCGTTCGGTTCGAGGAGACAGTTACCTTAAGAGGTCCGGTCTTATGACCTCACCCATCGGTAAGGGAGGAGGCCCCCTTAGAAGGGTTGAGTCCCTAACTTCCAGATGGTGTAGCTTCCACCTAAGAAATGGCAGACTCGGTGGTCCCTTCGGAAATATATCCTTTCCGTCTTAGTTACAAACTAAGAAAGGGACATAAATGATCAAAAGTTTCATTACATAACCAGGAGAACTGTAGAAAATTTTCTCTCGTTACATAAAAACTACTCAACAAACAAACCAACCAAACCCAAAACAAAAACAAAAAAAAAAACGGTGTGGTACGTTGTACACCTTAGAGTCAAGAATTGGTCCCTAGTATGGTCACGGGGGACGTAAGTTTCGTAAGTTTCACGGCGGACCTGGTGGTCCCTTCGGGGACAAAACGAAAGAAAACCTTTCAGTGACACTTAAACATCTCGATTTGTATCAACTACACAAAATTGAGTAGTGTCAACGATAGGAATATCTACGACTTTCACCGGGTCGAAACCGGTCACTCTCGGAAAAGTCTAACTGAGAGCTCAGGAAGTCCTCCCGGGGTCAGTGGAAACCATTTAAGGAACGACAAACAATACTGTACCACAAGGTCCGAGTAAGACACACAAAGGACGAGGTCTGGACCTTAGTGGGTAAAGAAGTTCTTCAGGTCAGGAAGACCTTCCGTTACCCTAAATAGTTATCTTCGGTGTCAAAGTCTCGGTCCCCTCCTCAGATTAAACCTTTGGTCTCAAGATCCTGGGTTCTCCGTTCATGATCTGTCTTCTCAACGAGACATCAGGACACAAGGAAATAGAAAACGGGTTCTGTCACGATTTGTTGTAAGTCTACAATGGTCGCGACAGACACCAGTCAAAAGACTCTTACTGTAGAGAAGGAAAAATGAGTCTTTACACTCATCAAAGACTAGTTGGGGAAACATCATCTCCGTCATCTAACCCTTTGTAGACATACGTTAAGTCGTGGTTCGAGACTCCCGTAGACGAAAGTGTTCGTACACTGAACTACGTGTCACCAGTGAAGGTTAGTTTGGAGAGAAATGAGGTACCCTCCACCCTAATTACAAGGTAGCAAAACATCCTTTTAATTCGTGTTAAAGACCCGTTTCCCGTTTAAGAGTGTTCCCAAGACGTTTATAATACGTAGTATAAACAATGTTGACCCATTAAATAGAAAGACCCTTTCAATGGATGTCCTGAACCTCTTTAAATGAATTATTCTTTTATCTACTGTCAGTGTTAACATATTAAGGTAAACAAAGGTCTTCTCCTTTTGAGTAGTTAATACCACTCACTTCCCCTCCCGGAGTCCCAGGGATTTCACCTTAAAATAGTCCCAGAGGTTCTTATCCGTATGAGTCCCCTTCACTCTAAACCCCTAACATCGTAATTTTTTTTAACCGAAACGTTTGTTACACGTTCTTTTTTTAGTAACTTAGTACCTGAAAATGTTTCTTGTATTACTTTACACTTTTGAGACTCTGAGTTTCAAACCCCCATTTGGGTTAAAAGTCTTTATGTGTGTTGTTTTAATTGTGACTCAAACAAAAAAGAAAAAAGAGAAGGATAGTCCTTATCCAAGTCTTTTATAATGCAAGGGATCCAGTAATTTTTTTATTATTGACATTACTATATCAACTTACGTTTCTCGTGTACTCTCCTAGTATTAACATTCTGACCGAAACGGTGATTAAACGAAACACTCATTCAACGAGAACAAGAACTGTAGGGGAGGGACTCCGAGAGTGAGGGGTAGACACGTCTCGTCTCCAACGGTTTACACTTGTCTCCGACCTGACCGACGTATACTTAGTGGTCTCCCTTAGGTTTTACAGGTGGTTGTCTCTTTACCACTTTGGTTGGTGTTATTTGGTGTCGTACCTTAAGAGACGTCGACAGTTCCTCTTACTCCGCATACGTACACATGACTACACTTTTCTACAGGTTCGATATAGTAAAAATTTTTACTCACTGCTAGAACAAATTACCCTTTTTACTTTCGATGTACCAGTCGAGAAAAGTCCTGTTTATGTTTTGGGAGCTCCTGTGTGTGGTTTGACGATTTATCGTCAAGGGAGACTCTTGACCGACAAAAATTGAGAGTAATAAAGACATAACGACCTTAAGTAAATCTTTCTCATACATAATGAAAACATTAAATTTTGTTTAAAAGTAAATTTTTCATTCTCTAGGACTAAGAACAGCTCCAAACCCTATCTCGGATCCTTAGACTTAAAGAAACACAAAGGGGTTCACTAACGATTATCTTTTGGACTTGGGTGCTAGTGTTTCAAGAGGACCGAGGATTGTGATACTGGGGTACTTCAAAAAACTGAGTTCTGAAACCCCTTTCCTTCTCTTCCTGGTTTCTTCTCTTTTCTTCTGTCGTTGTTCGGTGTTATCGCCTTCGTCTCTATTGTTACTGGTTCCACATACCGACATATGTCACAGGTCATGGCAAGTGTGTACGTAGGAAACACTGTACGTGTCGTTAGAACCCTGCATCCGTTCAGTCCATTATCGTCACAGGGTAAAATATCCATCCTCGTGACTCCAAATCTTTCCAATTCAGGAACCTTACTCAATGGGTCAAACATTTACCGTCGCGACCCTAATGTTAGGACCCGACAGACTGGGGTCTTAGTTACGAAAAAGACGGTGACCACTGTACTTTACAAAGGGAACGTCACTAGTGGTCTCTAACACAAGTAAAAAAATCCAGGGTCTGAAGAAATACCTTCTTGTATCACTACTGACTACACCCCTAATTTTAGTTCTCGTAGTCACTTGAAGTGGAAGGGAAGTTGTTCAAGGGGGTTTGAGGGACGGGGGTTTGGGAAACACAAGGGTCAAGGAGAGAATCACTTACTTCTTGAATTAGGGGGTGGGGGGTCATGTTTGGGCGTCCTAAGAGAGGGATCGAGAGGACAAGGAGACGGGGGGTAAGGATCCTTCCCGTCCAGGACGCCAAACTTACGTGCCCTCTCGGGTCTCGTCACTGTCTGAGGACCCCCTTTCCGGAGTGGAAGTCCCTTACCCTGATTCCTCACGTCTGATCACTTCACTCCCGGGGGTGTAGGACCCCATGGTTTTACCCCGGGACGTGGTGTCCTTTTCCATAACCAGGGGGACTCTTTTCTCTGGAGCTCCTAAAACGTCGTTGGAGTTTTAGGAGAGGAACCCTTACTTGTCAGTAACGAACTAACAATCGGGAAGACCGCTACCAACGTCTTGGTGTAGGAAGAGTTCGGGTTTTACGACCCGGTGATCCGACGACGTCCCACCCGAAGTCCGTGACGTCCTTCGGAGACAAGAAGGACAACGACAGGTCCAACGGAGAGTGAGTTGCGAGGTATGAACAGACGAAAGAGAAGGTCCGGACGTACCCCGAAAGACGGAACGCATAGAGGACGTCTAAGAGTAAGAACAGTCAAAGGAGATGGGTGGAGACGTCGTCCCCGGTGTCGAATATGTACAGGAACTTTGACTCGGAGTTTCGGAGTTTTGCCATCTAACATTAAATCGACTTGTGGAAGGGTTTCTCTTGGGGATCCCACTCGGGGTGTCGTCGGACTCATCTAAGGTCCCACTAGGAGAAGACGAAATGCTCGAACCGTCTAACAAGTCCCCAAAAGACTTCTCGAAACTACAGGACCCTGAGGAACCCCAAGTCGAGGTCGAAGGACACGTCGAAGTGCCGCGGTCGCCCCCGCCACGTCCCGAGGCCTCTCCGAGGGAACCTCGACCCCAACGAGAGGCAGGGCCGAGGACAGAGTGGGAGTCCGACTCCCCAGAGACCCCGTGGTCGAGGTGAGGTTGCACTCCCCGTGTCCGTCAAGGAGGTGTCTTCAGTATCCGGCTCTCGCGTCCCATTCGGGGGTGTGGACTCGTGGTCCGGGTTGGGGGTCGGGGCAGAGGGTGGGTTCCTTCGGGGACCTTCGAGTAGGTCCAAGGATCGGACCGAAGTCGGGAGAGTCGGACAGCGGAGGTGGTACACGACCCCATTCTTCCATTTCAGTCTTCGGTCCACAGGACGACACCCCCTCCTTACACGGGGTTCGGGTCCCGGATCCTTTTACTCTCGAGAAGTTCCCTGATGTTTTATCACAAATATTAAATTACTATGGTTTACCGAAGAGTGTCCCCCCTTTTTATTCTGTCATATTGTTATTGACTGTAAATTATTCCCAAATGAGACAGGGTTCCGTAGGGTCCACCAGGATCACCATTTCTTGGGAGGACGGTTACGTCCTCTGAACTCTGAACCCAAGCTAGGACTCAGACCTTCTAGGGCACTTCTTCCCTTACCGTTGGATGAGGTCATAAGAACGGACCTCTTAGGGTACCTGTCTCCTCGGACCACCGATATCAGGTGCCCCAGTGTTTCTCAGTCTGTGCTGACTTCGCTAACTGTCCTGTGTGCGATAGGGTTCAAGACACGATTCGTGAAAAGTCCGTCATAGTGAAAATTAGGCTGTTATTTGATTAGTTCAACCATGTTAAAAATAGGGGTAAAATGTCTACTATTTTGACTCGAGTCTCTCCAATTTATTGAAATGGGGTTTACCTATTTTCAACCATCACCCAAACTTGGGTCCGGAAGATAGACTTCTTTTTTTTCGTCTGTTTCTCTTCACCCTTCGGTCACTGTCTCGTCGCCCACACAAGGAGATCAGAGGTCAAAGAATCTCGACAGTAGTGGAGTGTATCGTTCCCGAGGACCCCTGGAAAGTCTTCCTTTCGAGTTGGACGACGGGTCGGGGCCCGACGGCCCGACGACCGGTCTAAGGGAGGGAGGGTGTCATATAAAGGAAACGGAGGTAGCTATCCATAGATCAAAGTGGTTTCCAAGGTTCGGGGACCTAGACCAAAATTAGTCCTCGATCTCGACTCGGGACCTCGTCACCGGACCGTCAGGAGTCACTCCGGGCCTACCTCGGGTCGGTGGAAGAGAAGGAGTCTCCGGAGGACCTCTTTCCACGATCTAAAGGCCTCGGGGACGGAACCCACCACCGGGACACCTACGTGGTAAGTTCCGGGGAAGGAAACCCGTTCCAAACGTCCCCGATCCTCTCCCCTCTATCTTCTACGTGCCTAGTCCGGTTGTCAGTAAAATATTGGTTTCACGGTCTGAGCGTAAGGGGACATTAACCGACGACATCGGTGTCCAATTCTCTCTCCGATCCGTCGTTCCTCCTAACAAGACCAGAGAAGGGTAGGTGACTTGTCTAACGTGGAAACGTCGGGAGGACGGTCGGTCTCTCCCCTCGAGTGTGGGTGAGGGACAAAAGGACCTCGGGCAGAAACCGGTCCACTCCTCTATGCCTATTCCTTTGTGTTGACAAGTTGACATACTGGGACTTGACTCCGTCTTCGATATTAAGACTCTCGGACACCCCTTAAGTCCAACCTTTCTGGGAGACCTCATCCTTTACCGTCGGGTGAGGTCATAAGAACGGATATCTTAGGGTACCTGTTTCCTCGGACTACCCAATGTCAGGTACCCCAGCGTCTCAGCCTGTACTGACTTCGTCGAATCGTGTGTACCCTTTGAGTACTAAGTAGTGTCAGTCAAGTCCCTCCTCTTCCGTAAACTTGTTCCTGTACTTCTTCTTCCTCCCTAAAAGGTCCGTCATAACTTTGTGACCCTTTACCTCTCACACACTAGCTGAAACGTTTCGGACCGTCATCGGGTGTATAGGTGAAAACACACTTAATCTTTTTCTTTACAAGAGACCCGTTTATATCTTCCGCGAGGTAGGAGGGAACGTCTCACGTGTTTGACCCGTTGACAAATCACCGCGACCCTGGTATCGTCGATTTAAAACGGACGGGAAGTGTAAAAGGAAAAGGTAAGATCAATTTGTTTGGAATAAAAAACTTTACTTCACTAAGATACACCAATGACGTCCCCATTGGGAATTGGGGATGAATCGAACTAAGTCGGTATCAGTCTTGTGATGTACAAGAACCGGGGCCACTAACCAAGACCCTTCCCCGTACACTAGCCTCGACCCGGTTAGTCTTGGGAGAAACCCTTCCTGCCCCGGGGTCCCTTCTCCTTGGAAGAAAACCGACCCAAAAGACCGAGAGTCTTAAACAATTCGCCTGTCGAAAGTTCGGGCCTCTTCCGTTACCGTGAGGTGAGGTCATGAGAACGGACCTTTTAGGGTACCTGCCTCCTCGGATCATCCGACGTCAGGTACCGCAGCGCTTCTCAGCTCGTGCTGATTCTCTGAAGTGAAAGTGAAAGTACGTAACCTCTTCCTTTACCGTTGGGTGAGGTCACAAGAACGGTCCTCTTAGGGTCCCTACCCCCCTCGGACCACCCGACGGCAGATACCCCGGCGTGTCTCAGCCTGTACTGACTTCACTGAATCGTCGTCGTCGTCTCGAAAGTTCGGTTATCAGTAATGAAAACACCTCTACGACGGACTTTTACCAGTTATGTCTTTTTACGTGTCGATTCTTCGAATCTCCTTCTCTATCTTAAGACTATCACAAATTTGAGGTATCAAGTGAAGATCTTGTAAAATCAATGTTCTTGGTCATTAAAGGGGAAAAACAAATTAGATCAGACTCAAAAATACGGACGTTAGTTTTCCTTATTGGTAATACCTTTCTTAACGACCCTAAGTTCGGTTGTCTGTGTCTCGGAAGTCACGACATTCTTTGGTTTGGTTCTTTCGAAACCGACTCGACGTTCCCGAAGATTTAGTTCTCGACTTCTACTCTTGTACACACACCCCTTACCGCTCTGACATAAGTTCGGAGAAGGTCCACCGTAGAGGGACGCACGAGTGTTGTCGGACCCCTCGGTCCACCCTGGTGACCCTACAGCTATACGGTAAATTTAGGGACTGACTCTATTCGAGAGTCAACCCCTCGACCACAGACTTGAGCCCGTGTCACCCGGGACCGTCAGACCCCTCCTGGTCGTCTCTTATTGGCGAACCACTCTCTGTCCGTCCTATGGAACGACTCGAGGATCCTTTAGACTAAATAAAGTACATTATGTTGGGTGAGAACACAGGGACCCGGAAACGTATACGAGTATAGAGTCAGACCCTGTGGGAGGGGTGAAACAGGCAGACCACTTAAAGATGAGACGGAAATTTTAAATCGAGTTTCTCACAGAGAAGGTCTTCTGGAAGACATCGTCAAACTTTATGTCGACGTTTTTTTTAAAAAGAAACGAAGAGGAGGGTACTTCTTCACCTAAGATACTGGGTAGAATACTGACGAACTGGGTATCTTGTACAACCCTCATTATGACGTAAGGAAAACTCCGATCCAGTATTTTCAGATACTTCGAAGGTCGAACAAGTGACTCTTGTGAGTGAGACTTTAGGGACTCTGTGGTACATTTTTCGGGTCGATGGGACTCTGGTGGTACGACCTCTTCGGTGTTCATCCACGAAACCAGTTGTCACGGTCGACTCGGGTAAGAAGTCGGTCGGGTCGGGACTGTGGGTTAGAAGTCCAGGTGCAGGTCGGACATCTCAGTGGGGTCGATTTCGGGTTCCATAGTATCTTGTCCCTTCACGATCGGAGTGTCGTGGGACAGGTTTAAGGACTGGAGATATTAGACATTTACACGTACCTAAAAACACGGTGATTCAAAATCTCACCAAACAAAACCTCGTTCTTTATTGACCTTGTGGTGGGAACTGAGGAGACTCTCTTGAAGTTACGAAGAAGGGAATAAACAAAACAAATAAAAAAAGGTCTCAAGGAACATGTAACGAGGTTGTCTCGTGACCGGTGGGACCCGACATCGACAGAGTAATTACGGACAGAGAAGACGATCAGGACCCCTGAATCCCCTGGTCCCGGACATAGAGGAAGTAGAGGTTAAAGGTACGGGTCCTCGACGTGTCTCGTCTGTAATCGTCTACTCTCTCTCTTACTCCTACCGAGTCCCTTCGACTGTCGTCCGGGTTGACAAGTCCCTTCAGATCGGTTCACTCGTCGACGTCATACGATACCCTCGACTGTGTCACCTCCATTGTGAGGTCCACCCTCCAGTGTCGCTCCGGGTATCGCTCCTACTAGACTTTAATTCGGTGGTTCCATTCATTATCGGAGCCCGAGGAAGGTAACCATGGTTGGTAACTGTTGGAGTCAGAGTCTCCGACCTCTCCCCGACTCGGGTGTTACTCTCGACCGAGGTAGTATTTCTTTCCTCTCGAGACCCCGGCCCTCGGTCCGGACCCTGTAAGCGGTCCCTCTGAACAGAATCTTCGTGTCCATATTCGGTAGGGTAAGTCGTCATCTAGGCCAACGAATAAATCTAGTAGTACTACCCCCCGCCTCCACCCCCTTCTCCCCGTCTATACCCCCTCGACTCGTCTCAGGGTCTACACGATTACGTTCAGGTAGACGGTCTCTTGGGTGAATCGGGACGGAAACTCCTCAACCTCCGAGTTCTACTGTCTCGTAAAAGTAGAGAAAAAAAAAAAAAAACCTTTTAACAAGTCTTAAATGAACCCTTGTGTCAGGACCTTTACAATTATTGTCCCCTTCAATTGGGTTGAAAACGTGAGTGACAGAACTCAATCCTACCGTTCGGTTCGCTTAGACCTAGACCCAAAGTCCCGTCTTCACAGGTCCTACGTCTCGGATCGAGGGTCCGGACGGGTCCCTAAAACCGTTTTGGGCTCCGAAGACCTCCTTCCCGTCACAAGAACAGACTCGGAGTTCGTTAGACACTCCAAAGTCCTGTTCGATTTCTCTTCCTTCTTCCCGTGAGTATAAACAACTCTGTATACACCGTCTTCGTAATGACAGAAACCGTTTGGAGTAGTTTTGGAAAATCTACACACAATCACCAGGGTAGAATATCGGTTCTTTTACTTCTAAGTCTCTCGAAATCACTCTTTAACGATAACACCACGACCTCTTCTGAGAACTCTCAGGGAACCTGATGTTCCTCTAGTTTGGTTAGTTAGGATCTCCTTTAGTTAGGACTTATGAGTAATCTTCCTGACTACGACTTCAAGGTATACTACACTTCTCGGTTGAGTAATCTTTTCTGGGACTACGACCCTCTCTAACTTCCTCTTTCCTCTTCTCCCGTCGTCTCCTACTCTACCAACCTACCGTAGTGGTTAAGTTACCTGTACTTGAACCCGTTTGAGGTCCTCTGTCACTTTCAGACCCTTCGGACCGTACATCGTCAAATACCCCAGACGTTTCTCAGCCCGACGTTTCACAGCCTGACTTGTTGTTTTTTGCCAGTTCCCTCCGTCGTCTCTTCCTGTGTCTGGGACCCGGCTGCAGAGACACTGGAGGGACCATCGGAACCTCAAGGACAGGAAGTCACTCTCCCGACCTGAGTACTAGGGTGGGTCTTAGCCCAACGTAGGACGGAGACGGGGTGAGTTCGTCACACTGGAGCCCGTTCAGTGAACGTGAAACGTAGGAAGACGAAAGGGCAGTGTCTCAAGTTCCCATTTAAAAGTCTCTTCCCCGGGGAGGGAAGAAGGTAACGGGAAGAAATACCTCATAACTTACATCTTACACTGTAGGTAGTTCCCGTCTCGGGTTCTCGTGTCCCTGGACACGGTAGGGGGGCACCCGTAGACCCCGAAACCGCCGTACACACGACAAGGGACCCCCTCCCACTCTCGGGGTGAGACCTCGTCGGCGGCGACGGCCCTCCACCATTCGGGCCACGAGACCGTCCGTCCGCGTCGAGATTCGGCACTCGACTCCAGAAGGCCGACCGTCAAAAGATTCACCGATGTCGACACCACACTCTAGTGCGTCGGCCGGTCGACGACTACTCTCCCTTTCTATAAGGGGTGTAGAGAAACGAGAGGGGTGGCGAGACGGAGGCGGGTCCCGGTACGAAGAAGGAGAGTCCCTACCCCGGCACTTTCCTCCCTAACCTTCTCCTGTGAACATTCTTTCTGGGTGTCTTTTTCTCGATACGAGAGAACCATCCCCCACCCACCATATTAGTGTCCTCTAAATCCCCCTCTAAAACGACCGTGATAAAAAGGTCCTGAAAAAAGTTACTTTTTTAAATTGTCGGAACGGGAAAGACTACATGTTTTATAAGGGACACGGAGATCCCTTACAGTCCGTCCGTAGAACAAAGTTTTCCCGTTACGCTCGTGTACCATGTTTTAACTTTTCATGGTCCCCTTGAATTATATTTCAAAGGGAGGGTTAGGGGTCGTTGATCTCCGGCACGACAATGATGAAGAATACACGCAAAATATTCGTGTATGAGGACACCGAGTCTACCATTTCTTAAGCGGACGGTACGCCCTCTGGACCTAAACTAGGGACCTCTTCCCTTGCCGAAGGGTGAGGTCATAAGAACGGACCTCTTAGGGTACCTGTCTCTCCGAACCGTCCGATGTCAGGTACCCCAGAGTTTCTCAACCTGTGTTAACTCGCTGATTGTGAAACTAGAAGTAGTACAAGTAGGTAACAATACGATCGGGTGTTCAGGTTTAGAGTGGAGGGGACGAGAAGAGACATGGCCTTCTGCGACAAGGAGTGTCCGATGACAAAGATTCTAGGACCCAGCCGACAGAAGTCCAACTCGTGTTCAACTCCCGTCCGTGGGTCGTCCTTTATTTCCCGTCTTCCCCCTCTTTTTTCCAGGAGACAAGGGGAGGAAGAGACGGCACACACCTAAGAGTCGTCGTCGACACAGAGAAGGTACCTACTTCCCACGTAGACGGTCTCAAGGTCTGGGTAACCCTGAGGTCGAGGAGGTCGGGTCCTTGTCGGAGTAGGGAACCAGGAAGGTCCCCTGTCCAGGTCGCCGAAGAAACTCAACTATCAAAGACTCGACAGAACGGAAGGGGATACACCGAAGAGTCGAGAATGTAGTGAACAGATCAGTTAAGGGACTGAATTTCTTTTGAAACCACCAAACAAAAAGATTGACCTGTCTAACTAAGGGAGTAATTTTACTTTTTAAGAACCCGTTGATTCTTGAGTTCGCATATACGAGTCGGCGAGTCAACGCAGACTGAGAAACGTTGGGGTCCTGACATCGGGTGGTCCGATGAGACAGGTTCTTTAAAAGGTCCGTTCTTATGACCTCACCTAACGGTAAAGGACGAGAGGAGGTCCCCTATAAGGGCTGGGTCCCCAACTTGGGTGGAGAGGACGTGACCGTCCGTCTAAGAAATGGTGACACGGTGATCCCTTCGGATCACTCTTGAGTAGTCAAGTCAAGTCAACGAGTCAGCACAGGCTGAGAAACGCTGGGGTACTTAGCGTCGTGCGGTCCGGAGGGACAGGTAGTGGTTGAGGGCCTCAAGTGAGTCTAAGTACAGGTAGCTCAGTCACTACGGTAGGTCGGTAGAGTAGGAGACAACAGGGGAAGAGGAGGACGGGGGTTAGGGAGAGTCGTAGTCTTAGAAAAGGTTACTCAGTTGAGAAGCGTACTCCACCGGTTTCATGACCTCAAAGTCGAAATCGTAGTAGGTAGGTTTCTTTAGGGTCCCGACTAGAGGAAGTCTTACCTGACCAACCTAGAGGAACGTCAGGTTCCCTGAGTTCTCGGAAGAGGTTGTGGTGTCAAGTTTTCGTAGTTAAGGAGCCGCGAGTCGGAAGAAATATCAGGTTGAGAGTGTAGGTATGTACTGATGACCTTTTTGGTATCGGAACTGATCTACCTGGAAACAACCTTTCATTACAGACGAAAACTTATACGATAGATCCAACCAGTATTGAAAAGAAGGTTCCTCATTCGCAGAAAATTAAAGTACCTACGTCAGTGGTAGACGTCACTAAAACCTCGGGTCTTTTTATTTCAGACTGTGACAAAGGTGACAAAGGGGTAGATAAAGGGTACTTCTCTACCCTGGTCTACGGTACTAGAAACAAAAGACTTACACCTCAAAATTCGGTTGAAAAAGTGAGAGGAGAAAGTGAAAGTAGTTCTCCGAAAACTCAAGGAGAAGTGAAAGACGGTATTCCCACCACAGTAGACGTATAGACTCCAATAACTATAAAGAGGGTCGTTAGAACTAAGGTCGAACACAAAGAAGGTCAGGTCGTAAAGAGTACTACATGAGACGTATATTCAATTTATTCGTCCCACTGTTATATGTCGGATACCTAGGTGTATTTATAAAGGGGAAAAAAGGGTGGGGTTTAAACTGTAATATATACTAAGACGTAGAAGGAAAATAACAATAAAAAACAAATGATTATACAGAATGTCACAACAACAACCCAAAAAAGTATACATATGTATATGTCTCGATGGAGAAAAATTTTATCGTTGTATCCTAAGGAAACACGTGTGATATAAATAAGTTGGTCAGAGATAACTCGTGACTCCAAAAGGTCAACAAACAATGATATTTATTAAAGAACCACTTATAGGAAATGTAAACAGTGATGTGGGTACACCTCTAGATAGACGTCCTATTTATGGATCTTCATCTATACGACTCATCCAAGGAAATATTAAAACTATTATAACGGTTGAACGGAACGTCTCTTCAACACGGTTGAGTCAAGGGGTATGTCGGAGGACATGACTTTCCAAACACTCTAGGACCTGATATTCGCAGGACTCCCGTTTTTGATACAGAGAAAACGAGTGACTACCTGGGGGTCCCGGGTCGCATCATGTTAATCATTTACCTTTAAACGGTTATCTGAGTCGGTCTAGTCGTCGGAGGACCGGAACTTGTTCAGGGAACCTACGGTCCTAGAGTCTCAGGTCGGGGGTGGGGGCGGCGGTGGGAAGGTCAAGACCCTAGTTACTGAAGGTTTGACACATCTCGTAGTCTTAGTAACCTTCTCGAAATTTTTACTGTCCAGGACTAGGTCGACGGCACCCGGAATCCATCTCCGGGACCGTCTAACACTCGGCAGTGGTCCAGGGGAGTTCCTACCCACCGAAGACGACCGTCCCTCGGGAGTCGACGTCTGAGGGAAACCTTTTATAGTACCGACGTTCTCGTCAGAACGGGTTCCAGAATAGGGAAAGGTCCTTACTAACGAAGATTATTGATCAGTTGTCAGTCGAACCTTAGCTGTGGGGTTGAGTACCGTTTAGACTTCTCAGTAGGGTCCGGGTCTTGAAGTGTTCCCCGTCCGGCTCTGTAGATACTTCTGATGTAAAAAAGGGAGACGGGTCAGGGAGAAGGAGTGAGAGGGAAGGAGTCCCTACCTAGGGTTTCAGTGAAGGAAAACTTGAGACTTGAGATTTGGGGAAGAGTCTCATTCGAAGGGTCTCTTGGGTTGAACACTTAGACATAAGATTGGGGAGAGGGAACCACTACACTGGACATTGAAGACAGGTGACACTTCCAATGAAACCCACATACTCCAGAATTACGAAAATAAAAGAACCACGGTATCTGGGGAAGAGTCGCATTACAGAAATTTATGGATTTTATTTTATGTATCCTAACGTTTACTTTTAGTTAATATAACCTTATACCATTTAGTTTTATAAAAAACTTAAGACTCTATCAGTACGTACAAAGAAATAATTCGGTAGGTGATCCTGGATCGTTACGTAGACTGTTGATGGGATTAAAACTTCATCACTTCTCGTGTTTGACATAGAATTCTATGGACACTGGTGACATTATACTATACTTTTATACCCACTAAAGACACCTCTGTCTTGAGGTTCACGACGATTATAATAACCCCAAACAACGAACGTAAGTGGTATCCCGCTTTACGACTTAATGTAAATCTCCAATCCTTTTGTTTCCACAGTAAAAACACACAAATTCAGATGTCTGGGGAGACTTAAGGTAGACGTTCAGACACCAGGTCACTCACTGGACGAGGTCACCCAGGGAACAGATTAGTAACGTCGTCAAGGGTTGGAAAAACCGTGGTCTCTGATCAAAACACCTTTTGTCACAAAGGTACCCGGTCCCCTTCTTCCCTACCAAAACTCTATTAAGTTCGCGTAATTTAAATAACACATGAAATAATGTAGTCGAGGTGGAGTCTAGTGACCCGAAGGGACCACCGAGTCACCATTTCTTAGGTGGACGGTTACGTCCTCTACCCCCAAACTAGGGACCCAGACCTTCCAGGGGACCTCCTCCCGTACCGTTGGGTGAGGTCATAAGAATGGACCTCTTAGGGTACCTGTCTCCTCGGACCGTTCGACGTCAGGTAACCAAGTGTTTCTCAGTCTGTGTTGACTTTACTGACTCGTAGATCGTGGAGTCTAGGACCTCCAACCCCTGGAGACCTGTCCCAAGGAACCAGACAAGAATGATGTTCAGAGGTCCATCCTAGATGACGGTTGGACTCCCGTCTACCAAAAATTCGTTTCCCATCCACCCTACGGAGAGATTAGAGACGGGAAGTAGTTCACGTCCATCTCTTTCGTAGTGATTTAGTCGTAACGAGTCGTTCCATCCCCGTGGGTCCGGAGGGTCAGACTCGTCGAAGGTCAATATGGCTTTGTTTCCTGGTTCAACAAAGGGTTCAGGAGGTTGGACCGACGGACAAGGAGGACAGTCACGTCAACTCGAAGTAGACGAAAACCGGGACTACGGGGTCCTTTCCGGTCGGTCGACGAGGGGACTACCCTGTCGGGAGTCAGATCAACAACAAGTAACAAGTCGGTGAGTCAACACGGGCTGAGAAACACTGGGGGACCTGACGTCGTGCGGTCCGAATGGACAGGAAGTGATAGAAGACCTCAAACGCATTTGAGTACAGGTTTGAGTACAGTCACTACCGTAGGTTGGTAGAGTAGGAGACAAAAGACAGCGGGAGAAGAGGAGGACGCGAGTTAGAAAGAGTCGTAGTCCCAGAGAAGGTTATTCAGTAGAGAAACGTAGTCCACCGGTTTCATAACCTCGAAGTCGAAGTCGTAGTCAGGAAGGTTACTTATAAGTCCCAACTAAAGGAAATCCTAACTGACCAAACTAAAGGAACTTCAGGTTCCCTGAAAGTCCTTAGCAGAGGTCACGGTGTCAGCTTCGGTAGTCAAGAAGTCACGAGTCGGAAGAAATACCAGGTTGAGAGTGTAAACGTACATTTTTTGGTATATGTCCTTTTTGTATCGACCTTTTTTGTATCGAAACTGATATGTCTGTGAAAAACCGTTTCACTACAGAGACGAGAAATTATGCGACAGATCCAAACAGTATCAAAAAGAAGGTTCCTCATTTATAGAAAATTAAAACACGGACGGCAGTGGTGGGTGTCAGTAAAACCTCGGGTTATTTTATTTTAAACGGTGACAAAGGTGAAAGAAGGGTAGATAAACGTTACTACTCTGGTCTACGGCACTAGAATCAAAAAATTTACGACTCAAAATTCAGACGAAAAAGTGAGGAAAGTGGGAGTAGTTCTCCGAGAAATCAATCTGGGTGTCGTTTACATGACCGAACAAGTTAATTTCCGTTTTAGGTAAGTCTCGTACAATTAAAGGAATGAGGAAACTCATTCATTAACACTAAATAGACGGGACTCCGGACATTACACCTTTGACTACATTACCACCAACCCCCGTCGTCCCTCACTAACGACTCACAGAATCTCCACACAAGGTAGTCTTCACCTTTTTCACTCTTACGACTCCTCCCGTCCCTCCCCACCTCTTACACCCATCGAAAGATTTTTCCTTGGAGGATTTCCGACCCGGAGACCATCGTCCACTGTTCTACCTTTGGAACGGACGACTTTACGTACGAGGTAAGGGACGGGGTCCCGGTGAAATGTGGCTCACTGTGTCCACCGTGAAGGTGTAGGTCGGGGTCGTGCATGATCGGGTGACCACAACCGTTCAGTAAGCACAGAAAATCGAAGTCACAAGGGTAGAGATCTTACCCTGCCATCATGGTTGTACCGGTTACAGAGTCACAACAACACTCCTGACTCACTCTCCTACACCTCCTTTCGAATCTCTCAAACATTTCTAACTCGAAGACACTTTATTTAAGTGTATACCACCCCCATACCCCTCTACCTACGTTGACCCACTTGTCCCGACGACACAGGCTTAGATGTACAACAACTGAGAAGTTCCCTCAGAGTGGTCTGTAGGTCGCAAATGACGAACGGTTCGGTAAACGGGACCGTGTCCTGGTACCTCCCGTACGGAAAAGTACCACGTCTCACAGGGACGGACGGGAACGTTTGGATCCGGCACAGGTCGATCTCCCTTCCTTTACTTGGAGGAGGTGGAAAAGAGATTACGTGAAAACACCTCGAAAATCTAATATTGACAAGTTACCTGTGTATTGTCGTTGTTATAGTTGAACAAAGAGAATAATAGATATCTCTATTAAATTTTTTTGACCCTCTATCCAAAATTGTCGAATTATGTGTCACTTACGTCGAGTCACGTCTGTCGTCTCACAGGTCATAACTTCCCTCCACCGGGACTGGACCGCGACACCGTCCCTCTACAGTGTGAACGAAACACCTGTCGGGTGTCCGTTGCTCTCGTGGTCTCGACGGAAATTGGAGTGGGAGGACTGAAGGGCTCAGGGTTTATACAATGTCAAGAGTCATCTTTTTAGGATCAAACCCTCCGAACGTGTTGAAGGCGAACGAAAGAGACTAGGGGTTGTGCCTTGTCTGAGTCAGGGGGTACCAATATCCCAACACCACCAACCCCCTTTGTCGTCGACCACGAGTCGTTCCTCACTGAGGAATCCAGGGTCCCCGAGTCCCCTAACCCTCGATGTCAACTGACTTACTGCAGGGGGGGTCTATAGGTATAGGATTAGGGACCTTGGACACTTACAATGGAAAATACCGTTGTCCTTAAACTCTACACTAATGTAACTCCTAAAATTCTTCCCTTTTAATAGGTCAAATAAGTCTACCCGGACTACGTTAGGATATCCTCCTTCTCCGTCCTCTAGTCTTACTCACCCATTTTCCTTTGCCAGCATACTTGCACTTTCGTCTCTACTCTCCCTACTCCGGAACTCGTTTCACCACGACCTTTGGTGGCCTCACCCTTCTCTGTTCCTTACATAAGAGGGGACCAGACGTCCTTCTTTGTCGGGACCACTGTGGAACTAAAATCGGTACCTTAATTTTCTACGAACGAAGAACCTTCCTTTCGATACTGTTTGGATCTGTTACATAAATTTTCGTTTCTATAGTGAAACGGTTGTTTCTAGCCATATCAGGTTCGAAATCTAAAAGGTCATCAGTACATGCCTACACTCTCAACCTGGTATTCCTTCCGACTGGTGGTTTCTTAACTACCAAAACTTAACACCACGACGTTTTTTGAGAACTCTCAGGGAACCTGACGTTCCTCTAGTTTGGTCAGTTAGGATTTCCTTTGGTTGGGACTTATAAGTAACCTTCCAGACTACGACTTCGAGTTTATGAAACCGGTGGACTATGTCTTTCGACTGAGTGACCTTTTCTGGGACCACGAGTCTTCCTAATTCCCGTCCTCCTCTTCCCCCACTGTCTCCTACTCTACCAACCTACCGTAGAGGATGAGAAACCTGTACTCAAACTTGTTTAAGACCCTCTGCCACTTCCTGTTCATTCGGACTACACGACGTCAGGTACCCCAGCGTTTGTGAACCTGGGTTCTGAATCGTTGACTTGTTCCGAGTAAGATCTGTAGACTTGAAGTCTTGACATTTTCTTATGTAAACACGACAAAATTTGGTGATTCAAACACTATTAAGTAACGTCGACGTTATTCTTTGTTTTTGTGTCACTATTTGGACCGACGTACAGTATTAGATTCTCCAGCCTCCATCATACCGAAGTCCTTGTGAGTACCACCGGGATACGGTTTGGAAGTGAGAGTCACAGATTTCAATCTAACAATTCCGATGGTCCTTATCATCGATTGAAATTATTCGTGAATGATACACGGTCCGAACAAAATTCACGAAATTAAATTTCGGACAGAGGGAAACCATCAAGTCAGTGAGTCAGTATAGCTTGAGAAACGCTGGGGTACTTGGCGTCGTGTGGTCCCAAGGGACAGGTAGTGGTTGAGGACCTCAGGTGGGTTTGGGTACAGGAAACACAGCCACTACGGTAGGTTGGTAGAGTAGGGGACAACAAGGAAAGCGGAGGACGAGAGTTAGAAAGGGTCGTAGTCCCAGAAAAGTTTGTTCAGTCGAGAGGCGTAGTCCACCGGTTTTATAACCTCATAGTCGAAGTTGTAGTCAGAAAGGTTACTTGTGGGTCCTGACTAGAGGAGATCCTACCTGATCAACCTAGAGGAACGTCAGGTTCCCTGAGAGTTCTCAGAAGAGGTTGTGGTGTCAAGTTTTCGTAATTAAGAAGTCACGAGTCGAAAGATATATCAGGTTGAGAGTGTAGGTATGTACTGGTGACCTTTTTGGTATCGGAACTGATCTACCTGGAAACAACCGTTTCATTACAGAGACGAAAAATTGTACGACAGATCCAACCAGTATTGAAAGGAAGGTTCCTCATTCGCAGAAAATTAAAGTACCGACGTTAGTGGTAGGCGTCACTAAAACCTCGGGTCTTTTTATTTCAGACTGTGACAAAGGTGACAAAGGGGTAGATAAACGGTACTTCTTTACCCTGGTCTACGGTACTAGAATCAAAAGACTACACCTCGAAATTCGGTTGAAAAAGTGAGAGGAGAAAGTGAAAGTAGTCCTCCGAGAAATCAAGAAGAAGTGAAAGACGGTATTCCCACCACAGTAGACGTATACACTCCAACAACTATAGAGAGGGCCGTTAGAACTGAGGTCAAACACGAAGGAGGTCGGGTCGCAAAGAATACTACATAACATGTATATTCAATTTATTCGTCCCACTGTTATATGTCGGAACTACATGACGAAAAGGATAAACCTTGGTCAGACAACAAGGTACAGGTCAAGATTAACAACGAAGGACTGGACGTATGTCCAAAGAGTTCTCCAGACCATAAGGGTAGAGAGAGTCTTAAAAGGTGTCAAATAACACTAGGTGTGTCAGTTTCCGAAACCGTATCAGTTATTTTGTCTTTATCTACAAAAAGACCTTGAAGGAACGAAAAAGGTACTAGGTCGCCTACAACCGTTAAACTAGAGACCAAGGAGACGGGAAAGATTTTGGTCGAACTTGAAGAGCTTCAAGTGCCAAGTGCATAACGACTCCGGACCGAACCTCTTAAAACTCGTAATGAAATGATCGTACACTCTACTCACGTTAACACGCCATCAAACTCGTAAGAAACTGTAACGGAAAGAAACCCTAACCTTACTTTTGACTGGAAAAGGTCAGGACACCGGAGACGACTCCAAAGGTTTACACGACTGTATAACTCACGTCGTGAAAGTGTCGTAGTAGAAAGTCCTAAACTTTATCGAGTTGACTTTAAGGTAGTGGAGGTGATCCACCACCACTACGAGCATCACTACGAAAGATTCCGGGTGGACTGAAGTGTAAGGTTCTACAGGCCGAGATCCACTCACACTCATTAGTGTGGAAGTACTAATAGACCCAACACTTCTAGAAAAAACATGTTAAGAAGACACATAAGAACGGTGGAGAAGAATTAAAGAAGACGAAGACAATCCAGGTATGTTAAAGACAGGAAATAGTTCAGGTAGAAAAGCACTTTACAAGGGAACCATAGAGATTAAAAGAACTTCTCTAGAGATCAGAAAGGGTAAGACAACAAAAGGAGATAAAGAAACGTAACTAGTGACTCCTTCCGAAAGAATAGAGAGGAACGATGGAAGAGTCTGTCGGTAAAACGAAAAAACGTAAAGAAAAAGAACCCCTACCAGAACTAGGGACAGAGGACATGTTACAGTGCTTGGAGGCAGGTATCAAGTAGTCCGTGAGATAGTCTAGATCAGGAAATTTAGATAAAGAGTGAAGGTGACATATCAGTATTCCCTAAACTAAATCCAGTATGGACTTACCAGATCGCCAAAAGGGATCAAAGCAGTTAAACTCAGACTTAAACCATTATTCCTCAAGCACTAGACTCGGTGTCAGGCAAGGGCCAGAGTAAAAACGACTGACATATCTCGAAGAGGTAGAAACCGACGTTTCTTATATTAGTAAGACTAAAGCCACAACTGGCAAACCAGTTGTGAGAAACCGTCTCTCCAGGAGTTGAGACTTATAATTAATCTTCATGGAATCTCACAGTTTTCTTATCTATCTGTACTCGTGGAGTGGGTTCTGAAAGACTTAACCTTATGTCTCCACGTCGGACCCATAGATTTTCAAAATTAACGGGGGGTGTCTACTAAGATTATACGAGGTTTCAAACTGAGTTACATGTGTTTTGAATATTGTTTTTAGATATTGTGTCTCGAAAGTATGTTTGTACATTACCTGTATACAGTTTCTAAACAACTTAAGTACTTACTCCCATTACCCCCTTCTTAACTTGGGTCGTCTTACCGTTTCGACCAAGTTTCCTCCCGTAATCTGTGACCCCAGACATATCGATGACTTTCTCTCTTTCGACGTTACTCTACCGGTTTAATCTATGTTTTGACGAAGTACAGGGTGTCCTGTCAGTTTGGTATCGGACATCCCGACAAAAAAAGGACTTACAGACCTTTAGAAAACATCGAATAGTTAAAAGATGTCAATTGTAGTTACAAATGTTTTAGACCCGGGACTGATTACCATTTATCATTAAGTTTACTCCAATGTAGGGATCTCAGTCATTGGGAATCCGTTAGGAATCTTTTACGAAAAAAGGGAATAAAAAAAATTAACTTCCTATTAATGTCATAACACAACCAAAGACGGGATATAGTTGTACGTAGCTGGTATCCAGATATATACAGGGGAGGGAGAACTCGAAGGGAGGATGGAGGGTGGGGTAGGATGGGGACATCCAACAGTGTCTCGGGTCAAACTCAGAGGAGTCAGTATGTTGTTTAAGGGTGACCGACAGATAAAATGTACACCTGGTCCTCGACTGACACCGAGTCTAGTACTTGAGGAATAATGGTTTAAGTCTGAATTTAACTTCTTTGATCCCTTTTGGCGATCTGGTAAGTCCATACTGGATTTGGTTTAGGGAATACTAATATGTCACCTTCACTCTTTATCTAAATTCCCGGATCTAGACTATCTCACGGACTACTTGATACCTTACGCCAAGCACTGTGACATGTCCTCTGTCCCTAGTTCTGTTAGGGGTACCTTTTCTTTACGTTTTTTCGTTTTACCGACAGACCCCTCCGGAATGTTTATCGACACTTTTTTTCTCTTCACTTTTCGTTTCCTCTTTTCCTTTCTATTCGTAGACTTACGTCTCAAGGTTTCTTATCGTTCTTCTCTATTCTTTCGGAAGAAGTCGCTAGTTACGTTTCTTTATCTCCTTTTCTTATCTTTCCCTTTCTGATCT
This sequence comes from Capra ibex, assembly GCA_006410555.1. Classification (NCBI taxonomy): domain Eukaryota; kingdom Metazoa; phylum Chordata; class Mammalia; order Artiodactyla; family Bovidae; genus Capra; species Capra ibex. The sequence goes on from SJYO01014747.1 coordinate 26,766,690, forward strand.
CTAGAGAAGTTCTTTTAATCTCTATGGTTCCCTTGTAAAGTACTTTTCTACCTGAACTATTTCCTGTCTTTACCATACCTGGATTGTCTTCGTCTTCTTTAATTCTTCTCCACCGTTCTTATGTGTCTTCTTGATATGTTTTTTCTAGAAGTGTTGGACCTATTAATGTTACGACACTAGTGAGTAGATCTCGGTCTGTAGAACCTTACGCTTCAGTTCACCCGGAATCTTTCGTAGTGATGCTTGTTTCGATCACCTCCACTACCTTAAGGTCAACTCGATAAAGTTTAGGATTTTCTACTACGACACTTTCACGACGTGAGTTATACGGTCGTGTAAACCTTTGGAGTCGTCTCCGGTGTCCTGACCTTTTCAGTCAAAAGTAAGGTTAGGGTTTCTTTCCGTTACGGTTTCTTACGAGTTTGATGACGTGTTAACGTGAGTAGAGTGTACGATCATTTCATTACGAGTTTTAAGAGGTTCGGTCCGGAGTCGTTATGCACTTGGCACTTGAAGGACTACAAGTTCGACCAACATCTTTTCCGTCTCCTTGGTCTCTAGTTTAACGGTTGTAGGCGACCTAGTACCTTTTTCGTTCCTTCAAGGTCTTTGTGTAGATAAAGACAAAATAACTGATACGGTTTCGGAAACTGACACACCTAGTGTTATTTGACACCTTTTAAGACTCTCTCTACCCTTATGCTCTGGTGGACTGGACGGAGGACTCTTTAGACATACGTCCAGTCCTTCGTTGTCAATCTTGACCTGTACCTTGTTGTCTGACCAAGGTTTATCCTTTTCCTCATGCAGTTCCGACATATAACAGTGGGACGAATAACTTGAATGTACGTCTCATGTAGTACTCTTTGTGACCTGACCTTCTTTGTGTTCGACCTTAGTTCTAACGGCCCTCTTTATAGTTATTGGAGTCTATACGTCTACTGTGGTGGGAATACCGTCTTTCACTTCTCCTTGAGTTTTCGGAGAACTACTTTCACTTTCTCCTCTCACTTTTTCAACCGAATTTCGAGGTGTAAGCCTTTTGCTTCTAGTACCGTAGGCCAGGGTAGTGAAGTACCGTTTATCTACCCCTTTGTCACCTTTGTCACAGTCTGAAATAAAAAGACCCGAGGTTTTAGTGATGTCTACCACTGACGTCGGTATTTTAATTTTCTGCGAATGCGGAACCTTCTTTTCAACACTGGTTGGATCTCTCGTATAAGTTTTCGTCTCTGAAAAGACAGATCAGTTCCGATACCAAAAAGGTCATCAGTACATACTTACACTGTCAACCTAACACTTCTTCCGACTCGTGACTTCTTGACTACGAAAAGTTGACACCACAACCTCTTCTGAGAACTCTCAACCTCTTCTGAGAACTCTCAGGGAACCTGACGTTCCTCTAGGTTGGTCAGGTAAGACTTCTAGTCGGGACCCTAAAGAAACCTTCCTTACTACGATTTCGACTTTGAGGTCATGAAACCGGTGGAGTACGTTTCTCAACTGAGTAACCTTTTCTGAGACTACGACCCTCCCTAAGTCCCGTCCTCCTCTTCCCCTACTGTCTCCTACTCTACCGACCTACCGTAGTGACTGAGCTACCTGTACTTAGACTCACTTGAGGCCCTCAACCACTACCTGTCCCTCCGGACCGCACGACGCTAAGTACCCCAGCGTCTCAGTCTGTGCTGACTCGCTGACTTGACTGACTGACTTACTGACTGACTGACTGACTCACACATACAAAGGTACGATTAGAGAGGTAAGCAGGGTGGGAGAGGAAGGATGGGGGAGGGGGAGGGTGGGGTAGAGGCATTCAGACAAGAGATACAGACACAGAGGTAACGACGAAACGTTCATCCAGGTAGTCATGGTAGAAAGATCTAGAAGACGACGACGACGATTCAACGAAGTCAGCACAGGCTGAGACACGCTGGGGTATCTGACGTCGGGTGGTCCGAGGAGGTAGGTACGTTAAAAGGTCCGTTCTCATGACCTCACCCCACGGTAACGGAAGAGTAAAGATCTAGATCCGCCTGAAAATTTCCCGTGTAAAAACAGAATTAAGGTCCAAAACCTATTAATGAGATTAAATCCAATTCACCTCTCCGTTGTCGTGGGTGAGGTCAGGAGAACGGACCATTTTGGGTACCTGCCTCCTCGGACCACCCGACGTCTGGTACGCCAGCGATCCTCAACCTGTACTGACTCGCTGAAGTGAAAGTGAAAAGTGAAAGTACGTGACGTCTTCCTTTACCATTGGGTGAGGACACAAGAACGGACCTCTTAGGGCCCCTACCCCCTCGGACCACCCGACGGCATAGACCCCAGTGTGTCGCAGTCTGTACTGACTTCTCTGAATCGTTATCGTCGTCCCAATCACCACTAGAGGTAATTTTACGTTTAAGGGGACCTGGTCTTTATGAAGACTGACTAAAATCTTCAGGTGAATACGGAAATAAACCGGTCATACGTAAGTAACTCGTGAACGACACACGTACCGGGAACTCCCATCCTCTACCTATTCTGGGAATTTATATGTGACAGGTCTTTCTCTTCCGGTATGTGTGTCTATTCGATGTGAACTCCGTCACTCGATTCACAGGATTCTTTCAGTCTCTTTTTATCGGGAAGTTCTAGGGGACCTCTTCCTTTACCGTTGGGTGAGGTCGTAAGAACGGACCTTTTAGGGTACCTGTCTCCTCGGACCGTCCGAGGTACCCCAGTGTTTCTCAGCCTGTGTTGACTCGTTGATTTGTTATTGTCCAAACTCTCGACCTCCTTTTTAGGTACTTTCCTCCATCACGGTTATCTTGACCTGAAACTTTTCTCCCATTCTAAAGGTATCCTCTTCTACCCTTACCTCCCGTAAGGTCCGTCTCCCTTATCACACCTGTTTCCGAGTCTCCATCGTTTCGTCGTCCTTGCAAATCTCCTTATCATTCGTCACATTAAAACGTTTCTCGAACAAATTCTCTGGCCCCTCTCTCTACTCCATCCTGTCTATCAGTTCTTACTCCGGTTTCTCGTGGCACTTACGGTCGAATTCTATAGACCCGATCAACTGTTCGTTGTTGGTAACGATCAAACCCCTGTCTTCACCCGGACAAATCGAACAATTCTTCCTTAACCTACCCTCCTTTCACGTACCTTCTTCTCGGGCTACCGGGGACTATTTCCAGAGTTTACAGTACCAAAGCCCCACAGTCGAGTCCGGTACTGGACTGAAGAGGAAATCTTGGATAGAAAAGACGTGGGTCTACTTCAGGAAATCCTATTGGGGGATTTTGAGGTGAGGTCAAAATTCTGGTAGTCTCCGGGTTCATTTCTTCCCGGACGCGGACACGTCAATCATAAAGTCTTTCCCTTCGGAACAGAGGACCCAAGACTCACAATGGAGGAGGGTTGAGACGGGGGTTCCCAGTCCCCAGTCCCCGGTCCCCGGTACAAGAGTTCTCCGGTAGTGGGACGACCCGGAAAAGCGGAGTGCATCCTGTGTGACGAGTCGGTTGAGGTGGGGAGTCCGTGGGGAAAGGTTTGGTAGGACCACGTTCTGCACTAAAGACTCTTATAGTTAGAACCCCCGTCTATATAGCCCTAAGTTTAAGAGAGAAATCGAGAGAGATTGGTCGAAGTCAACAGACTCAGAGGTTAAGGAGTCGACATTTAACCATTGTTTTCACGGAGGGAGGCCCGAGTGCACCCTAATACGCTAATCTACATACTTCTGTGGGTCGTGGTTCGACCGTGTGTCGTACACGAGTCTGTACCGTCTGTACAATCATCATCTGGGGTGGACGAGGACCTTCGGAAGAGGAAATATCTCAAACCTCTCCCTTGGTAGAACGCAAACTTCCTTTCCTATAGACCCAAAATCAGAAAACCACCCCCTCTCTGGTGATGAAGAGGAACTCGTTCGGGGACAAGGTACCCCCTGAAGTCGAAGAAACAAACCCTGTGTACACCCACCATGTCCAACCCTGTTTACTGGGGACCCAGAAAGGTCCGTACCCCCAAACAAAGTAAGTACGGACATTTGGAGACAGGGTAACTGTTCACCAATAACTCGGTCTCAAGTCGTCATGTACTTGACTCTTAAAGGTCTACGTGTTCGACCCAAAGTTTCTCCGTCTCCTTGGTCTCTAGTTCAACGGTTGTAAGTAGTCTAGTACCTTTTTCGTTGTCTTAAGGTCTTTTTTTAGATGGAGATGGAGTAACTGATACGATTTCTGAAACTTACAAAACCTAGTGTTTGTTGGCCTTTTAAAATTTCTCTACCCTCATAGTCTGGTGAAATGGAACCCTTTGGATATACGTCCAGTTCTTCGTTGTTAATCTTGACCTGTGCTTTGTTACCTGATCAAGTTTTAATCCTTTCCTTATGTTGTTCCGACATATAACAGTGGGACGAATAAATTGAAGATACGTCTCATGTAGTACGTTTTACGGTCCGACCTACTTAGTGTTCGACCTTAGTTCTAACGGTTCTCTTTATAGTTTTTGGAGTCTATGTGTCTACTATGTATGGTGAGATTACCGTCTTTTACTTCTCCCTCATTTCTCGGAGAGTTACTTCCATTTTCTCCTCTCACTTTTTGGACCGAACTTTAAGTTGTATTTTTTTTTTGATTCTAGTACCGTAGACTAGTATAGTGAAGTACCGTTTATCTTCTCCTTTTTCACCTTCGTCACCGTCTAAAATAAAAGAACCCGAGATTTTAGTGACGTCTACTACTTACGTCGGTACTTTAATTTTCTGTGAACGAGGAACCTTTCTTTCGGTACTGTTTGGATCTACACACACGTACGAGTCCGTACAGGTTGAGAAATGTTAGGATATCTGACATCTGACGGTCCGAGAAGACAGGTACCCTAAGAGGTCCGTTCTTATGATTTCACCCAACGGTAACGAAGGAGGGCTCTAGAAGGACTGGGTCCCTAGTTTGAGTGTAGAGGACACCGAGGACGTGACCGTCTGCCTAAGAAATGGTGACTCGGTTCACCTTCGGGTACTGTTTGGATCTGTCACATAGTTTTTTGTTTCTGTAGTGAAACGACTGTTAGTAGATATGTCAGTCTCAAAACCAAAAAAGTCATCAGTACCTACCTACATTCTCAACCAGGTATTTCTTCTGACTCGTGGTTTCTTAACTACGAAAGTTTAATACCACGACCTCTTCTGAGAACTCTCAGGGAACCTGTCGTTCCTCTAGTTTGGTCAGTTAGGATTTCTTCTAGTTGGGATTTATAAGTGACCCTCCTAACAACGACTTCGACTTCAAATTATGAAACCGATGGTCTACACTTCTCGACTGAGTAACCTTTTCTAGGACTACGACCCTTTCTAACTTCCGTTTTCCTCTTCCCCCACCGTCTCCGACTCTATTAATCTATCATAGTCACTGAGTTACCTGTACTTAAACTCGTTTGAGACCCTCCGTCACTTCCTGTCTCCTCGGACCGCACGATGTCCGGTACCCCAACGTTTCTCATCCTTTACTGAATTACTGACTTGTTGATGTTGATACCAGTCCGGGACATGACCCGTTACCCTACACCGTCTGTTGTTCCTCCTATACTAGATGGGTATCCCATGTCTTGGCTCCGGGGGAGGTTCCACGATTATAAGAGAAGAAGGGTCTCAGGGACCCGTCGGACCGACACCCGTCGATTGCGTCCAAGGGTCCTTTAGCCCTAAGGTCAGACCCGGTCCGGGTCATGGTCCACAAATCCGACGAGTCCATCCTCCGTCCCGGGGACAGGAACTCTACCGAGTGTCAACTCCCATCCCATCCCTGTGTATATGTTCCGACGTGCCACTATCCCTTGGGTCTCCTCTCGTAGCTCGAAGGTACGTTTACCCGACACCTCCCAAGTGTCTCGACTCGGGGACTTCTGACCCTCCAAAGGGTCAACCTCTCCCTTTCCCTCAAGGTCCGTCTGTCCTATGTTTCCGGACCTCCGTAAGGTGCGTCCCCTCCTAGACCTCTCACCATTTATTTTAGAGACGTCTACCACTGACGTCGGTACTTTAATTTTAACGAGGAACCTTCTTTTCAATACTGGTTGGATCTGTCGGATAATTTTTCGTCTCTGTAATGAAACGGTTGTTTCCAGGTAGATCAGTTTCGATACCAAAGAGGTCATCAGTACATACCTACGCTCTCAACCTGATATTTCTTTCGACTCACGGTTTCTTAACTACAAAAACTTGAAACCACAACCACTTCTGAGAACTCTCAGGGAACCTGATGTTCCTCTATATTAGTCAGGTAGGTTTCCCTTCAGTCAGGACTTATAAGTAACCTTCCTAACTACGACTTCGACTCTGGAGGTTATGAAACCGGTAGACTACGCTTCTTGACTGAGTAACCTTTTCTGGGACTACGACCCTCTATAACTTCCACCCTTCTCTTCCCCTGCTGTCTCCTACTCTACCAACTTACCGTAGTGATTGAATTACCTGCACTCAAACTCATTCGAGGTCCTCAACCACTACCTGTCCCTTCTGACCACACGACATCAAGTACCCCAGCGTTTCTCAGCCTGTACTGACTCGCTGACTTGACTTGACTTTATCTCTCCTCTACCTCCACCTCTTAGGACTGATCGGGACCCCACCTTAAACCTGAAATAGAACGCCCGACACTCCTAGTCTCTTTAACTTCTTCCCCACAGTCCACTGGTATAAATGTACAACTCGACTAGTGAGACCGACTTCACATCTCCTCCCCAACCGATTCCGTCCTCATATACGTCTCCGTCGACTCCGTCTGTGGTCCTCCTCCTTACTCTACCACCCCTCCTCTCTCCCGGCGTCTGGGTCCCACCGTCGCCCCTCCCCTCCCGCCCACACTCCACCTACAGTCCCGTACCACCACACAACCTACACGACCCTCCTCAGGTCCTCATAAGGTCCAAGCTGGTGTTCCACCTCCCACTCTTATCAGTGACTCCGTTTCTTCTCCTTTTCCTCGTCCAACCCCCACCCCACCTTCCCTACCTCTACTACCCATACAAACTTTGTACCTCGGACCCTTGTACTCTAAAGTTCTCCTCTCTAGGCCGACCCAATGTACCCACGACTATCGTCCGTCCATCCTCACCTTTGGGTCCAGACTTCCCGAGCCGTGTCCTTCCCTGAGAACATTACTCTTATCTCCTGACTCTTACGGTTCCCGGGGGTGGTGAAATTTTTTGGGAGGTAATAGAAGACTAACATTCTTATTATGTACGAGGAAAGCTGTTTACACCGGTCACAAAACCAAAGAAAGGAACAACCACTCCCCGAAGGGACCACAGAGTCTACCATTTCGTAGACAGACGTTACGCCCTCTGGACGCAAACTAGGAACCCGACCCTTCTAAGGGACCTCCTCCTTTGCTGTTGGGTAAGTCTATAAGAACGAACCTTTTAGGGTACCTGTCTCCTCGGGCCCCAGTGTTTCACAGTCTGCGCTGACTCGCTGACTTGAAACTGAAAGAAAGTGAACAACCACTTCTCTACCAGATAAATAAGTTGTCAATAAATAACGCCTAGACGATACACGGTTCGTAATAGGGTAGTAAGAAAAACAAAAGTCAAAATAATTTCATATTAAAAGTATGGTACTGTAAGTAGGTAAAGTTCATATGTTAAGTTACTATAAATCATCTAAATCACCCAACATATTGATAGTTGTAGTAGGCCAAAATCTTGTAAAAGTAGTGGGGGTTATTCTAGGAAACACGGGTGAACGTCAATTAGAGACCGGGGTGGAGATCGGGGTCCGGTGGTGATTCGATAAGACAGAGACATCAAATTCGAAGTAAGACTAGAGAAAGAAGTTACAGTGTCGAACCCAACATGGAGTATTACCGTCGGGAAGAACAACAGGGAGTCCCGTAGGTATCGATAAGAACGGGGAAATTGTGGGGTCACGGTTATGGAGAAACAGGTGTACGGTAGTGGTGGTTCGATCGTGGTCATAGGTTTCGGTCGTGAGGGTTTAGGTGTGTAGGAAGGGTAATGGTTATACAGGGTGACGGGGTAGTGGTTGTCAAGAAGGTCCTTGATCGACCAGGAAACGACGGTCGACGAGAAGATTTACGGACCATTAGGGTCGAGATACAGTAAGTATACAAAGCTACCGTGGGGAGAAAGGTTGTTACGGAAGGGTGGTTTTTCATAGGTTACACGGTTTTGTCGTGTCTACTTTCTGAAGAGACGGTTTCTTCTTAGTCCGTCCGGAGGTTTACGTCTCTCTACGTTTACTTCAGTAAGGTGGAGGAACGAGGTCTGTGTGGGAGGGGAGTTGATAAAGTGAGCTCAAAATGCTCAAAATGCTGGGGTCTGAAGTTCACCCACGAGTTATGACGGCCCGTTTGGACAGTGTGAAAAGGAGTTCTTAAATGAAAGGGTGAGGGACCTTATTGGTAAAGTATGTAAGAAGAACTGGGAGGTCATAGAAGACAGTGTCGGTGCAGTGGGAATTGACTACCAGAGTGGTAGGAGGGTAGATAAGTAGTAGGACGACACGAATTTGGATGTGGGGGTGGAAGGAAGGACAAGGCACTTTACTTGACAGTCAGAGTCCGGTCGAGGGTGATGGATGAGTGGGGACAAAGTTTCGAGTAGAGTAGCGACACCGGAGAAATTCCTAGGACGGGAACGTCGGTAGGGGAGGAGAAGGACAGAGTGGGTAAAGGGTGAGAGACGAACTGGTGCGAGTGGTTACATATTTGTAGTCTTTGGAAAGGAACTGGGGTGTTGCTGGGTAAAAAGAGAAGGAAAAACGTCGCTTTATAGAGGGTTCTCAGTAAATATAAACTATAGGGGTGAGAACAAAATGACGGGTAAGAAAGGAGTTAGACGACCCTGTAAAACTTATCCACGAACATTGTTCCCATATTTTGTGTGTTTCACTATAGATCGCTTTCCTTCCGTCAGGGGAAGGGGAAGAGGGTTGTTGGGTCAAAGGGAGGGATCTCCGTTGACTATCAGGAGAGAAGAATAAGGAACATCTTCTTCATTTATAATTATGGAGTTAAGTGAGATTTAGACGAGAATACAGGTGGGTATTGTCACTGGAGAGAGTCCGGTCTCAGTTTCTGGTCGAGACAGAGGTAGAATGAGTTCAAGAGTCGTCGTAAACTGACCAGATGATCAAGGTGATAGAAAAGAGGGAAAAAGGGAGACCGGTAAAAAGGGGGACCGGTAAAAAAGGGGTCAGGGGAAACACCCGAGGAGGTAGAAGAAATCTAAAGATCCACCATCACACGGGGATCCGAACCAGAAGTTAGAATAGGGAGGGATCCGTAACAAAAGACCATCAGGACATCGAGGGTTAGAAGAGACATAAGACTGATACTGGTGTAAAAAATTTTTAGAGTTCTTGAACGCGCGGTCTGAGGATTTACAATTAGGTGGACCTATAGGATTACCGTAGAGTCTCTTTGTGACTAAAGGAGAAGGTTTGTAAAAGGAAAGGTCTCCACCACCATAGTAAGTGGGTAAATGAGTCCGTGGACTCGAACTGGAAGGGTGTTCGTAGGTCCAGTGTCCTTCTGGACAGACGGGAAGAAAGTCCGAAATAGAACTCAGGTCGGAGAATATGGAGGTGCTACTTGGGAGGTGGGTTCAGAGGTAGGAGACAGAGGACCTCGTGTTGTCGGAGAAGGGACAAGAGGGACGACGACGACAAGGGGGGTTTCAATATCAGGAAAGAGGTATACCGTTGGTGTCATTCGAATCCTTTATAGTGAGGAGAAGAGTTCTGTGTTTGGAAGATTACCAAAGGATGAAACGAATCTTATTTTAGAATGGTGAGACCGGACCGTACTAAGTGAGGTAGGGACGTTGGGGATGGGGCTAGGAGGAACTTCACGGAAAGGGAGTGTGGAAGTCCCTGACGGAAGAAGAGTGATGAGATTCCTGTGTTACCTTTACAGTGAAGGAGGTACTTCGGGTGAACCTGGTAACAGTACGGAGAGATGATTAAAATAGGAGGACTGTTGGCAAGAGTCAAGGACTTTAATGTACACATGTACAGAGACAGGGTGAGTCTACGTCTGAGTAACTCCTGTCCCCAGAGACTAAACAAAGTATGACAAATTCGGGGGTGGTGGATCTTATCACGGACCGTGTACCTTCCTCGAGTTAAGAACAAACGACTATCTGAGGACCTTACTTTCTCGTTGGAATAGTCACTACCTATCCCAGACACTCCCGATCCTCGGGAAGGATCGTAACAGACTAGTAGACACCAGAGAAATCTCAATTTTTTTAAAGAGGTCACGCTGGGAGGGGTGCTCAGGAGGACTTCTGAATCGACTCCAGTCTCTCCATTCAGGATAAATTGAGGAAGGGGGCCACAGGAGTGTGGGTGTTTGGGTCATCTTAGACGTAGACCGACGTAGTATGTGTCCGAACATTTATATCTCGGAGGAGAGGGGGGTGAAAGGTGGAGGGAGGATGAGTATAAAGGGGACACTACAGTTCCCCCTGTTCGACCGAAGTGTAGTCTGGGTCCCTTTCATCCTTTCTGAACGTGTGATCGAATAGAGGGGAGTCCCTTTGCATTTTGAACGGGTATTTATTTTCTAAAATAATAAATCGAACTTGTAATTTAAAGTAGTCAGATGTCGTACACAAAGTAATGTCGTCTGTGATTGCACGTGAATTTTTAGTCTAAGACTTTGCGACGGGACCGAACGTCTTAAGATCGACTCTCTGAGGTCACACCAGAATCCCTCTACCAGGTCTGGAGTGGAAGGGTTTACCGTGACCAGTAGTACTAGGAATATCAGTGTCCGTGAAACACGACTAATTTGTTCACCGTAATCTCCGCCGTTTCTCCGAGGGTACCACGGGGATGACGAAGAAGGTTAGATGACGTCTGACCCTTTTTTTTTGTAGGGGGTCGGTCGCGACACTCTTACCTGAGGTTTCATTCGTAGTTGTGGGGGGTCTATTTACGACACACTTTCTATGTTTCTAAACTACTATCAACAAGAAAGACAGGTGATCGAAATAAGGAACGAAAGACAAAAGAGTGGAGGAAACAAGAACTGACACGAGGTCTCTTTGGGAAGAGTTAACGATTACACGAAGTGGACCCTAGGACAATGTTACGAGTCATACTAAGTTGTCTAGACCCCACCCCGAATCAAGATTATTCGAGAGTCCACTACGATTACAACGATCAGTAATCTTGGTGGGAGAGGTTATACTATCGGGGATCGGTACACACCGATAAATTTAAGTTTGATTAATTTTAATTAACTTTAAGTTCTGTATCACACTTGATCGGTGTAAAGTTCACGAGTCCCCGGTGTACACTGGTCCCGGAAGGTAGGATTCTACTGTGTCTATAACTTGTAAAAGAAGGAGAGTCCTTCAGGGTAACCTGTCGGGACGAGAAGTCTGTCCTTCCATAACCTTTATCAATGGGGAGGTTGGGACGTTACACACTATGCACTGTAAGGGACTGTGGGGACCTCACCGGTGTCCGTTTATTTTTAGATGAACTCTAGTTTACGTATTCGTAGTTCATAGTAAGAACAGGTCTACTTCAGGAACCAGACTGTGACGTCCAAAGAGAAGGAGCACCGGTCCAGGTGATGTACCTACGTGAAACCAGTACTGGTGCCGGCAGTGAAGACCCTCTACACCTCGTCCCTAAGTCACGTTTCTGACCGTTGGATGGGGGACGGGGTGGGGGTCGGGGTCAGAGAAGGAAGTGGGAGAAATAAACGATCTTCCAGACGTTACACGTCCCTCGAAATGGTGTCACCAGGGTTGGAAAACCCGTGGTCCCTGGTCAAAACACCTTCTGTTAAAAAGGTGTCTGGTCCCATCACCCCCTACCAAAGTCCTACTAAGTTCACATAATGTAAATAACACGTGAAACGAAAATAATACTAATGTAGTCGGAGTGGAGTCTAGTAGCCCACAATCTAGGACCTCTGACCCCTGGGGACGAAACATCCTGTTTGACGTTTCTTTGACTCCGAGAAACAGAATGACGAAGGTGAAGAGACTCGTAGAAGGTGCTTCTCCACCCCTCTTTTCTAACGGTCTCCTGACTCAACTAAGGCGTGTGTAACCTCGTTATTTCGTTGCTCTTTCGGGTCGGGGGAGACGAGTTTGGGTAGGCCCGGCGGTTAACGACGTTATTGAGTGTCGTGTTTTAAGAGGTCGTCCCCTTCCTCCCTCCCACCTCTCTAAAAAGTTCTTACGGAAAGTACACCTGGGTCTCGACAGTAAAAGGGCCGTTAAGACACTTGGTCCTGGACCCCGTTAACTGGTCTCACGTCAACCACTTGTACACCGGTCGACATCGGTGGTGGGGGCTCTCCGCGTATTGGGCCCCGGGGCCTTTACGGACGGAGTGGCGGGTGTCTCAAGTACCGGGTCATCCCGTCCTTTCCTGGTCTCTTGTCCCGACAGACCGACCCCTTGACGACAGAGGTCGATTCATCCCTTTCCGACCGGACCTCGACTTGGGTTCGTCGGAGGAAGGAACCCGTTTTGGAGACGATTAAACGTAACCTTGGCGTCGGAAAGGAGATATCGAAGCGTACGTTCTAACTACGGCAGGTGGGGTTCATCAGTCCAGTCAGGAAGTCGGTTGGGTATCTCTCCGTCGCCTTTCTTACGACCATGGACCCAGTCTTCTTGACCTAAGTTTCGGACGGAGACCGGGAATGTTTCGTACTTGAAACTCGTTAAGACAGGAGAGACCCGGCGTCAAAAGAAGAGACGTTTACCTCCTATTATGGGTAAAACCCCCCAATAAGTTGTAAACCATGTGTCCTGGTCCACGAGTCACTTCCAACTGGCTAGGTAAAGTATGAATGGTTCACGGTCCTCGATCCGTCCTGTCACCCCCTCTACCACCCTTCGGAAGGATCTGAACCGTTTCACCTCTCCCTCTGTCTGTCAGTAGTTTCTCCGTGCACTTTTTCGTGTTTTACTGTTGGCACCGTCTAAGTTGTTCCTTCCAATGTCGGACCTTACTCTTAGATAGAACGTCTTTGACCGGATTAATCCCTCCGACTGAAGAGACTTCTACACTACAGACTCGACTCTCGAGTCTTCAATATCTCCAATTGATCCATTCACTCCCTCCCTCCTGTGCGGTCCGAATTCCTTCCATACACGTTTCCAGGACACCGTCTTCTCACCGTCAGGTTCCTACCAACTCCGTCTCCTATGTACCTCCCTACTCTCCGACCTTCCCCACAACTCTATTTTGAGACGTAGACGGAGGACCCCCCGACACGATCCAGACCCTCCAGTTTGATTAGTATTTGTACAGACGGGAGTTCCTCGAATGCGAGATGATTTTATACTATTGATAATTTACAAACACAAGAAACCACATACTTTATGTAATAACGTAGAACCGGGTACCGAACATTCTTTAGTTCTACTACAGTTTGAGTGTGTGAACCTTAAAGATTTTGAGGACTGGAAAATATGTGTATGTATCGAGTAGACGTCCCTTGGTTCTTACCTAGTCTGGGACGAAGGGTTCCTTCAGTCTCTACCAACTCCCTCTTACTTAGGTCGGACTGGTCTTTGCAGGGAAAAGACGTTTTACGGAAGTGAAATAACTGTCGTCCGGAGAATTTTTTCTTCGACCTTTCAGGTACACTTAGTGCAGGGCAAAAGGAAGATGTGCTTACCAAACGTAATCTGCTGGTATCGCGAAACGACGGAAGTAAGAAAGGTCTACTCCCATCTTGACGTCCGTATTAACCTACTCACTCACCCCACTAACTACCGAGGTCGGTTAGTCTCTCGCGAAAGACGACCTCAGTTCTCTTTACGGGGTTGGGCTGGGTGAACCTTACCGAGTTGGATTTTTAGTCTTTGGGAACTGGTTCCTTCTCCTTCGGTGTAGGGGTCATCATCCATATAGAGACAAGAACGGGATCCACTCCACCGTGGGAAAGGACGAGGAGCCGTCCACCGCTGTCACCGTCCTCTGCGTCGTTATCGTCCCTCACCGAGAGACCAGGGTCCTCCACTAACTCTACTCCCACTTGAATCAGGTGATTGACTGTCATCAGACATTGACTCGGTTCAAAGTGACCACTCAGGAGAAGATAGTCCACCCTCTTTAAATTAGAGTCAGAATAAAAGGGAGGGACAAAATAGACTTACCACGGATTCGAGACCCCTCCAAATACCTCTTGGTCACCACCACCCCCCTCCCCCAACCATACCTTAGACTAGGAGTCACACCAGTTCGTAGGCGCACCCGGAGTAGGTTGTTCCGCCGGACTAGAATCGTTATATCACCTCACCAATACTTCCCTTGTCTAAGGTCTCGGTTTGACGGACCCAAGTTTTGGATCGGTACAGAGACTGACCGGGACCCTGGAATCGATTCAAGAAATTGGAGAGTCAAAGGAGTAGATATTCTACCCCTACTATTTCACGGATGGAAGGACTTAACAAGACTCCTGATTTACTCAATTACGAAATCTTATTTACGAAATATATTATTTATGAATGAGGAGAAATATACCTTCGAACTGTAACTACACGAGGGTGGTAAGGACCACCCAGAAAGACCCAAGGGTCCTGGGGTGGGTCCGGTAAAAATTAGTGTGTCCCGATTTACACCATGGTCGTAGTTCGACCTGGGTCTCTCGAACCCCTTCTGAGAGGACTTGGGGTGAACCCGACCTGTATGGGGTGTCAGTGGGGAAGACGGGGGTAAGGTGTGACCCGTGAACTAGCTCTCCTTCCGTCTTGTGTCTGGGGAAAGTTACCGGGGAGGGGGAGGGGTCATAGGTTCGAAGTAAAAGGAGAGGGAGGGGAGGGGGGAGGGTTGGTACTTAAATGAAGAGGGGGAAGTAGGAGTACGGAATCAGGGTATTTTAGAGGTCCTGGAATCATAAACACTGAGTTATCAACTTTCCTGGCAAAACCCCCAAGATGACATAGTAGAGAAGGTAGTCCCTCGTTTCCTCCTTAGGAAGTTGACCGCCTTTCCCTTTTCTAGTTCTCTACCTTCCTTCACGACCCCCAACCCCTTTTGCCCCGGGTCGATACTACAGTCTACAAAAAGAGGGTTGGACACAACAGCGGAATGACCTCTAAGGTGAGTCCCGATCTCAGACCAACACCTCTATCGTGACAAACACGACCTCCGGACGACGACGCCCTGGTACGACATGGGGCTATGTGGGGTCTATTTCGATGTCTCGGGAAATCTGGTTTCTATCCTCGTGAACTCTTAGGGACGTCAAGCACACAGTCCTTCGCACGAGAGTCGTGTCGGTTAACCAGGTCGACTAACGGCGGTCCACGGGACCCGTGAGACGGTCGACGGCCACGATCGTAACGCTCACGAAGGACGATTGTTCGGGATAGTTCGACTAAGACTGATGTGTTACCATGAATGGGGACCGTCTCTCTAACGGTCGGTATATGTAGGAGGATCTTGGTCAAAGATACCTTTGGATGACGAGAAGGAAAGATCCTTTTTTTTCTGACAGGAGGAATGAACCGGAACTTGTGTGGTTCGACCGTTGGTGGGGTCCCGGAAACGTGATCGACAAAGAAGACAAGATATCGAGAAAGGGGTCCACAGGTGTACCGACCCAGGAAGTCTAGAAGTTGGTTAACAGTAGAATAGTGATTCAGAAAGGAATTAATAGGATAAAGTTAAACAATAGGTTGGGGGATAAGAGGCAAGGGAAGGGATTAAATAATAAGAGGTTCCGTACATCACGGTAGACAGGATAAACAAATAAGAAAGAGGGGTGGGGTACTCCCGTCCCTAAAACAGTCAGAATAAGTGACGAAATCCTTTCTTCCTACTCTACTTTCCCGGAGTGTCCTCGAGAGACGGAAGAGACACAACACATGTGTTTCGATGGTTCGGGTCTCTCCAATCCCCTGAACAGGTCCTGGTGTGTCGGTAATTCTTTTCTTTCCCTTAGAGAGGATCAATTAAAGATCACTTGAACAAGGGACTCATAGAGGACGAAAAAGGTCGGAAGGGTACCCAAAGAGTGTGTGACGGTTATGGGAATTAAGACGGGAAAGGTAGAGATCGACACCTTTGGGAAGTAGAAAGGTCCGGGTCGAGTACCGGAAGAGGACCCTCAGAAGGACCCACGTGATCAACCCTCACTGGGAAAGGAGGACCCTTGAGGACCAAGAGAAAGAGACGGAGTACTTCCGTGAATAGTCTCTCGGAACGTAACATCGAGAAGGACATGAATGATCCGGAACACGTTGGGGTCCGTCCCCGACACGAAGGGTAGAGTCATAGAGGACAGACGTGGTCGGGGGCCCTTTCCTTCCTTTCATCCTTTTGTCGGAGAGAAGTCGAAGTCTTAAAGGTGTAGGTGAGGGTTTGGATGGGTAAAGGTAGACTCCGAACTCCCCTCATCTCCCGGAACCACCGACTAATGAGTGGGTCTTGTATTTTCTTACTTCCCTCCCTACTGAGAGAGACTGGAGAGAGGTCTAACAAGAAAGGAATGTCCGTCCTAGACACGTACCATTAAGAAGGGGGTAGGGTCATGAACGGAGACCCAAACACTCTCAGCAAAGTGGGAGAAATACTTTCCTTTTTACCTTCTTTACCATCTTTCCTAACGTCTGGGTAAAGTTCAAGTTAAGATCATAACACTTGTGTGACAGTTTGTCGAGAAACGACTACTTAGGGGACGAGACGGGGTGTCGGGGGTGGAGGGTCACCCTTCCAGTTCGGGTTCAGTTTACAAGGTGGGAGTGGGTGTGTGTGTGGGGGCTCGGGTCACCCCGACCGTCCGGGGGTGTCGTCCACGTGGGTCCCCTGTCCTGGTGGCGAGACCCCCTCCGAGGTCACCCCGGTTGTAGTTGTCCCTGTCGTACTCCCTCCCCCCACCTTTGTCTGGAAGGACTCGGAGTCAGGAGGAAAGAGCGGGGACCTTATTAACATTTGTTAAGTTCGTGGGCGACTGTCGACTCTACCCTCTCCGTTTGGGGCCGACCCCGCAGGTCGAATCTAAAGTGTATTACTCGGAGACCTTAGGCCCTTCACTAATGGTCGGGTGACCCTTCCCTGGTGGATGTCCAGGACTTTGGAAAGTGGCGACAGGGTGTACACCGAGCTTCCTACAACCCGAGTGGTCCTTCGACGTGAACCTCCTCTTTCTACGTTTTGTGTCTAAGGTAGTGTCGTGTCAAGTCGTCCCGCCCCGAACTCTTAAGACACTACCTCTACCCCTGGGACTTCCCACTCGGGTCCCCTTCTCTCTCTTCCAGAATCCAAAGTTGTAAGAGGTTCTCCACTCCGAACTCTTCCCGGGTCTTAGGAGGGATCCTTGGGGTGTAGAGCACGTTCCGGGTAGAGGGGTGGACTTACACAAATAACTCAAATGGATAAAATTTTAGTACCTCGACCTCTCTTAAACCCAAAGTGTCAGGTCGACGGAGTAAATGTCCACTCTGGTACTTTCTCTCCCTCCTCCACTCAATGAACTGTAGTATGTCCGACCCTCCCCGAGTCGGTCCGGACCCAGAGTCCGGGAGACAGGACCACCACCATCGGGTGGGTCGGTAGGAGTCGGCCAAATCACGGGTCTCCCTTGGTTTGGCCGGACCTTAACGTGGGTGAGTAAGGAACAGACTTCTCGACTCGGTGACCTTCGGATCTGGAGCTACCCCCGATCCCAACCCAACATCCCTGGTCACTGTTGGTACAGACGACCAGTGACACGGGTCAGGAAGTGGTGTAGGAGAGCGAGGGATCTGACGGGGGCCTTCCACCACCCTCAGCACAAGAAATAAAATGTCCGTTCCGTCGACGCCGAGTTTCTTCAGTGAACGGGTTCCAGTGTGTCGACTTTTCGTCATTTCTTCACTAAACTTGGGTCCGGTTAGACTGTGGCTCGGAAACGGGAAGGTCACACGACCCGAGTCCTTTCTATCGGGTCATGTCAATTCCGTCTTCGACAGTGTGTTCCAATCCTTCTTGAAACCCTTGATATCGTTCCTTCTCTCTCTTCTAACGTAGGAACTCCGGTTTCTAAGAATCAGTGTCTCTATACCGATGGTCTGGGGGTCTGCCGGTACGTTGGAGAGACCCGTCAAAAAAAGACGAGACTGATGCTTGTGTCTTTGTCTAAGAGGTCTGTTCTTTCCGGTCGAGCATTTTGTCTTTCGAGGTGTCTCAGCCCCGAAGTCCCTTTCCAGTCTCCGCAACAAGAACCTAAGGAGGTCCCTCCGTCTCCTCAAGTCCCTACGACCGTTGTTCTATTATAGTCGGACCATATGTCCCCCGTGACCGGTCCCAGACCTTTAAGTTCCCTCGTCCGTCCTGACCCCTGTACCTACGGACGGTCTCAGGTCGAATCGGAACCCGGTCCGGGTCTTTGGTCAGGACAATTTGTTTCCTAACGTGTTGGTGGAGTATTTACTGTAGTTAACTCTTCCAGCTTGATTGAGCAAGGTCGAGACACTCCGAGACCAGTCTCCCCCGTCCTCTCCCGTCCGAGGACTCAAGGCCCCGTCATACAGGTACGACCAAATTAATTGTTGTACTAAAGACGAAAGAAACCCGTGTAGGAGCGAACGGTCCGGGGACCGTCGACGGACCACAGGAATTTCCTTGGTCCCTTTCTCTCCCCCATGGGATTCCGTCACTCACCCCACGTCTGTCCTGTCGTAACGAACGGGTCCCGTCGTCCAGATCCCCACCGTCTCGTCACTATGTCTCTGGTTTCGACCTCCACGACAACATCCCGAGTCCAGTTTTCCTGGTCCTCTCCGACAGCACCCTTTTACTCCGGTCGTTTGAACGTCTCACATTCCGTTCAGTTTCGTTGGTCAAGTTCTGTCAGTATTACTTGTGTTTCCGTAGTGACCGGTTCAGACCCCGTAACGGTCGATACGTATACTGTCTGATCATGGTAATTTGACAGTGTTCGTCCATCCTGATGTCTGATTGACTTTCACTTCAGCGAGTCAGCACAGGCTGAGAAACGCTGGGGTGCCTGACATCGGATGGTCCGAGGAGGGAGGTACCCTAAGAGGTCCGTTCTCATGACCTCACCCAACGGTAAAGGAAGAGGTCCCCTAGAAGGGCTGGGTCCCTAGTTTGGACCCACAGGGTGTAAGGTCCGTCTGCGGAATTGGAGATGTCTTGAGTTTTCTATGGTTATTTTCATTACTTTTCTAACCCTCTGAAACCAAGAGTTTCACGTCACGGATTTAGACGTTGTAATCCAAGAGAACTCTTTAAGAATCTGTACGGTTCATAATCCAGGGTGGGATCCAGATGTCTTTGTTTTAGACCCTCACCCCGGGTCATCAGACACAAAATATGGTCGAATGTCCACTAAACCTACGTACGATTTTAAACTCTAGGTAACCGATGAGGTTCACACCAGGTACCTGGTCGTAGTAACCTAGTGGACATTCAAACAATCTTTACGTTTTTAGAGTCCGAACTGGGGTCTGGACGACTTAGTCTGACGTCAAATTGTTCTAGGGGTCCTCCAAGTGTACATAGAATGTCAAACCGTCGACTCAAGGTTGGGAAACTAAGACGCCAGACTCACACGTGTCCAGACATCCTGTTTATCTACGTCTACTGTTCACCCGGTGTGTCAAGGGTAGTATTTGTTCCTGACAGAAATAGAGAAGTACTTAGGTACGAAGAGGGTCTTTTACAGTGACTCTTTTTGTTACCGAAGTGGTTCGGAGGTTTGTACGGGGTAGATCTGTAACACGTCTTTCGTCTAACGTTTCCACTGTTCTGCTTATCGGCCTGTCCGTGATAAGTATCAGGTGTCCTCTGTCGACCTCGGGGACTCTACGTCCGTCCGAGGGCTGGACGACGCTACGTCTCTACTAAATTCCTCTTCGTCGACTCCCACCGACGTTCATTCACTTTCTGGGCGTCTCTGTGAGAACTCTTCTGTTTCGACGACTCTGTCCTCCGACCTAGGCACTGGACAGTAGGGTAGACGGGTCCCACTGGACCCGAGAGTAAGAAAGGTCCCTTTGGTCGTCCCGTCGTCACCACTACTTCATGTCTCTCCTTGAGCGGAGGCTACTAAGATTCGGTCTTATGTTTATCGAAATAGGAGTACTGTGGTCTTTCTTACCGAACGAGGGGGTAGAAGGACGACCGAAGGGTCACGGACTAAGATGGTCTGATCGGAAAGGCACAAAAACAACAAATCAGAACTGTATGGGTAATTATTGTAGACGATTAATAATAAACCACTCCCAAATGATGCACGGTCCGAGACCTAATTCATGATACATGGATGAAAAAAGTGAATTAAGAAAAAATTGTTAAGGTAATTCATCTATCGTGATAAACCCCAAAAGTTATTATTGATCCGTAAATAATTTAGGATAATCCATAAACGATGAGTAAATAACAACAAGTCAACGATTTAGAGACACTGGGGTACCTGACATCGTGTAGTCCGGGGAGACAGGAAGTGATGGAGGGTCTCAAACGAGTTTAAGTACAGATAACTCAACCACTACGGTAGGTTGGTAGAGTAGGAGACGACGGGAGAAGAAAACGGAAGTTAGAAAGGGTCGTAGTCCCCAGAAAACGTCACTCAGTCGAGAAACGTAAATGATGTTGATGAATCTACCCCTTTGATTGTGCTCCTTGTTCATTCATCGAAAGGTTTTCAGTCGACCTATCTTTTCACCCGTCTGTAGGACTGGGGTCTCAGAGGTGGTTTGGTGACAGACAGTGAGTCTCACACCAGGAACCCGGTCGTCGAAGTCGTAGGTAAACCTTCGAGTAATACATACTGGTTCTGAATGTTTGAGTCTGAGCCGTAAAATTGTTCTAGGGGGTCCTAACCAGACGTGTAATATCAAACTCTTTGTACAGACCAATATTCACGACGGAAGGGAACGTTACTACGTTTAGGGGAAGTTTCCTCCTTGTGTCGACTGTAGTCAGTCTCTGTGAGGTTGTCCTCACTCAAAATCTAATAAAACCCCTTATCCTACAATCCTTGGGCCTCCCCCGTGGTCCAAGATTTCCCTGGTGTTTCATCCCCTTCTCTCCCTCGTCACACACGGAAGGAATCTTTGTGTCACCGATCTTTAGGTGGAAGGGTCCCATCTCAAGACGGACGAAACAGAGGACGTACAACGTCTCAGATCTCTTAACTGCCGAGGGTGTCTGAGGTCACCCTTTTTCGGCGTTCTTTTGTACAGACTTAAAGTAAAAGGAACCCGGAGTCGTCGGAAGAGACTACTCCCAGTATTACGACGGTGGAGGGGACGTCGATACTAAATTCCGGACGGTCCTAAACGTCCTAAGACTCGTCTGGTGTTCAGATCCGTGTCAGGAATAATACTCCAACTGGTCCACAGACTAGGGAGATGGGACGTTCTGACGTTATACTTTAGACGACTTTCCAGTCTAGACCTGGAGAGAGTCTCGAGGAGGGTTGGAGCGAGGGGAGAAGAGAAGTGTGAGTGAAGAACTTCGTCGAAGGAAAGAAGACTATGAACGGGATTTTATCGGAGACGGGTAAATACTAAGACGAGAAAGAGTACCTTACGTCAGGGAGGTTCCGGAAACTACTGGAACGGATACAGGAAGTATCAGTGACGTAGTATTTAGACTAAGGTTTCTAGTCCCAATACACCAATTCGTAAGTCCTAGTAGTCCCGAATTCAAGGTCGAAGGGATAAATAATCCACATACTATGACTCACTCAAAGAAAGAAATTTAATTAAATAAAAATTAACTTCCTATTAACGAAACGTTATAAGACAACCAAAGACGGTACATAGTTGTACTTAGTCGGTATCCATATGTACAGAGGAGGGAGGGTGGAGGGTGGCGTAGGGTTGGGAGATCCAACAGTGTCTCGGGATCAAACTCAGGGGACTCAGTATGTCGTTTAAGGGTGTCCGATAGATAAAATATATGCCATCACATATACTAAGGAGATGAGAGAGGTAAGTAGAGTGGGAGAGGAGGGGTGATTGGGGTACAGGTATTCAGACAAGAGACACAGACGCAGAGGTGATGACGGGACGTTTATCCAAGTCGTCCCGGTAGAAAGATCTAAGACATATATGTACAATTATGTGATACAAACAAAAAGAGAAAGACTGAAACTCAAAGAATTAACGAGACACTAAGTCAAAGGAGTAAACGTTTCACCTTTGTTATTATCAGGGATTAAATGTCCTAATGACCCTTGTCATTTAGTTATGATGTACAATTTATGAATTACTCACGGTTCTAAATCAACTATGGGTTATCGATGATAGATAATTTGGTATAAAGTTTCAGAGAGTTCTACGTAGATAACACTCTGTGTAGACATTAAAGTCTCTACAATTTTTTCGAAATAAGTAAGTTGTCCTTTTCACAAGGTTTTGGTTTCTACAAACCCTTCACAGTACAAAGAAAGGACGGTGTATAGAGGTTTGGAAGTTTGCGATGGAAGATTACACTAATGGTCCCATCAATACCGTAAGTCACAAGGGGTCTGAATCATCTGTGACCTTAGGGAAAAGGTACCTCGTACACCTTGTAACACACCTTATGTCAAAGTCTTCACGACTAGACTGGGTTGTGTCAGTACAGTGTCTACCCCTTTGACTCCGGGTCTCTTCTCTCCTCCGAAGGACTTCGATGAGTCGACCAATTCACTACCTCGGATCCGGTGACTTGTCGGGTCGACCTCGGAGGAGACGATTCGGTCGGTAAGGGGTGAAGTGGACAGTGGGCACCGTGAGGAGTGTGATTGGAACTCTCCAGGGGTCCTTTCCCTAGGAGACGTAGCTTGTCTATGTCAAAGGACCAGTGACCCACTACCCGTCTCATCTCGGGTCTAACCTAAGGAACCGAAGGACGACTTAAAATAGATGTGAGATTTCTGACACTGAGATCTCCCCACCTCCATGCACTGATCCTCCGTTGTCCACTCGTTGCTTCCAGACTTTCCGGACCCCCTTCTCCCCAGAGTCATATCTGTTCGAGGGTGGGACCGTTTGGAGTGAAAGACTTCGTCAGAACGACCCGGTCAGGACCGGAGAGGGGACCACCCGACTCTCCGTTCGGTAGTTGGCAGACGGGTGGTTAGAACCAGTTCGTCACCCCCTACGCCCTCCTCCATAGGGTCTCCTTGACGGTTCCGGGGAGTAGAGTGTGGACGGGTGTACGTCTCGGCGTACCTTACGTCCCGCCTGAAGGTCCGAGTCACACTAAGGTAACGGTTCCGTGTCGGAGTCCCTGGGTGACGCGTCTGAAGTCTGGCGTAAATACTTCAGGTGGCCCTTCAAGAAAGTCGTGTCGTCAATTAAACTACTGACGAAACAAAATTCTCGTCAAACACAAAGTGACCGATTCCACTTAATGAGACTCCTCGACAATTCGTTAAGTAGTTGAAAACTTGGAGCCATACTACAAACACCAGTTTGTGCTGATAAGAGTGTCTGGCTCACTGAGGGTTGGAAAAGGGGAAACTCTGTGTGTACTACCTACAACAAATAGGTGTACGACCTGGGTGGGCACTACCCTTATCTGAGGGAGCCTAGTCGTTTTTACCATTTTTTTTTTTTTTTCACCGACGTGGTTCACAACCACCCTTTCCAATTGAAAATATGTAACGTTCGCTCTCATAGGGACGGATCTCTTAGGGGT
Source organism: Capra ibex (assembly GCA_006410555.1). NCBI lineage: Eukaryota > Metazoa > Chordata > Mammalia > Artiodactyla > Bovidae > Capra > Capra ibex. The sequence continues at coordinate 26,790,328 of SJYO01014747.1, forward strand.
ACCTGTCTCCTCGGACCGTTCGATGTCAGGTACCCCAGCGTTTCTCAACCTGTGCTGACTCACTGATTCATGTCGTACCGTGTCACTCTGATATGTAAAATTTTTTATAAATAAAAATATAGACATGAATAAATCGATATTACCCAGAATCAACGTCGTACGTCCTAGAAATCAACACCGGACACCCTAGATCTCAAGGGACTCGTCCCTAGTTTGGACCCGGAGGACGTAACCCTTACACCTTAGAATCGGTGACCTGGTGGTCCCTTTAGGGGTTCTCATATTTAACTATATTTGGGTTATCTCTTGTTAAACCGACGTGGACTACTTTACCTTGTACATAAAGGATATTCGGACGTTAAAGGATATTCGGACGTTAAGGTAGAACTTCCTACACGGTCTCTCCTCAAGTCGTACATGTGTCCTTTATGGAGGTTCCTATAAGTGACGTCCTACAACCATAAGTACAGTTTGACCTTTGTTGAGTTAACAGGTAGTTGTCCTCTCTCTGATTCGTTTTATATCATATAAGTGTATTGTCTTATAAGGTGTCGTCAATTTTCCTTGCCTAATTTAGATATACACAGTAAAACTTATCTAGAGGTTTTATATAACAACTTAATTTTGTTTTTAACGATAAACCATATTGTAAATTTAACATAAATATCTTTAAGAGTTTATCTTTTTAGTCATAATACATAAATCGTGTCTACATATATTTACAGTTTTCGTTTTTTTTTTTGTTTTGACTTTCCTCGTAGGGTGTAAGAGTTGTCTCCAACAGGAATTCTTCCCCCTTTTCCTCACTCCTCCCCAAAGTTCCTATTTCCCTTGAAGTAAAAGAGACCTTCCCTCCGATAGTACAGTCACCGTAGACTACGTAGCGACTCTGAGAGAACTGAAGGGGCCAGAGGGTTTGAGAATTGGTGAACGAGACGGTAACCGTGATGTATCGTCGGCTGGGAGGTGTCCAGGTGCCAAGATGGACTCCGACTGGTCAGTGAGCGGGCCTTAGAACCCAGGAGGCTAGTAAAGTCCCGAACTTACTTTGTCCTGGACTCTAGACCGAAGGAGTCACCACTGGACTTCCCTGGTCCATATCACGTGATCAAGAGTTGACCCCGGTGTAACGGGGTCCCCAGTGTAACGGGGTCCCCAGTGTCGACCATTACAGATCTCTGTAATAGTCAGTAATATGGATCCACACATCCCCATGATGACCAGAGGTCTCCCTTCTACGGTCCCTACGACGATTTATCGGATGTTCCGTGTCCTGTTGGGAGGATGTTATTTATAAGTAGATCAGGTTACAGGTATCACGGTTTCAACTCTTTGGGGTCAGATCATCAATTCTTATTTCTGAGATCTTTCTGTTCGAGGCACTGGAGTCGACTCAATGAAGTGGAGAGACACACAGTCAAATGTCACAGGAAAAAGTCACCAGTGCATACCTGCACTCTCGACCTGACACTTCTTCGGACTCGCGGCTTCTTAACTACGAAAACTTGACACCACAACCTCTTCTGAGAACTCTCAGGGAACCTGACGTTCCTCTAGGTTGGTCAGGTAAGACTTCCTCTAGTCGGGACCCACAAGAAACCTTCCTTACTACGATTTCGACTTTGAGATCTTGAAACCGGTGGAGTACACTTCTCATCTGAGTAACCTTTTCTGAGACTACGACTCTCCCTAACACCCGTCCTCCTCTTCCCCTACTGTCTCCTACTCTACCGACCTACCGTAGTACCTGAGCTACCTGCACTCAAACTCACTTGAGGCCCTCAACCACTACCTGTCCCTCCGGACCGCACGACGCTAAGTACCCCAACGTCTCAGTCCGTGCTGACTCACTGACTTGACTTGACTTAATAGACAGTTTTCTCGTATTGTTAACATAGATGGAGTGTACCAACACCACTCTTAATTTACATAATTATTAATTTATGTAATTATTAATTACAGTTACTTACCGTGAGTCTCTTACAATACAACCACATTATTATTGATCATCATTGAGACGGTACTTCTTATCACTATCACTTGTATCACTATATAAAATTCCTTCGGTAAGTGTTCGAAGTTCGAAACTATCAATGTTTATAAAGTGCTATACGAAGTATTGACTGACATTGTGTGACCCCTATGGTCTACAATACTTAAGAGTCTACGTGTGAAAGGGGTGTGAAACTACAGAGACGTGAGACCTATGTAGTATGTTAGTGCCAACCGTCCGGTAATGTGTGTCGAGAGAGACAGGTGTGTGCACGTATTTGGAACCCGTACCCCTAGAAACCGAACCTTCCTTTAAGACCTCTGTCATCTCTTCTAATGGGGGGGGGGAAAAATTATTTACCACACAGTGAGTGAGAACTACCGAGTCTCCTGATAATACACTTTTATACCAGTAATCACTACGCCTTAATTGTTCACTCACAGAAGACTTCCCTTAAGTAAAACGAATGAAAAAAAGGGAATACATCCATGTTTTCATTATATAATAGTTTGTGGGTACAGATTTATTTACTCTCTAAAAATTTAATGTCTATACAAATTTTTAAGATGTACTCTGTCGGAACACAACTTCCATTTTAAAGAAGAAAAAAATCACCATGTCTTTTACCACGTAGAATACTGTAGTTGCGAAACTACTTTGCACATTAGTCGTATGACAGTTAAAGACTCAGGAGTATTACACGATTAGTCTAATGAATATAATAGAGTAAATTAGGAGAATTATCGGGATATTACATACATGATAACAACAAGTATAAAACGATAACTTATTTGTCTAAGTCTTCACTGTATTGAACGGGTCCCAGTTGTCGACTATTCATCTTGACCCTGAGGTTTCGGAACCCCGAGATGGAAACATAGAACCAAGTCTTGATGTCATTTTTAGACATAGAAAAAGGGGTCGATAATCGTTGGATTCCTTACCTATCGTTGTTGTCTTCCACCGACTCGGTTACAAGTCGTCGGACACCCGACCGAAAGGACGACGGCAAAGAGGAAGGATGGGGGTAAAGAGTGTTATATGAAATGTTGACTGACATCTCGTGGTGGTCTGAAATGAGTCGTATCGAGGGAGTGGGTCAGGTCACCGTTTTATATTGGTCTTGACACTGGTTGCACCTCTGGTCGTGTAACGTCTCTGACGACCAGAGGTTCGAAGGGATTCCTTCGTTTCAAGTACACGACGTGTCGACTCTCCCCAAATTTTCCTGTCTCTACAAATTGTTCGTGACCCATTTTTAGTGTACCAGAATCCGACTTGGTGTAGAAACCTTACAAAGTAAATAGAAGAAATATCATTTCAAGACAGAGACGTTTAAGGTCGTTGAACACCTCGTTTTTTGTGTCTCAGTAACATTGGTTTATAGGTTTCCATTAATATGTTGCCGTCTACATAGGATAATCGTAGTGGTGCTGAATTGAGGTAAGACACAGAGGAGAGGTCGGACTATCCGGAAGGGTTCAGAGGGACACCCAACCACCCTTTCGACTAACCGACCAGCGTCACCCCACATCCCTCTACCGTTCTTAACGTAACCCTTAGACACAAGTTCAGCATTGCGAACACGCTTGAACTCGCTTTGTGAACTGACAGATACGAAGTAAGAGGGAAAGTTTACGCACGGGGGGGAGGGATGGGGTCCAAGATTTTGATTTACCGTCGAGATCAAATGAGAGAGGGTATTGGGGCACCTTAGACCAAAAGTAAGAGTAGTAGAAAGTCCCGGAGACTCGTTCAAGGACACGGGACAAAGAGAGTTGTTCGTATTGATGAAGGTGGACGGAAGTATTAACCAAGGACCCTGTTCTTTTCGGAGAACTGTTCGACCTGACGGAGGGTACACAACGTACTTATGAACTTTACACCCGGAAGAGGGGGAAGTCGGTGGGCAGACGTCCCAAGTCCCGACTTACGTAGTTGTTCACGACGACGACACACAACGTCCCCGTCTCCAAAACGAAAAAGGAGACGAAACGTTGAGTGAGTGAGACTACTCATTACTTTTTCTGACCCCAGATCTGTCAGAATCTAATAACGGACGGGGTAAGAGGGTGAGTCCAGTACCTTCAACCGTTGAGGTTGGTGAGAAACGTATCTCCGGACCTCTCCCCTGTTCTAAAAGACACAAAACGTCGTTGACTACCGACTTGACCCTACGTTCAGGACCACCAGATTGAGGTTCAGGTTGTTAGTGTCACTCTCTCTTAGTCTTCTCAGACCCGATACCTAAGACTGGACTTAAATTTCGGTCGTGACGGTGACCGAATGACACAGAGGAGGTGAAGGAATAAGGATCTTACCTTTATTATTTGTGGAGTGTCTTGACACTCGTAGTCTGTCCTATTACATGTGCTACGAGTACGTCAGAAACCAAATTTTGGTCTTTTCTGGGTTCGCTGTTGACGACCATGAAATTACCCATATCTCTCCTTCACACTAACAGGGTGTGTTTACTGCCTAAACACGATTTCATTCTATGGCTCGTCCCGTCTTGAGAAAAGTGACTTCCCTGGAATTTACGGGCGGGGGTAGTAAATTGGTATACTTCTATACCTTCGGTGTGAACATTTCTCCCTCTCACGTATACACAAGTCAGCACAGGCTGAGAAACGTTGGGGTACCCGGCATCGGGAGGTCCGAGGAGACAGATACTCTAAAGAGTCCGTTCTTATGACTTCACCCAACGGTACAGAAGGAGGTCCCCTAGAAAGGCTGGGTCCCTACCTTTGACTCACACTGAGGGCGTAACGTCCGCCTGAGAAATGTTGACAAGGTGGACCCTTCGGGTAATTTTCCCCCTTCACACTGAATTTTGATGGGATTCAGAGTATACATTTAATATGGAGTTATTACGACTAAAATTTTTTTCCATAGGGTTCTAGCCTTTTCTAGTTTTTGGGACTACTGTCACCCATAGTTTCCCAGACCCTCGTAGACTACGTTTGAGACTTCTCACGTCGAACCGTTTTAATTGGTTTTAGTCATCACATGTACGGGAACCCAGGTCGTTAACGAGATCGACATCGGTCAACATCTACCGGATAGAAGGTCATGTCATTGGTGGGGCCCCCAAGAAGTATATTTTGTGACGTTCGGGTGAACTCCCGTCTCACCTGTTCTCCGGCGAAGTGGCTCATGGCCGACACGACACCCACTCCACTGTCTGTAGCAATCATGGAACTCCCCTTTCTCGTGATACGGTGATCTCGACGTCTCCCCAACCCGACCCCTCGTCGAGGACCGAAGCTCCCGTAGTGAGGTCTCCCGAATCCCAGACCGTCTAGACGAGACGATGGATGATCGATATGTCAGATTACGTTCAGTAAAACTCGACGAAAAGAGGTAGATAAGCGACTTCTACCTTGGTGGAAGGTACTTCTCCACTGGACTCCTAATTTACTTTAGACGTCCTACTACACCGAGTCACAGAGCACAGACCAGTAGTTAGTCTCGTTCGAAAGAGAAAAGGTCAAATAGGAACGTAGGGAGAAGGATAAAAACGTAGAAGTGGAGAGACGGAAAAAAAAAGGAAATTTCAACACCGATTGTTTGGGGACGTAGTGTGGGGTCGTCGGATCTTCTCGTTTAAAGTCTGTCATCACCTGGGTCCTCCGTTAACGAACCCAGAGTCGGACTTCGAGGTTTGATAAGACGGGAGGGGAAGAGGGGCCAGGACTTACGGACCGTGTGACTCAACTGAACTAGGACTGGAATCCGAGGACCTAAAGGAGGTGAAGGACTGTGCCGGGGGTCGGTCGAAGGGTCACACCAAAACCAATTCGAATGTGGAGACCACAGCCGAAGAAGGAAAGGGACTGACACTTGGAGGGGGTTGGTGTGTGGAATCCTCTCCTCCACCCTTAAGTCACAGGTGATCAGTATAGTTTTTGTTACGTAAAATTTTTGTTTGTTCGTTTGTCTGTTTGTTTTTGGGAAAATAAAATTTTATTAACATTAGAGTGTCTTTCAACGTTTTTATTATGTCTCCAGGACACATGGGAGATGAGTCGAAGGAGGGTACCATTATAAAATGTACACCCGTCGTGTGAAGATTTCATACACAAACCATGAACATGGTAGACCGTTCCTAGATCATATTTTTCTAAATCACCAAGTTTGGAACAGTAAGTTTAGAATCCAAGGTAGGGAGGGACTTTCGGGAACAGAAAGGAAAGAGGTCCTGTACTAAGTGAGTGACGAAAACGGGTCTTTCATAAGGAATAGTCGGTCTCTGAGTCGCTCGAATTCGGTTTTACCTTAAATGACCTTTCTATAACTTGACGGGGACTTAGATACCCTTGCGACCCTCGCCTCGTTCCCGGTCCTCTTCCTGGTCCTGTGGGCTTTCAGGGGCCAGTGAAGGAGTCTTCGGAGGGGGTCGTTCCTCTCGTCCAGGTGGTGAAACATAGCACAACAAAAAGGACAGGAAACGGTAGAGAATTACTTCGAAAAGGCGTAGTCGGGTCGGTCTTTACCGAGTGCGTATGTCGGGAAGGGTCGACCTAACACACAGAACTCCGCAGTTCAAAAGTTAGAGATATATCAGGTATTACAAATAAGTTGTATCCTTTAGTTCTTCATACTTATTTATTAAAGATCGAGATTTCCACCAATCAAATGAAATGGCTTAATAAATTGGAAATTCGTATTGGTTTTACTCCCCTTCAACGGAGGAAAGAGAAGTAAAAACTGAGGAGAGGAATTACTCTCACAGTTTCGTCAGGCACTCACTTAAACCGAAAAATTTAGTGACTGTTTCGAAAATTCCTCGGGTACTTGAACGTTTATTGTCGATGTCTTCCAAAATTAATCGTACTACACCTTTTTTCAGTGAACTGGAGATCCACGGGAAGAAATTTTTCACCCTATTACTCTGACCGGTGGACGGATCGAGTGCCTCCGTGAACAAACAATTACTCTGGTCCCCACCGTTCCACGAACCTCGTGAAGCCAACTTTCTTCCTCCCTTTTCGAGAGGTCTATGATTGGCAATATTACTGCCAAAATCGGTTTCTGGGACAATATAGATCTGAGGGAGACCACTGGTTAAATCGTATGACATATATTATGTAAAACTTAATTAACCAAAGGAGTCGGAGAGTTTTCTGCCCCTCAACGGTTTACCGACACCAAGACGGAAGTGACTCGACGGTACTTATGAAGAGAACCACGAGTCGGAACGGTAGAGAAAGTAGGACCCGGTGGAGACGGAAACGAAACCACGAACCGAGAGGAGTTGTCAAAAAGTAAACTTTCAGTCCGAAAAGCCACGACGACACGTCACACCCCTTACAGTGGTAGTGGTAGGAATCTAGAGGCCTGTACTTGTATTCTCCCGACTGAGTAGGACAAACCACGGTCTTTCGTTTGGGCCCCGTCCACTCCGTCTCCTCACGTCCAAAGTCGTGTTGTCTTTTCTTTTACAGAATGACAGCGTCGTAACAAGTAGCCGGTATGAGGGTTAAGTTTCATTCTACAAATTAATTTTCTTTAATCTTGTATTTTCTTTTGCAAAGGTGCTAGTGTGAGTGTATCAGTTGTCCGTAGAGCACTAGTCACGGGACCGTGGTCTCTGTCTCGGACGAACCACTCCCCAGAACCACACATCTGTAGACTTACAGGAGGTCACTCAAAATTGTCTTTTCCCAAATATTACCATCTGACACGAATCGTAGTCAAGACGGCAGAAGAAACGGAAGGAGATTACTGCTCTGACCTTTCGATCAGACACAAACGGTCCGAATGTCCACCCGACCGTGTCTTCCGTCTCTACTCCTCCTTCGGAGTTAAAACGACCCAGATGGTTATAAAAGTCGTCGGGAACGTCTTCAAAGCCACAGGTTAGTGATTGAAACATTCATAACCCTTCGTCCCATACTGTTTAAGTGACCGTCTCCGATCGCCCGTGTCACACGGAGACTTCGACGTTGACACCAAGACCAAAGACTAGTGCCACCGGAGCACCAACACTGTCAAACTATTGGTATCTCCGAAGACCTGCCACCGTCGTAGGCACACCACGACCTCGGTAACCGCAGGACTAGTAACTGCTCCATCGTCGAGGGAACCTGGGAGAGTCTCAGTAAGTGTACTAAAGTTGGATGCTCCACAGAAGTCGAGATTCGGGAAAGGATGGGACATCACTTAGTAAAAGACGAATTTACTTGATCTTCCCTAAGACAGGAGATGATCTCTCAGGAACGACTATGTTTCTCTATGTATCTCGGATTACTTGGTGACCCTACGACAGATCAGACTCAAATGTTCACGTTAAGTGTTTTGATGAGACGTCTCGACTCGTTGACGCCCGAAACGATAATACACTGTTAGTCCTACGACAGGAGGGGACGAACGGGGTCTTAGTCCGGTTGAGATGGGGAAAGACACGGTCGTTTTGTCTACAGGAACGGGGTGGGGAAAGAGGTGTATTAAGTCAAGACTTACTCAGAGTCTACTTACGTAAACTGGTTGTCTGACATTTAATATTGGTCTAGGACGGGATGTCTTCTCGAACCTTTACATTAGTAATCACCGAGTCGGGGATGTCAGGTCTTTCCTTAGTGCACTCAGTAGGTGTCACAAACGATGTCTTAGTGGATGAAAATCCCGACCCTCTGAATCCTCTGATCAAGTCGGAAGTCTCTGTCTACTTGAACCCAACAGGTTCTGCCTCAGTTTTTAGTATTAGGTACTTATGTCTGTAGGTCGAGTCACGGGACAGACGGACGAGGTGAAAGAGGCAGACTTCAAAACCTTCCTTAAGGACGTAAACAACCCTCAGATCTGGTGTATATTGGTCACAGGACCATAGATATTACAAAAAGGTTTTTCTTCTTTGATACCCTAATCCTTTTGAAGAAAGTAGACTCAATCCGATTGGACCAAAGTTTAGGACTGACGATGGACAACGGACACACCGGAATCTGTTCAGTGAATGGGAGAGACTCGAAGTCAAAGGAGGAGGATTGCGGACAAAATTAACCAAAAACGTTACTGATTGTACAGTTTTCGTGGACCGTGCATCATTTATGCGTTATTTACAATCAGGACACTAAGGGTCGAGAAACCATAAGTCAGTTCATTAATGTAAAAACACGTTATACTTTCATAAAGGATTTTCTCGTTCTCTTAATTCTTAAGAGTCTAAAACCTGAAGGGTCCACCATGTCACCTATTCTTAGACGGACGGTTCCGTCTCCTGCATCCAAGTTAGGGACCAGGTCCATCTCAGGTGTACAACACTCGGTGTTGATGACTTTAGACACACGAGATCCCGGGCGTTGTCTCTTCATCGGAGGTGAGAGATCTTGACCTCTTTCAGGAAATTACAGTTACTTCTGGGCCGTGTCGGTGTTTACTTCTTTTAATATAATTTTTTTTTCTTAAGAGTCTAAAACGGTACCTTTGAATTGGGAACTCGACGACATATTCGGACGTTGGTAGAGGTCCGGGTAAGACTACAACCGTTCAAAAGTCCGTTTACGGGGTCACATTCGAGACAGATCCCATTCTTAGGACCCGTTCAAATCACGGAAGGTATTGAAACCACAACTAAGTAATACTTCGTCTTCTCTCCGGGTACTCCTGGACAACGTTCTCGTACGTGACCGACTCTGACGAGGACTCTACATACTGAACCTCGATTTGGTTTCCTTCGGAAATTGAATCCCGTCAAACTACGAAGGAAACCCCTTGTACACGAGAGGGTTAGGACAGAAGAAAGAATAAAAAAGGTCCCTGTTGACCACCCCGAGTCTCTTTTCTCTACACGGGGTTCTTAGTGACCTTTTGACCCAGAGGGGGCGGGGAAAAGAGAGAGAGAGACCCGGAGTCGACGAAGTAGATTGTTTTTCTCGACCTCCTTGAAGGGACCTCCAGGTCCCCAATTCTGAGACGTGAAAGTGACGTCCCTCCTGTCCAGGGGACACGGTGTGGTTTTTTTTTTTTTTTCCGATCTTCTGAGATATAGGACCACGTTCGGGGGTAGAGGGAGGGTCACGAGTCTAGATACTAAGACTCTGAATTACCACCCGAGTGGGAGATCTCCCTTTCTGTAGGACCCTGAGTCCTCTATTATATGTTTCCGTGGATGGACACCTCTCTTCGACAAACAGGTCTCAGAATAGGGATTACTCGAGTACTTGATATGTGTGACCTGACTGTCGAACATATCCAGATCAAAGATTTCAGTCGTGTTTCATTTTAGGAGACATCAGTCTTAATGGGAACTTCTAGGGATTTCAAGACATGTGTAACGTACTGTTCTAGTAGCAAGTTATTATAGTCATGTCGGTTCAAAAGAAGAGCAAACCCTATAAACTTGTGGTCTATGTCGTCGTCAGAACACAGACCCTCGACGCAACATACTTTTATCTTTTACAAGTCACGGTATTTGTATGGACCACGACCCTCTAACTATGAGTGTCATGACTCAGGGTGACTCCCCTATCTGGGTCCCTACGCGTCCGTTTCGTTTCTGGTCTCCTTCCTGTCCCTTACCAGGAACTACGGTCCTCGTCCCCCTTACACATGCCACCTCGAGGTTTTCCAGTTTCCGGTCGTACAACCTTCTCCCTAAGGTCTCTAGTCCGGTTTCACTTCGTCGGTACGACTTCCCCAGAAGCCGGTGGGACGGTTCGGGAGAGTTAGGTTGGTGGGAAGGCGTGTCGTGACAGACCCGAATTTCCCGGGAAGGGGATTCAGACGTTTCTCTAGAAAATCTTTTCCGAGTCTTTTCGTACAGTAGGTACAACTCTCTCTTCACTAGGATGACTCTACACCTTCTAACCCTTCTGAAGTCTTTTTGTTCCTGCGACCCGGGACCCACTCAGACACTTCGACCCCTCCTACCCGACCACAAGACCGTACCCTCTGTTCACCCTCCGCCCCGTTGTCTTGGTTACGACTCCACCCCTTCGAACCCCTGGACAATCTACCGGTACACTCTACTACGTCGGCCTTTCCACTCTGTAATTGTTCTTACCTTTGTCCACAAGACTTGACATGGTCTCCCGAGTTTATAGTCTGATCTCTGAAACCGGAAACACATCTCTGATCCCTGAAATTCGTCCTTTTAATGACATTAGTTTCAACTAAGACCTTGGGACCCGTCACCCCACGTCCACCTACGGTCCATTCTACCAGTTCAACCTTGAGTCCAATCTCTAGTCAGTCCAGGGTCCCTGGACCTTCAGTTTGAACTTAAGGATGGTACGTTGTGATATAACTAAGGGATCTCGAGAAAGACTTACAGTCCTGGTTCAGTGGGGTAAAGGTTCTGTGTGTTTCCATAAGACCCACGATTTTGATCCCCCCGTCACACTCAAAAACACACCGGGTCTTGACTCTACGGAAGGGATCTCGAGACCCCGAGAGACGACGTACCTAAACTCCTCGAACAGACCGAAGACGAACATAAATAAAAAACTAAAACCGACATGACCCAGAAGGAACTACGTACACCCGAAAAGAATAACAGCTATATCCGAGATCTCGCGTCCGAGTCATCAACACCGAATCAACGGGGTTCTGTGGACCCTAGAATCAAGGGTCTGGTTCCTAGTTTGGGCTCAGGGGACGTGACGTTCCGTCTAAGAATTGGTGATCCGGTGATCCCGTTAGGGTTCGAAGACAAAAATTTGTTAAAGGGTCTTAACGACAACGACTGTGGTGTTCCGTATGGAAGTTAACCATTTTTGGAAAGGTTAAACTTGGAAATTCACGAGTCAATTGACTTCAGTGTCTCTACCTAAACTGGTCTCTAGTCATCTCCAGGGACGGAGACTACAAGAGGTGAGACGTAAGTCTTTTTGTTCAATTCACACGAGAAACTCAAACGGATACGTCACTTAACTAAGTACGTAGGTGAGTAGTTTATAATTGACTTGTGGAGGGTACACGGTTCAGATACGTGGTCCCTAGTTCAGGGACGGGAGTACCTCGGGTGTAAGATCATCCTCTATCTGTCTTTGTCACTCAATTTGTATACCGTACACTCTAGTAATATTCACGACGACGACGACGATTCAGCGAGGTCAGCACAGACTGAGACACGCTGGGGTGTCTGCCGTAGGGTGGTCCGAGGGGGCGGGGACCCTAAGAGGTCCGTTCTTGTGACCTCACCCAACGGTAAAGGAAGAGGTTACGTACTTTCACTTTTCACTTTCACTTCAGCGAGTCAGTACAGGCTGAGTCGGATGGTCCGAGGAGGCAGGTACCCTATAAAGGTCCGTTCTCATGACCTCACCCCACGGTAGCGGAAGAGGCAATATTCACGACGTCTCTCCTTATTTCGTCTCATTACTCGTATTCCTCTCGACCCTATACGGTTTACACAACCAACCAGTCCTTCTTGGAGTGAATCGTCCAGTTTACCTCGTCCCTCGGCCTCTTTCACTTCCCGTTCAGTATATCTATAGACCCTCCTCACTAGGTCTGTCTCTCTGGACGTTCACATTTCCGGACCTCTTACCTGACACGAACCACACACTTCTTATCGTTTCTCTGGTCACTCCGACTACACCTCACTACCCCCTCCTCTCTTTCATCCCTCCAGTTCTTTCCCTCGTCCCCGAAGGGACCACCAGGTCACTGATTCTGAGGGACAAAGGTTACGTACCCCGGACCCTAAGCTAGGGACCAGTCCCTCGATCTAGGGTGTACGACGTTGGTTCTCAAATGTGATGACGTTGAATTTTTTTTTTTTTTTTCCTAGGACGTGCACCGTTGCTTCTAGCTTCTAAGAAACACACCGTCGATTCTGACCGTGTCAGTTTATTTGTTTATTTATTAAAAATCTTTCCTCCCCTCGTCTAGTGGGTCCTGGAACCTCCGGTGTCACTCGTGAAACCGAAAATGAGGCTCTACCCTCGGTCACGTCTGACGACTCGTCTCCCACTGTTCTCGATCGAGGGAGACCTGTCTGAGGGAGACCGACAACAAAACTCTGGTCAGTCCTCGGGTGATGTTATTAGACCACCATCAAGAATAGTCACCCCGTTCTTGTCTGTAAACGTCCTCATTCCGGGTCCCCCGGACCCTGAATCCCTCCTTTCCAATCGAAAATTGTTGTACTCGAAATCTACTTGTCGAGGGTTTACTTACGAGAGGGAATTTAGACTGGGTAGATCAGGTCGGGACCCGAGACTTTCGGTAAGACGTTCTTCCCAACTACGTCACAAAACTTACCCCTGTTTGAGATAGTTCGGATCATCCTTCCGACGAAACTTACCCGGTAAACCCACAGGATTCACCAAAAAAAAAAAATCTTTCGTCAAAANTCCAATCGAAAATTGTTGTACTCGAAATCTACTTGTCGAGGGTTTACTTACGAGAGGGAATTTAGACTGGGTAGATCAGGTCGGGACCCGAGACTTTCGGTAAGACGTTCTTCCCAACTACGTCACAAAACTTACCCCTGTTTGAGATAGTTCGGATCATCCTACCGACGAAACTTACCCGGTAAACCCACAGGATTCACAAAAAAAAAAAAAATCTTTCGTCAAAAGTAACGGTACAATTTCCTATGTTGACCCTTGAAGTAAGGAACTAACAAGGGAGTCACAAAGTAAGTGGTGACTACGGTTCTAGAATAACAGCGACATCGTAAGGGTCTGTTTACGGAGTACGACGACGGAGGGTCTCCGATGAACGGATTGACGTCGGATGCTGCACGGAGGTCTTGTTGTGGCACACAAGAGACCCACGTTTGGTAGTCTAGGTACACGTCTCGTCGTGTCGTCTCGGGACCCACTGAGATTCTACGGGGTCGGGGTCCCGTGGACCGGACGAAAAGGTCTTCCCTACACCTTACCCCTGGGACAAAAGGGTAAAACGATCCGAGAGTAGAGTGACCTATTGAGTGACCACCTTGAGGTCATTCTGGGTACGAGTTTGTCGTTCGGGAATTTGACCTGTCAAAAGGTAAAAACGAAGAAGGAGACTGGAACATTTTCCCGAATACTTTGCAGATGTAATTTACCTTATACCAGAGGTATAGTAAGGACTAAGGAAAGTGTAGGGATATGGGAAGGAGTGAGGAAGGGGTTTGTAGGGAAGACCGTAGGTTCCTTTGGACGTTTTGGTGTGACGTTCCGAGGAAGACCCGAACGGAAATCACTGACACGGGGGTTCCCAAAACCTCGTAAAAAAAGAAGAAAACGAACGTAGTTTTGACTGGTGAAGATCAAGGTAGTTAATTACTCACTGTTGTTCCTTAGAATAAAAAGGTGAAAAGACCTTGGAGCCAAAAATTTAGACGCGTTGTCCCGATTACTATTCTAAATAGAAGTTCTAATAATACTCCTAAAGTTTAAGAAATGCGTTTGGTAGACCGTCTTGTAGACTTCATAAACTATTTACCGTCTGTAATCAAAACTTACCTGAACCGAATATACAGTAGAAGAGATTCTTTAGAAACTAAGGGTGATTGACCCCGATTTACAAACATAGACACGAAGTCTCAGATACCTTCATTAAGTGACTCATGACCTATATGTAGGTGTTGTCCCATCTGAGGACACCAGTTGTCTTATTAGGGGAGGTGGGGTGGAGGGTTCTACGGGTGTACGATTAGGGACCTTGGGCAATATAGTGTACCGTTCTCCCTTACTTCCGACGTCTACCTTAATTTAATAATTAGTCGACTGGAATTTTACCCCTCTAATAGGACCTAATAGGTCAACCAGGTTATATTAGTGTTTAGAGGAATTTTTCACTTTCTCCCCCTGTCCTCTCAGTCTCCTTCTCTACACTACTGTCTTCGGTCTCCAGGCTCACTCTGGTAACGACCGGAATTTCTACGTTCCCTTGGAGATCGGTCCTTACTCTCGTCGGAGATCTTTGACGTTTTCCATTCTTTTGACTAAGAAGGGATCGCAGAGGTTGTCCTTGCGTCGGGATGGTTAAGGAGCTAAACTTGGGTCACTTTAGGTAAAGTCTAAAGACCTAGGTCTTGAAATTCTGTTATTTTAACACAACAAATTCGGTGTTGTAGACATCATTAAACAATGTCGGAGACAATCCTTGATTATGTTAGGGAGTGTATGTAGATTAACCGTGTTAATAGGTTCAGTAACAACAATAACAAGGGTCAAATGTTGACCTTTCCGACGGCGAGTCCCTTCATTAAACAGGTTTCAGTGTGTCGATTATTTATCGACAGTCTAGAAAGTTACGTACAATGGTATTTGTTTGTTTTGTGTTTAACGAAGTCGGATACTTCTCCCCCAATGACCGAGTGTATTGGCTTTTTTTAAAGGTCTCCTCCATGAACACCTCTTGTCCGGTCCGAACTAGGTGTTGGGTTTTCCTACTGTGGTTCTAAGTCATAAAGACAGAGAACACACACAAAAGGTGTCAGAACCGAAATATGAGTCCAAAGTGCGTCACTCGGGGTGCCGAGGTCCTAGTGGTGATACCGCCGTTTTTTACCGACGTCGTCAAGGTCTACAGTGTTGGAGTAAGGGATATTTAAGATCTCCTTTTTTCTTTCGAAGGAAAAAAGTCTATCGGGTCGTTTTGAGAACATCACTAAACAACGAAGAGTAATACAATTAGGAGTTAAAGACCTGATTTATGACTCGGAGTGCCACCTGGATACTTGCCCCCACCACCCCTTCCCGACTTAACGGGTTTTCCTCTAGTCTCAGTAAACCCGTCCTCTCTGTCCTTTACCTATAGTTTATAGTCGTTACGACGGACCCTTTCCAGGTAGTGTTTCAAAGACTCGAGTTTGTGACGACAGAAGGTCATTTCAGTAAAAGACTGAGAAACCCTTGAACCAGTAACGGACAAATGGAAAGTCACTCTGATTCCCTGTTCGGACCTCAGTAGGATTCGAGGAGAGACAGGGGTCGAGGACCGGGTCCCGGACCGACTCTCGTTAGTGGACTCTTTACAAACAACCAGTGACACCGACGAGCGAGGCCTCTACACTTGGTAAGTCCTTCACGATGGAAAAAGACTAAGACATAACTCAGTTCTACTACGGGTTCGTCCGATTTACAAAGACTCTTTTACGTTCATGAAGTCACCCATATTCGTCACCGAACTTAAATTGGGTCAAACTCAACCTCCAAAGAAAACAAACGTGCATCTTTGTAAGACCCCGAAGGGTCCACCGCGATAATCATTTCTTGGGCGGACGGTAACTTCCTCTGTACTCTACACCCAAGTTAGGGACCCAACCCTTCTTGGGGACCTCCACTCGTAACGTTGGGTGAGGTCATAAGAACGGACCTCTTAGGGTACCTGTCTCCTCGGACCGTCCGATCTCAGGTACCTCAGCGTTTCTCAACTTGTGATGACTTAGTTGAATCGTGTGCACGTACGTTTTTGTAGGATTGACTATGTTTACGGAATGTCCCTACAAGACTCTTATATTCACTCTATTACATACGTTGGATGAATTGTTCAAAATTACCCATAACCGATAATAATGAAAATAATAGTAAATGTCACTGTAGATAAATGCTCGAAGAGTTCCCGTCCAACTTAGGTAGGGTGAGAAAAAAGAAAAAATAATAAATAAATAAACCGACGTGACACAGGAACAACGTCGTGTTGATTCTTGAGAATCAACACCGTACACCATAGATCAAGGGACTGGTCCCCACCTTGAACACAGGGACGTAACCCTCGTGTCTCATAATCGGTGACCTGGTGGTCCCTTCAGGAGGAGGGGTAAGAACTTACGTCATTCATTATGAAGTTATTACCAACTTGGTTTACTCTCATAGGTCCCGTAGTGAAATGTTCCGAGTAAAGGTAGTCAACTTAAAAATTTACTCTCAATATCAAAACTTAAATATCCTATCGAACGATAAATGTTTTAAGGACCTCTTTTAATGAAAACTTTCGACTCAGTAAAGTATTAAGTTTATCAACAACAAGTCAGTGATTCAGCACAGACTGAGAAACGTTGGGATACCTGATATATCGAACGGTCCAAGGAGACAGGAGGTGATAGAGGACCTCAAACGAGTTTAAGTACAGGTAACTCAGTTACTACGATACATTGGTAGAGTAGGAGACAACAGGGGAAGAGAAGGACGGAAGTTAGAAAGGGTCGTAGTCTCGGAGGAGATTACTCAGTCGAGAAACGTAGTCCACCAGTTTCATAACCTCGAAGTCGAAGTCGTAGTCAGGAAGGTTACTTATAAGTCCTGACTAAAGGAAATCCTACCTGACCAAACTAGAGGAACGACAGGTTCCCTGAGACTCAGAAGAGAACGTGGTGTCAAACTTTCGTCTCTGGAAATCCTTCAGATTACACTGTCTTGTGGGACTAAGGAAAGTACTCTCCTTGTTTCCTTTCACATAGACAGGATTCTCCTTTATATGTTAGTGACTAATACATTTTATTAAGAAATTGGACCTTCTCGTGAACGAAGTTGGTCAATCAAAATGTCGACTCCGGACTATCTAAGTCAGTAAACCTATACTGTTGTGTTATCCAAACCCCGACTCGACCCTAACTTTAGGATCAGAGGACTCATAAGATGATACGACCAAGGTGACGTGGAACCTATAAGGTTCTTCCATAAACACAGTCACAGGTCGTCGATGGTATTGTTTTATGTTGTTTGACCTACCGAAGGTGTTGTCTTTACATAACAGAGTGTCAAGACCTCCGACCTTTGGACTTTTCTCCCACAACTCTCCCACCCAAGGAAGTCTCCCGATACTTCGTCTTTAGACAAGGGTCGGAAAGAGGAATCGAACATCCGTGTAGTAGGACTAGAGACGGAAGGACAAGTGTACCGCAAGAGGGACACACGCAGGGAGAGAAGTGTACCGAAGGAGGGGAAACAAATAGGTTCAGGGACAAAAGAGTATTCCTGCAGTCAGTAACCCCAGGGGTGTCCTCTGTATCAGTATTTCCGTGTTAGTATTCTAGGTGGGGTCTTACACAGACACGTACGTACGTACGAACATTCGATGACTCAACACAGACTGAGAAACACTGGGGTACCTGACATCGGTCGGTCCGAGGAGACAGATACCCCTAAGAGGTCCGTTCTTATAACCTCACCCAATGGTACGGGTTGTAGTAGAATTGATTAGAGAAGGAGTCACTGGGCTAAAGGTTTAGTCCAGTGTGAGACTCCATGACCCCCAATCCTGAATTATATACTTATACCCCCGCCCCGTGTTAAGTTGAGTATTGTGATGAAGACTTTCAGGATACAGGAAGATGACTACCGTTAAGACGAAAAAGGGAACCTTTTCCTTTATACCTAGACTCCTTATTCCCAGAAAAGATAAATAAAATACAGAATAGAGTCAAGGTTCCTATCCCAAGACGGGAACGTTCGGACGTAACTGTAAGAATTAGTCGACGACCGTTCTCCCTTTTCATACCCACTCAAAAGATTTTTGAAGATGACACACCAGATGACAACAGTCGACTTCCTTTCTTTGAGTGTTGACACAAGGTAAACTGATCTACCCATCCTGTGCACGAATGGACGAAACCCACATGTTACCGAGGGAAACTAAAGAATACGGTTCCCGCCCGTCGGTTGACGAGAATGAAATGGACAGTAGTCCGAGTCGGCA
Organism: Capra ibex; assembly: GCA_006410555.1. Lineage (NCBI taxonomy): Eukaryota > Metazoa > Chordata > Mammalia > Artiodactyla > Bovidae > Capra > Capra ibex. The sequence continues at coordinate 26,808,902 of SJYO01014747.1, forward strand.
CCGAAGGTTCCCCTGGACGGCTTACCGTTCACAAGTAGAAGTAGTACTACGACCAAAAGATTCTACACCAGAAATAAAGTCTCGGTAATTATTACTTTATCCACAAGGACAAATCTTAATTTCACACCTAATCTTCCTGTGAGTCCTGAATCGATAACCCTCCGGAATGACTCTTCTAAATCTTTCTACACCCTCGGACGTACGGCGGTGTGGGGCGGGGGGGTCAAGGGGGGGTGGGGGGGCGGCGTTAAGTGTCATTGACTCTTGTACAAATTGGTGTTTTGACACCTTCCCATTTTTGTGTTAGCTATCTCAGGGCGTCTGAACCCGAACTTTGGGACGGGACTAAAATGTCAACGTAGTCGATGGTTTTTCTCTTGATTTATTTTAGTCCACAGAGGACTATACTACATGACTTTTCCTGTGTTGTCCCCGGATATGTCACGGGGACGGGTTTCGTGCCCCACAAGTCGACGATTTGACACAGACTGAGAAACGCTGGGGTACCTGACGTCATACGGTCCTAGGAGACAGAAAGTGACGGAGGGTCTCAAACGAGCTTAAGTATAGGTCGGTTTTCGCGTATGAGATTTAAATTAGTATTTCTTTGTTCGTCCGTTCGGGCTTAATTTCCCGTACGACGTATTGTTGTCCGGTCATAAGAAGTTTTGACAGTTACAGTATGTTCTTTTGCTTTCCGTCTCCTTCACAAAGTCTAGTATCCTCTAATTTCTCTACAGCGTAGATTGCGTCGTGAGTTAGGACTTAGTCTAAGACCTAACACCCCTTTCAAAGAATTTTTTCGTTATAACCCTATTATCCATTTTCAACTTATACCCAATATTTAATCTACTATCGTGGCATCGTTAAAATTCAAAGGACTTAAACTAGTGACATAAGACCGACATATTCTCTAAAAGGAACAAGAACTCTCTATATATAACATAAATCCCAACTTCCCCAAATTAGAGACATTAAATGAGAATTTAACAAGTCTTTCTTTTGATCTTAATTTTTATTACTCCTAACCATTAATATGAATTGTCATGATATAACTATAAACTCTCAGTGACACACCTAGTGTCATTTGACACCTTTTAAGAAGTTCTCTACCCTTATGGTCTCGTGGACTGGACGGAGAACTCTTTAGACATACGTCCAGTCCTTCGTTGTCAATCTTGACCTGTACCTTGTTGTCTGACCAAGGTTTATCCCTTTCCTCATGCAGTTCCGACATATAACAGTGGGACGAATAACTTGAAGATACGTCTCATGTAGTACTCTTTGCGACTCGACCTTCTTCGTGTTCGACCTTAGTTCTAAAGACCCTCTTGATAGTTATTGGAGTCTATACGTCTACTGTGGTGGGAATACCGTCTTTCACTTCTCCTTGAGTTTTCGGAGAACTACTTTCACTTTCTCCTCTCACTTTTTCAACCGAATTTCGAGGTGTAAGTCTTTTGCTTCTAGTACGTAGGCCAGGGTAGAGAAGTACCGTTTATCTACCCCTTTGTCACCTTTGTCACAGTCTGAAATAAAAACCCCCCGAGGTTTTAGTGACGTCTACCACTGACGTAGGTACTTTAATTTTCTGCGAATGAGGAACTTCCTTTCAATACTGGTTGGATCTATCATATGAGTTTTCGTCTCTGTAATGAAACGGCTGATTCTAGACAGATCAGTTCCGATACCAAAAAGGACACCAGTACATACCTACACTCTCAACCTGACACTTCTTTCGACTCGGGACTTCTTGACTACGAAAACTTGACACCACAACCTCTTCTGAGAACTCTCAGGGAACCTGACGTTCCTCTAGGTTGGTCAGGTAAGACTTCCTCTAGTCGGGACCCTAAAGAAACCTTCCTTACTACGATTTCGACTTTGAGGTCATGAAACCGGTGGAGTACGTTTCTCAACTGAGTAACCTTTTCTGAGACTACGACCCTCCCTAACCCCCGTCCTCCTCTTCCCCTGCTGTCTCCTGCTCTACCGACCTACCGTAGTGCCTGAGCTACCTGCACTCAGACTCACTTGAGGTCCTCAACCACTACCTGTCCCTCCGTACCGCACGACGCTAAGTACCCCAGCGTTTCTCAGCCTGAGCTGACTCGCTGACTTGACTTGACTTCTCTCATTTAGAATTACCGAGAGTGGTGTCCTTTTTTTTTCATTGATACACTCCATTACCTACACAATTTGTTGAAGTAGTATCATTATCAAAATGTTACAGGTATAGTAAAAAGTACCAAAATATATAAAATAAACACCAACACGACCCAGGAGTAACACTACGTGTCGGAAGAGTGACTCCACCGAGGAGAGTAACACCTCGTGTCGGACATCCACGTACCCGAAGTCATCAACACCCGGTACCCGGAGCAACGAGGCTCCGTACACCTTAGAAGGGTCTGGTCCCTAGTTTGGATACACGGGACGTAACTGTCCGTCTAAGAATAGGTGGTACGGTGGTCCCTTCAAGGTATATTCACCCGACGGTAAAGGACGAGGTTACGCACTTTCACTTCAACGAGTCAGCACAGGTTGAGAAGCGCCGGGGTACCTGACGTCAGATGGTCCGAGGAGGCAGGTACCCTAAGAGGTCGTTCTCATGACCTCACCCCACGGTACCGGAAGAGGTATATCTATCTATCTATATTAATTTAGTAGTGTAACATGTGAAATTTGAATGTGTTACAACATACAGTTAACATAGAGTTACTTTATTGGAGGGGGTTTTATTACTCCTAGAATAATTCAGTCTTCATTTGTCTCTCTCTTTTGTTTACATCGTTTCACAATCGTAATTTATTTAGTTCCACTTTATATATATTCTTTTATATAATATTAAAAGAATGTTGAAAAGACATAGAAACTTAAAAAGGGTTTATTTTTCAAATTAATTTTTTCTTCTCCACTTGGTCGGACCTGTAATGGGTTCTGTCACTAGATTTTTCCACGACTTTATAGTGACCTCACAAATTTTAGATGAATCTTTACATTGAACCTATGTTGCATAACACTTTTGAAGAGAAGTCTCTGATGTTTACACCAACGCTTTTTTGAGAACCTGTTGAGTGAACATCAGTTCTCTACTTCAAGAATTCCTGTTTTACTTCCTAGTATCTATCAATGGTGATAAAAACCTAAGAAACCCTTCCAGGAGGAAGAGACATGAAGGGACCAGAGAAAAGATTTATCTTTGATTAATGTAGAAAAAAATTACAAATTTTCTCTTGGTTTAATGATCAGAGAGAAAAATTAGACCAAGACGGTTAACATGTTGAAACTTACAGTGAAGTATGAAAAGTTTTTGTAAATAAATCATGGATGAACCACGGTCCATGACAAATCTACGACCTCTGACCCGTTCCTGATTGTGTTTATACCGTGGACGGATGTACTTCAAAGTCTCGTCACTATACACCGTCTGCGATCCCTAACGGTTGTAATATCTTTAAAGGAGAAAAAGGAACGATTATTCTGAGGTTAAAACACGTTTTTTGTTACATACACCCCTCCCCTTCGGTATACACGATTTCCGACTCTTTTATAAACGTTTGGTGTATAGACTGTTTCCTGATCATAGATCGTACATATTCCTTGAGAGTTTTCATAATTATTTTTTTCTTTCTTTTTAGTGAGGTTAATCTTTTAACCGTTTTCTGTACTTGTATGTAAAGTGGTTTCTCCTATATCTCTACCGTTATTCGTGTGCTTTTCCACAAGTTAGAGGAATCAGTGATCCCTTGACCTTTAATATTGGTGTACTATATAGTGAAGTAGGAAAAGTCTTATCGATTTTATTTTTTATTACCGTAACGGTTTACAACCATTCTTTCATCCTTTTGACCTAGTCGTCTGGTGAGTCGACGACGACCTCCCGTACATTTTATCATGTCAGTGAAATCTTGTCAAACCATCAAAGAAATTCGTGATTTATACCTTGACGGTATGTTCGGTTGTTGACGTGAGAACCCGTAAATAATGTCTTTACACTTATAAATACAAACGTGTCTTTGGACATGTACTTAAAAGTATCGTCCAAATAAGTTTTATCGGGGGTTTAGTTCACTCAGTTGGTTTTACGAAAAGTCACTACCAATCTGTTCGATACCGTGTTGGTATGGTACCTTATGTGAGTCGTTATTTTTTCCTCGGTGGATCACTATGTTTTTGGACCTACCTAGGGGTCCCTTACTACAACACACTTTTTTTTCGGTTAGAGGTTTCCAATACTTACCACACTAAAGTAGACATAGTCAAGTCAAGTCAACGAGTCAGTACAGACTGAGAAACACTGGGGTACCTGACGTCGTACGGTCCGAAGGGACAGGTAGTGGTTGAGGGCCTTTAACGAGTTTGAGTACAGGTAGCTCAGCCACTACGGTAGGTTGGTAAAGTAGGAAACAGTAGAGGAAGAGGAAGACGGAAGTTAGAAAGGGTTGTAGTTCCATAAAAGGTCACTCAGTCAAGAAACGTAGTCCACCGGTTTCATAACCTCAAAGTCGAAGTCGTAGTCAGGAAGGATACTTATAAGTCCTGACTAAAAAAAATCCTAATTGACCAACCTAGAGGAACGTCAGGTTCCCTAAGAGTTCACAGAAGAAGTTACGGTGTCAAGTTTTCGTAGTTAAGAAACCACTAGTCGAAAGAAGTACCAGGTCGAGAGTGTAGGTATGTACTGATGACCCTTTTGGTATCAAAACTGATCTACCTGGAAACAACCGTTTCATTACAGAGATGAAAAATTATACGACAGATCCAACTAGTATCGAAAAGAAGGTTCCTCGTTCGTAGAAAATTAAACTACCGACGTCAATGGTAGACGTCACTAAAACCTCGGGTTCTTTTATTTCAGACAGTGACAAAGGTGACAAAGGGGTAGATAAACGGTACTTCACTACCCTGGTCTACGGTACTAGAATCAAAAACCTTACCACTCAAAATTCAGTCGAAAAAGTGAGAGGAGAAAGTAAAAGTAGTTCTCCGAGAAATCAAGGAGAAGCGAAAGACGGTATTTACATCACAGTAGACGTATAGACTCCAATAACTATAAAGAGGGACGTTAGAACTAAGGTCGAACACGGAGTAGGTCGGACCGTAAAGTGTACTACATGAGATGTACATTCAATTTATTTGTCCCACTGTTATATGTCGGAACTACATGAGGAAAGTTCTAAACCTTGGTCAGACAACAAGGTATAGGCCAAGATTGAGAACGAAGAACTGGACGTATGTCTAAAGAGTCCTCCGTTCATTCCACCAGACCATAAGGGTATAGAATTTCTTAAAAGGTCAAACAACACTAGGTGTGTCTGTTTCCGAAACCGTATTAGTTATTTCGTCTTCATATACAAAAAGACCGTAAGAGAACGAAAAAACTACTAGGTTGTTTACAACCGTTAAACTAGAGACCAAGGAGACAGAAAAGATTTAGGTCGAACTTGTAGACCTTCAAGAGTCAAGTGTGTGACAACTTCGGACCGAACCTCTTAAAACTCGTAATGAAACGATCACACACTCTACTCACGTTAACACGTCATCAAACTCGTAAGAAACCGTAACGGAAAGAAACCCTAACCTCACTATTGACTGGAAAAGGTTAGGATACCGGTGACGACTCAAAAGGTTTAAAGGACCGTATAACTCACGTCGTGAAAGTGTCGTAGTAGAAAGTCTTAGACTATATCGAGTCGACCTTAAGGTAGTGGAGGTGATCGAAACAAGTATCACTACGAAGAATTCCGGGTGAACTGTAGCGTAAGGTCCTAGTCCCAATCCCCTACTACTTCATGTCGGATATTCTTTACACCTATACCAATATTTTGCCGTTGTCCTCCCTAGGAACCTTTATAAGACATAGAAGTGATACCACCACCAGTGTGTCGAGATGTGTACCTTATATTAGTGTACTTTAATTTATATATATACAAGGGTTGTTTTCTCGTGAACATTTTGAAGACTTTAGACACATTCGTGACTGCTTCTGACCCGTTTCTCAACATACTTTAGAGGTAATGAAGAAAAAAAAAAAAATTAAAATGAAATAAAATTGAATGTTATGACATAACCAAAACGGTATGCAGTTGTACTTAGGCGGTACCCACATGTACTCAAGGGTTAGGACTTGGGGGGGAGGGTGGAGGGAGGGGTAGGGTAGAGAGACCCAGTAGGGTCACGTGGTCGGGGTTCGTAGGACATAGGACGTAGTTTGGATCTGACCGCTAAGTAAAGAATGTACTATAATATGTACAAAGTTACGGTAAGAGGGTTTAGTAGAGTGGGAGAGGGAGAGGGTGTCTAAGGTTTTCAGACAAGATATGTAGACACAGAGAAAACGACAGAGTGTATGCCCAATAGTAATGGTAGAAAGATTTAAGGTATATATACACAATCATATGACATGACCACAAAAAGAAAGACCGAATGAAGTGAGACATATTAGTCGAGGTCAAAGTAGGTGGAGTAATCTTGACTAAGTTTACATAAGAAAAATTACCGACTCATTACGAGGTAACACATATACATGGTGTCGAAAGAATAGGTAAGTAGACGACTACCGGTAGATCCAACGAAGGTACAGGACCGATAATATTTGTCACGACGTTACTTGTAGTCCCATGTGGCACAGAGAAAGTTAAGACCAAAGGAGTCACACATACAGGTCGTCACCCTAACGACCCAGTATCCCGTCAAGATAAAGGTCGAAAAATTCCTTAGAGGTGTGACAAGAGGTATCACCGACATGATCAAACGTAAGGGTGGTTGTCACATTCTCCCAAGGAAAAAGAGACGTGGGAGAGGTCGTAAATAACGAAAATCTGAAAACCTAGCGTCGGTAAGACTGACCACACTTCACCATGGAGTAACACCAGAACTAAACGTAAAGAGACTATTACTCACTGCAACTCGTAGAAAAGTACACAAACAATCGGTAGACATACAGAAGAAACCTCTTTACAGATAAATCAAGAAACCGGGTAAAAAACTAACCCAGAAAATAAAAAGACCTTAACTCGATGTCCTCAACGAACATATAAAAACTCTAATCAACAAACAGTCAACAAAGTAAACGATAATAAAAGAGGGTAAGACTTCCGACAGAAAAGTGGAACCAATATCAAAGGAAACAACACATCTTCGAAAATTAAAATTAATCTAGGGTAAACAAATAAAAAAGAAAATAAAGGTCATAAGACCCTCCACTCAGTATCTCCTAGGACGACACTAAATACAGCCTCTCACAAAACGGATACAAGAGGAGATCCTCAAAATATCAAAGACCAGAATACAAATCTAGAAATTAGGTAAACCTCAAATAAAAACACATACCACAATCTTTCACAAGATCAAAGTAAGAAAATGTTCACCAACTGGTCAAAAGGGTCGTGGTGAACAATTTCTCTGACAGAAAAGAGGTAACATATAAGAACGGAGGAAACAGCTTCTATTCCACAGGTATCCACACACCTAAATAGAGACCCGAAAGATAAAACAAGGTAACTAGATATAAAGACAGAAACACGGTCATGGTATGACGGGACTACTGACACCGAAACATCATGTCGGACTTCAGTCCGTCCAACTAAGGAGGTCAAAGTAAGAAGAAAGAGTTCTAACGAAACCGATAAACAACAACAAGACAGTGATTCGACACAGGTTGAGAAACGGTGGGGTACCTAACGTCGTGTGGTCCGAAGAGACAGGAGGTGATAAAGGACCTCAAACGAGTTCAAATACAGGTGACTCAGTCGTTACGATGGATTGATAAAGTAGAAGATAGAGGGGGAAGGGGAAAACGGAAGCTAGAAAGGGTCGTAGTTTCCAAAAAGGTTACTCAACCGAAAAGGGTTGTCCACCAGTTTCATAGACTCGAAGTCGAAGTCGTAGTCAGGAAAGTTACTTATAAGTCCTGACTAAAGGAAATCCTACCTGACCAACCTAGAGAAACGTCAGGTTCCCTGAGAGTTCTCAGAAGAGGTGGTTGTGTTAAACTTCCGTAATTAAGAAGTCCCGAGTCTAAAAAAATACCAAGTTGAGAGTGTAGGTATGTACTAATGACATTTTTGACATCCAAACTAATACGTCTGGAAACAGCCGTTTCACTACTGAGACGAAAAATTATACGACAGATCCTAACATTATCAAAAGGAAGGTTCTTCGTTAGTAGAAAGATTAGAATACCGACGGGAGTGGTAGCCGTCACTATGACTTCGGGTTCTTTTAGACAGTGACGAAGATGAAAAAGGGGAAGATAGATGGTACTTCCCTACCCTGACCTACGGTACTAGAGAAAAACTTACAACTCAAAATTCAGTTGAAAAAGTGAGAGGAGAAAGTGAAAATAGTTCTCCGAGAAATCAAGGAAATGAACAATATTGACGTACATTTGGATGTTAACAGTGTTTTATTTTTCCAAAAAGTTACCCACTTAATTTAGAGTCGTTTCGACAATTTTTTACGTGTTGTCTTTTACCCTTCCACAAAACTAACAGTGGTATCCTCCCTTCGTGAAAATCGTTGATTACCTACTCTAAGGGTATAACGTATCTTTTATTAAAGTGTTGCTTCTTAGTCGGTCGGAGGGGGTGACTTGTACGACGGTCTATAAGTCCCTTTACTGTGTGTCAACAGGCTGACAAACACTGGGGTACCTGACGTCGACCAGTCCGAAGGGACAGGTAGTGGTTGAGGGTCTCGAACGAGTTTAAGTATAGGTGACTCAGTCACTACAGTAGGTTGGTAGAGTAGGAGACAAAAGGGGAAGAGGAGGGTGGAAATTAGAAAGGGTCGTAGTCCCAGAAAAGGTTACTCAGTCAAGAAACGTAGTCCACCGGTTTCATAACCTCAAAGTCGAAGTCGTAGTCAGGAAGGTTACTTATAAGTCCTGACTAAAGGAAATCTTAACTGACCAACCTAAAGGAAGGTCAGGTTTCCTGAGAGTTCTCAGAAGAGGTTGTGGTGTCAAGTTTTCGCAGTTAAGAAGTCACGAGTCGAAAGAAATTTCTCGAAAGAAAATACAAAAATTTTTGTATTTTTGTCATTGTTGTACATTTATTGTGTGTGTGTGTTTGTATTTTTGTCATTGTACATACAAATATGAATAGACTTGGATCTGGAATTAAGGTAAATGTTTATTGACGTTTTCATTAAAGACATACCAAAATTATATGACACTTAAAAGATCCTTACGTTTATAGGATAATTTTCTCCTCTCTAATAACAAAATAAACCTTGAAACGGTTCTTAACAAGTAGTAAGGTCTTTTAGTCGTCACTGTTACGAAGGTAATTATAAACTCAGTGGTTATGTAAGGTAATCGGAGGTGAATTGTATCAGTAAACGTTATATATACGTATATATTAATATATTTACGTAAATAATATGTATACGTAAGTACTATATATAAAAACGTATAAAACTTTACAGTTTTATTTTCTTTTTTGTAACTGATGTAAACCAATTTATAATGCAAGACACTTTGGTGATATTTATCCACGTTCGTAGACCGATGTAGAAAAGCATATCGTGTCTATACGGACACACGGACGTATAACATTATGTATAATAAAAGATCATTTAAGTAAAATAAAAAGGAGATATAACGGTAATCCCGTATGTATCTAATAATACCTCTAATAAAAAACAAAAACATCTACCATAATAGATACTTAAAGTACGTTCCTATCATTTCCTCTTAATGTTTAATAGACAGAACTTTTCCCCCACAACCCTGTCTCTCCTCTTGATGACCAGATTAAAGACAAGTTACTCTCCAGACACCTCTTAGGAATCCTTTTATGAAAGAAACGAATTTTTTCTCTCCCTGAGACGTGTTGACAGGGAGTGAGAAAACCTTCAAGATCCTGTTGTACTACGAAAGCATACTCCGTGAGTAGAACGTTGGTCTACCGTTGTTCAGACTCTTTATTTTTAATTTTACGACCATTTGTTTTGTTTAACGACTCCTCGTACCCTGGTTTTGTTCCTTTCTCGGACGCAAAAACTACCACAGTGACTAGACAACGTGATTAGGAGCCTGACGGTGGGCACCTGTCAACATCCAGACATAACAAGTTCGGTGACAATCAACCCATAAGAGAACGTACGTTGAATTTCATATATAGATTGGTTCTATACTCTTATGTCATTTACCTGCTAATGTTGCTTCACATTATTTCTCTAGATTGACTTGACACCCTTCTATCCCATCGTAAAGTAGTGTAAGGGTTGGGTTTAACCCCCAACGTCCCGACACTGATAAAGGACATCCTTTATAAACATGGTTCTGGACTTCTTACTCATACCCCAATCGTCCTATCCCGTATCATCCCGCAAAGTATTTCTCCCTTGTCGTTCACTCTATGATGTCTCAGTGTCTCGTCACTAAGACGGATTTCCTTCAAAAGGTTTTTCCCATAATTGCTATCCATACTCTATGTTCCAGTTTAGGGTTGAGTCAGTGAACCATTGATTGGTGATTTGTAAAGATTCAAAAGCCAAAGTAGTAGTACTTTTACTACTAATACCATCATGACTACAGGATCCGAGAAAAACTCTCCTATTGACAGTATCAGTGGATATGTCCTTTACAAGTTTAGATCCGAACCCACTACCGTCCTCTTTACCAATCTTTCCATGTATTTATACACGGTTCAGCGAAGTCAGGACAGGCTGAGAAACGTTGAGTTACCTGACATCGGGTGGTACGAGGAGACAGGTACCTTAAGAGGTCCGTTCTTATGACCTCACCCAACGGTAAAGGAGGAGGTCCCTTCGGGTATTGTACAATTAGATTTTACCGACCCATGTCTTTCGGGTCTCAGTCGAAAATTCGACACGCAAACACGATTCATCGAAGTTAGTAAACGCTGGATACCTGACATCGGAAGGTCCGAGGAGACAGGGACCCCAAGAGGTCCGTTCTTATGACCTCACCCAACGGTCCGGGAGAAGGTCCCCGAGAAGGTTTGGGTCCTTACCTTAGTGTAGAGAAGATAGAGGACGTAACCGTCCGTCAAAGAAATGATCAAGGTGGACCCTTCGGGGGTGTATTTATCTCCTTCGTATTTCCCCAGATGAGGGTGTCACGAACAACGTAGTCACTAATTTGCATCTCCCATGTCATAGTTCTTACTACACATAGACCGTATCCATTGGTATCACCAACTACACGGTAAGTGACTATGTCCGTTATGTTTTCTTCGTCACCTCAAATTCCTCCTTTACTACTCAAGGTAAAACCTCTAAAACTCAGACCCACGGACACCGTCCACCTCAGTAAATCATCCATGATTTTATATGTGGAGACCCGAGTCCGCGACACAAATTCATCGTCCATCTATCCCTTCGTTGTCATGTGTTAGTGACTTCAGTTTCCTCTTCTACCCTATACGATCCCTTCTCTTCCTCCCCGGACGTCTCCTCTGACTCGACCTTGTGGGAATTTCCTATCCTTCTTTTTTTATTGTCATTCTTATCCGCAGACTCTAGTGTTTTCGACTGCCTTCTTATAAAGAGTTGTTCCCCTCTCCAATTCATTTCTAACTCTTTCCACTCTAATCGTTTGCCTCAACACCGACTGAAACTGGTCTCCACAAAGATCCCCCACTTTCCGTCTAACCTCTCCCTATTCCTCACCCTCCTCTTGCCGTTCGTGTTTGTCGAGAAAGACATTTCAACCGACGGTTGCCCTCTATTCTGTTCTGTTCTTGCATCCCTGAACTCCTCGACTCCGTCTCCTCCCTACCTCTGAATTCGTACATTCACGGCGATCCTAATTCAGTCATCTTACCCTCTCTAACTTCGATGTTCTTTCATTCCTTTTGAGTGAGTTGTTAATCAACTCGCGAAGAATGCACGGATAGTCAGGATGGTGGGAGAGGTCTCTGGATGTTCGGTGTGTACACTGTCCAAATTGGATTTCGAAATAGAAGTCCTCTTTCGCCAAGAGGAACAACTAAAAGGATTCTCAAGGTTAAGGCTGGAAGGAGGAGGAGGTGTGGCCTATGGGAGATCCTCGGGTATGTGTCGACCTGGAGTGTTGTTGACCTGTGAACTCCGATGTTGATACATTGTCTAGAAATTCTCCCGTCTCGGTCACTGCGGATGCGGTGGCGGAGGGGTCGGAAAACGGGGTTTGGCGCGCTTGTCTTCGATGACGCGTTTCTTATCGGAAGGGGGAATGAGGCGGGGGAGAGAAAGAAACAAAGGTGCAAGCTCCTAGAGCGCTCTCAACCCTCCGTTTAGGGCGCTCGACTCTCGACCCCGGACGAGACGCCGAGAGCGCCACAAACGCGCTCTGACGAGAAAAGGAAGGAGGGAACGGCCAGGCGGACGGAAGGAGGGGGAGGGGCGGGCCGGAGGGGGAGGAAGGGGGCGCCCGGGGGAGGGGCGTCCCTATTATACCAGAGGCCGCTACCTGCGGGGTTCACGTCCAATCAAAGCCAGGCGGTTGACCTAGACCGTCACCTCTGCGCGCGATGGGCCCGAGGCTCAAGAAACGAAGACAGCGGACCTCAGCGAACCGGCCGCGCCCCCGGGAGGCCCGAATCCAGGACGAGGGGTCCCCGGACGGACGACCCGGCGTGAGAGACGCGGATCCGGCGCTCTCGGGCCGGAGAGTCGGGAGCGGGGAGTCGCACTGGGGCGGCCCCTGCAAACGAGGCGGCGACCGAAACTGGGAACCGCCGGAGTCGAACAACCGCGGCGACAACCGACGGTCTCGAAGGGCTATAAGGAATCACCGTGATCCCAGCTCCTTTCCGGGTGGTAGAAGAAGAGGGGCGGTGGGGGGGGCGGCGGGGGTAAACATTCTCTTCTCCTACCCCCGGTCACAGAGTAGCGAACCCAGAGTGCGTCGATCAACAAATAAGGCGACAGGTCTGAGCTCGGGGAGGGAGAGAGAGACGGAGATCATCGTCCCAACCCCCACCAGTTCCGGCTCGTGACCAGTCGGCCAAGAGACTGGTAAATAACGTCTCGACCCAGAGGAGGGGGTGGTAGGTGGAAGGAGCGAAGGGGAAGTCGTCTTTTTCCTTTTGCAATACATGAGAGTCTTTCACCCGACACGAATAGCGTAGAGTAAAGTCTGGTTCCAGGATTGTCACAACCCCCAGGACGGGTGGGTGGCGTCACTCAGACGTGTTTTCTAGAGTTCCAAGACATCGGAGTTCCCACGGAGAGACGGTGAAGGGGGTTCTTGGAATCTTCGTCCCCGTGTAACTCTGCTCTGGGCACCCAGGAGCATCAATTCGAAGTTAAGCACGTATTGGTCTTTCTGCCCAGAAAATCCCTTTTAGACGATAAAATGGGTCTATAAGACAACAAGTGAAAATGGAAATCCGAATTCCGGATAATTTCGGAATAGACTACTATTCAACAAACCAAACCAAAACTAAAACAAGTACAACAACTTACGACACATTTGCAGATAGAAAACTAACAAAAAATTTTTAGTCAAGATTGTATAAACACCACAAGAGTTTAACGGGACAAACATAAATACGTTAAAAGTCCTGTACAGAAGTGTTTGCACAGTTATGTAGTAAATTTAGTAAGAATAACGGGGAAAGGTCCATAAGAAATAATAGCGTAAAGTCCTCAATTAATAAAATGGTCAAAAATAAACTGTCAGTACCAAATCTCAACATGACAGGTCATTTCACCTGTGATGCGTGCACACTGATAAATTTAATTAATTTTTTTTATACTTTCCTAAGGAGGCAGTGATTGGTGTAAAATTCACCAGTCACCGGGGTCCATAGATTACTGATAGAATAACTTGTCGAGTCTATGTCTTGTAAACACGGTAACCTCTTTTAAGACAACCTGTTTAGACCAAAGATCCACAAAAGTGAAACTTATTCCGTGAAACATCGTCACGTATTACTTTCCAAAAAAGAAAAAAAAAAGAAGGGTCCTATACGGAAACTCATGGAATAACTTTGTAATTTACTGTCAAGTGTATTCTTCAAGAAGTTACAAGGATCTGAACCTCCGTGGTTCATACCATTACGACGAATGTAAAAGAGCCCAAATAAATCAAAGATTATTATTTTTACGTAAACAGTTCGACTCAACTTCTTTAAAATTCAAATAAGGGTGGTACAGTATCATCCGTGTGGATGTGCGTAGAGATTGTAACCCTGTTGAAAGCACTCTCCTCCTACATTCGGGTTTGGCATCGAAGAATAAAAGTTTAGAACAATCAAAGCATTACTACAAAAAAAAAAGGGATTTCTTTGATGATTATGTAAAAAATTTTTGTTATTTTTGGACTGACTACTATAAGATCTCGATAATTTACATATAAAATTAAAAAGTTCACTTGTCAAGGTTGTCAAGAAATAGATGACAGGAAAATAATCCTTAGTAGTCATCCCGGGTGACTAAACTCAACAATTGGTCCCGTACCAAACGGGTCCGAACACGTGGTCGGGAGAACCGTCTGGAAACGTCCGAGGACTAGTCCTAGTTTGGAAAGTGACTTCGGAGCCTTCTCACTTAAACAGCCTTGGGGTATCATAACCTACTTCGGAACAGAAATAATTGTTGACTCATCGAAAGAGTTGGTCCGGTGATTTCCCTTCTGGACAAACTTTCTCATTGAATCTAATAAGAAAAGACTGAAAAGTCACCTTTCTCTTTAATTTACGGTCTAGACAACATCAAAACCTTTCAAAAGAAATGGAACCCTAAAAAACGCAAACAAAAACGGGAAGAACACAACCAATTCTTCTAGCGAAAACTAAAAAGACATCCAAAATTACCCCATTCACGAGATCTGACCGTCGTAAAAGAACACATAACACCCTTCTAATTCTCACATAAAACCTCTTCTACGGACAGACTCTTGATCCAACGGTAAATTTTTATTTGTAAAGTGGTTTTAGAAAATGAAACGTACAAATCAACGACACTAAACTCTCCAACTAGAAAAGAATCACGGTACATAACAAATAAGTGTAAATAAAATAGAGAAGTGACTACTCAAACATAATTAAAACTTTTCTCTTGTCGATTCAACTAACATATGTTCTTTCTAGAAACAAAAAAAGGTGACATGAATGGAGTTTATAGACCAGAAGGGAACACCAAGTCGACCATTTCTTAAGTGGACGTTACACCCTCTGGACCCAAACTAGGGACCCAACCCTTCTAAGGGACCTCTTCCCTTTGCGATGGGTGAGGTCATAAGACCGGACCTCTTAAGGTACCTGATATCAGGTACAGGCTGACAGCCTGTACTGACTCACTGAAAGTGAATGGAGTTTATAGATCACTAAGGCCGGACCTTTAGAGAATTGGGTGTAAAATATCGAATCATTTCATTTTCTTGTATACACCCCTACAAAAAATCAAAACTCATATTCAAGAAAGATACCTATTAAACACCTTTACACGGATGAACTTCTATCGGACATAAAGGGTTTACGTCCTTTAGGTTTGTTGATATTTTACGCAACTCTCTCACTAGTTATCACATTCTCGATATAATAGAGACCTTTCATTCGACAACACTCGTAGACATGTATTAACTTAAGGTCCCAAAAATATTGGTACTATTTATATTATTATCTTACGGACATATATATTTACGGAAATTTTGTCTTTAAACCCAAAATAAAGAGACCCCAATTCTATAATAATAATAAAAAAATTATCTTACCAATGATACTCTCCAAATAACATATCAATGACTTTATTAAAGAATTACTCACAAATTATCCCTTATTTTAAACCTTCTTAACTAAAACTTTCTTTCCTCTTTGAACTCATCTTTTTGTCTTTTTAGGAACAACCTAAAAACACCTCCCTGGTTTAACTTACCGGAGGGTCTGGACACGAATTCTCTGTAACGAAACCACTAATGGGTCTTTTCCGTTACCGTTATGTGAGACCATGAGAACGGACCTTTTAGGGTACCTACCTCCTCGGACCATCCGGCGTCAGGTACCCCAGAGCTTCTCAACCTGTGCTAACTCAGGTGAAAGTGAAACCACTAGTGGCACCAAGGACTGGTGACAGAAGAGACGAAGGGTGCAAACCTATGGATGGTCCGACTCTTAGTACCAACATACTCATTGAATTACTTCCCTTTTGCAAGACCGAGAGAATACACAACCCCTCTTTTCTATCAGATCTTGTGAGAAGATTCGAGGGACGATTGACATAGTCCTTACGGACGTCGACGTTCTTGGTTTTAGGAGGACATGTCAATGAGATTGTTTATCCCAAATAAAAAGAGTGGATTGTTCTTCAGACCCACACCTGTATGACCCTGTCATATCGTGGTTGTAGTCGTCCCTGAATCTGAAAAGGGAAAAAAAGACAAACGAAAGTAAAAACCCCAACGTTTATCGACAACATGGAAGTCCGTAATACATGTATAATATTCGTCGACCTTCCCGTTTTGTCCTTCTTTTTGGGAGGGGTCCTCGAACAGAGGAACCGGTTTTAAAAGAGTAGAGAGAGTCGAAATTTCGGACTTTCTAAAGCAAAAGACTTCCCTTTTCACCAACCCTTACTCACCACTCACTTGATCGGATCCGATAGACTGAGTGATTGTTACGAAAGGAAGTAATTCAGACAAGAATCTACCTTATGTTGTGTTTAATAAACTAAAAACGAAAAATAACGGTAAAATGGAAAAACGAAGAGATCAAATATGAGTTACCTAGGAATACCTTCCCGAAGGGACCCACCGAATCATCATTTCTTAGACGGACGGTCACGTCCTCTAAGTCCAACCTAGGGACCCAGTCCTCCTAGGGGTAATCTTCCTGTACCGTTGGGTAACGTCATACGAACTCACCTTTTAGGGTAACAGTCTCTTCGGACCGTCCGATCAGGACAGTCCTGATCGTTTGCCCCAACGTTTGCTCAACCTGTGTTGAACCGCTGATTTGTTGTTAGGAATGTCATCACCTGTACAGTACGTATAACTAGTGTAAAATTTGAATTAGAGTGATCACCGTTTTACGACAAAATTGGTAGACCTCGACAAATGGACCGTGAGTTCACGTGACTGATGTTGGAATCTTTAAAACTCACTAAAAGAATTCATCTAGAGACTTAAACTTTTATATGGACAAGGGTCCTTCTCTCTTTAGTGACAACGAACCTTACCGTCTCCCTAATGTCTCGGGTCAATTGTGAACCCCCTAAATCTTACTGACCGTTCGTATTACCTTCTGTATTTACTTTGACTCATTCCTCCTCCCGTCACTTCTGTGACCGGACCGAGATCACTTTGTATAAAATCGTTCACCGACAATAACCCGTTCTCCCGAAAGTCCGACTATATTTCGGAGTCCGACGGAAGAAATAGAGTATAATAGAGTAAGTAGAAAGAAAAAAGGAAGGATTAACGAAGGAAAAATTGGTATCATGACGAGTTAGGACATCACCTCCATCCTGAACCAAAAGGTTTAGGATGGAATGTTAGAGGTTTTCTTTTAGACATAAATTAAAAAATCCTCTCAAAAATAACTAATATTCTTCAATCCAACCCTAACTTTTAGTGTCTGACTTTGTAATATTCGTCACATCTCTGTCAAAGTAAAAATACACGTATATGTTTATATGTATTTACACGATGAAATTGTTTTTATGTCACATATAACAAAACATTGGAAAAAAATTAAATTATATAGTACTTGTAGAAAGAGACAGTAACTTATGTTAATAGGGAACGAGACTTAGACACACCAAATACTTGGTCCCTCACACTCAAAACTCATCTTTCCCAATATATGTGAAAAGATGTCGAAGAGTCCCGACGTGTCATAACGGATATACTTTCGGAACACCAAATCAATGGTCTAGAAACTTATAACTTCAACAATGGTAGAAAAGAGATAAATATTTGTTTCGATACACACTCCATCAATTCAAAACTACGGTCGAGTAATATATCGCAATAACCTAACTGTAATAACAAAGGAGGTAGGGGTAGTTCATGAAAGAAAAAGTGAAAATGACATTTACATGACAGAGAAGGTCAGAAACGGGAAGTCAATCATATTCCTTGTTTTTGAGTGAATTGAGTCTTATTTAGAAAGAAGTGAACTCGATCACCTACAGACAAGAGACGATGGTTTTCGTGGGTTAGATCTTGTCTTTGATAGATGTTTTCGTGTCAATTTTGGTTGTCTGGCGACCTGTTCTACACTTTCGTAAGTTCTTTCTCCTACGACATTCGTCAAAGGTCTGTAGGTCACCGTTTCCCTCCTTCGAGTCAGTCCGGAGGGCCCTTGATTTTAAAGAGTCGAGCTCCGACGAGGAAGACAGGCCACCTCTGACGGACAAGAGAGATACGAACAACGAAACACTCACAGACGAGGGTCAGAAGAGAGAGACATCGGGTGAAACGAATGACCATAACACATTATCGGTCATAACGGCGACGGTCGGGAGAGACACAATACGACCCGAATGGTCGGGCGATGCTGATATAGAGATCTACTGAAAAAGTGGATAACAAAATTGGATTGTCAATTGGATATCGCACTGACCCGTTTAGTCTGTAGACAACGACCAGTCAATAGAATGACTGTCTTCGTGTTCAGGAACAAAACATTAGAACAGAGAAGGTACCTGAGACCTTTCCCGTCATTCAACCCATTCGTTACTTTATCAAACGAATATTACAAATATGTGTTCCGCATTGAAAGATTCCTAATGGAAATGGATTACACTAAGATAAGGTAGATATTGGTACGTAAGTGGTTGCAAGGTGTAAAACAGGTCACCAGACAACCAAAATTGACACGAAAACATCTATCAAAGACAAGATCTAACCCAGGAAAACCATCGTCTCTTGTCTGTGGGTGATCGAGTTCACTTCTTTCTAAATAGGACTGTAATGTCTCGAGGGTCCGTTACTTTCTACCGACATAGAGTTCTTTTACCCGTCACCCGGGCCTTAATTCTCTCGAGAAATTAAAAGGAGAGTCACGAAGTCCAAGGACTGGGGAGAGGTTAGGATACGAGAGAGATGAAGTGACGTCTGTTCGACGGAGACGAACGAAGTAAATATGTGCCGGTGTTTACCGTGGAGACAGATCGAATCACGAATTGTTGAAAGACCAAGTCAGACAGGACTGACGTTTAAGGACTCTCTCCTTAGATTAACAGGATCACATAAAAAAGGTGATCCGGTAACCAGTAACTGGACGGTTCCCCAACCGAGAACGAAGTCACGATATCGGTCCCTCCATTACCCT
Organism: Capra ibex; assembly: GCA_006410555.1. Taxonomy (NCBI): domain Eukaryota; kingdom Metazoa; phylum Chordata; class Mammalia; order Artiodactyla; family Bovidae; genus Capra; species Capra ibex. Next base: position 26,828,134 of record SJYO01014747.1, read on the forward strand.
GTGACTCGTGAGAGGTAGGGTACCGACCGTCAAACCTGTCCGTGGTACTTCAGACGGAAGCGACAATCGTCTACCACGTTCTAGTGTACGAATGGTCCTCGTCTACTCTTCTCACTCAAGCGAACATGGAAACAGTTATTATCTATGACAAACAGACCAAAAGAGATGGAAACAGTCACTCACGGTTCTTTTTTAGAAGTTCTTCGTCCTTAGACAAAAGAGAAAGGCGAAAGAATCCACGAGGTATCGTTTTAATTTTGTTGGCGTTTCCAGTCTCCACAAATAACCTTTAGTTAGGGTAGGTCGGACCATGACCAATCTCTCTCTCTTTGTTATGGAACTGATAACTCTGTACCCCCACTCAATTAGGACAACGTTTTAGTGACAACAACTTGGTGGAGAATCTGGACCCCAATGTCCGCGAAGATTTTGTCAAAGAATTAGCAAAGAGGTCCAAGGACTGGAACTTGTCCCTAAAATCCAAATGAGATTTCGATGAGTTCGTCCAAGAATCGTCAGGGGAACGAGAGAATCAGACCTGAGGTTTCTATGGGAGGCACTCCGAAATCCGTCCGGATCTCACAAACTCAACCTCTTCCGTTACCGTGGGTTGAGGTCATGAGAACGGACCTTTTAGGGTACTTGACTCCTCGGACCATCCGACGTCAGGTACCCCAATGCTTCTCAACCTGTGTTGACTCGCTGAAGTGAAACTGAAAAGTGAAAGTGCGTAACCTCTTCCTTTACCGTTGGGTGAGGTCAGAAGAACGCACCTCTTAGGGTCCCTGCCCCCTCGGACCACCCGACGGCAGATACCCCAGCGTGTCTCAGCCTGTGCTTCGCTGAATCCTCGTCGTCTCACAAACTCATTAAAGGGGAACGAAGTCAGAAGTCATATAATGAGAAAGTATAAATCACATGGATTTCGGATAACAATTATGACCATAGAAGATACCCATTAAAGAGGTAGAGGACAAATTTGGACCTTACTAGTGAAAACTCTTTATCGTTTTGGGAAAATGTAATAGACAGAAGTGGTGTAACGAAACACCAACCGTCCCTTCTATCAATACGTCTGTTTCTTTTAATCTGATTTTTAGACTTATTTAACGAATTCTAGTGTATATAAGATTCACTCTTCTAAATCAGAATCTGAACCTAGAAGACTAAAGTCTGGTCACAGGCGGGGGGGAATTATGGTAAGACAAAGGGTTAAATTACCGTAATTATTTCACGATCAATCACAAATAATAAATGATATAAGTGAGATTCTATTCAAAACAATAATAGGTGAACCGGTTCCATAGTGACGATTCATAATGCATTATTCACCACCTCCTTTTTAAACTTGTCTCTGGACACTTAGGTTTCGGACAAACACATTTTGACGACACGACCCCCAACATACGAGTGTACGAACACGAATATCCTGACATCTCCGTGGTATATGTTCGGTTCACCGAGACCGACATTAACACAATTTGACCTCTCGTCTACGGGATATATTTCCTCATTGACGATGAGTCAAGGTCGTTTTTACACTCTAACCTCAATATTTTAAAAGAGAAATAGAATTCCTCGGACTTTAATACCAAAAGGACATTTTTTTTTAGAGATTATAAAGTCACAACCGTCAATTTGAAATTTTACAATTTTGAGACATTTTGTTTTGCATAGACATTCGGTCAAAGACTCGGGCCGTGACTCTTTACGTAATGTAACGGATTAGAATCATCGTCGGTGAATTGGAACTCACCATTCTAGACGTCAGGACCTCTGCGAAAAGCAGTCGAGGGAGGGTACATTTTGTCGTCCGGAGTCGTAGAAAAAAAATTTCCGACTTGGTGGAGAATCTAGAAGATGACTCATTAACCAGTTTTCCTATAGATAACAATAGTCAAGTAAAGTCTTCATACTATTGGGTGTAATAACATGAAAAAGTCAAATTTAGTGTTCGAACAAGACCAAGGGGTCACAGAAAAACTAATGGACAGGAATTTCCTAATCGAAAGGTCTAACTATCCTAAGATGTTTAAGGACCAATCTTCTCCACCGTAATTAGGTCGGCAAAAGACGAACCACGTACATAGAGAGTTGTTGGGACAAATTAAGTAAGTCAATTGTACCTCATGACTGTACAAGGACCTCTCACTTTCTACCTATTCTACCATAGAAACACGAATTCTCTTTTGTGTCAAATCATTACCTTTCCCTTTAAATTATATTTATTAATAATTGACACTATGTTCTCATTGACATTCTACATTCCTTTACGACATAATATACAATGACATTCCGACTGTCTTATGGGTTCCTTGTCGCCTAACCTTCCCTCAGTCTAGTGACCTCTTCAACACCAAATTGAGTAATCTATCGTCTCTACAAACGACCAAACCAGTCCGACCTCGACCAGACCTCAACGACACGTTCGTCATCCGGTAGGAGCTCAAGTCCGTCCCCTGACCCGTTTGGCGTAGACCACCACACCTACACATGCCTCTGTTGTCCATGACCTCTCCCGTTCTCAGGAGGTCCCAGGACCCTGTGTACCCCGGAACGTCTTCGTCGTCGACGAGTAACACACTGGGAGGTCCGTCGAAAGTCCCTCTCACGTCCGTCACCGTCCCGTTTCCGACAAGACACACCTCAAAGAACTAGGTCCATGACCGTGTCCGTCCTCAGAAAGTCTCACGTATCGACGGACCCCCGAGAGTCACGGGTACAATTTCCCCCCGACACCACTATGATTATTTCCACGTACAGACGTAAAAAATATTTGACATATTATTTTACACAGACGTAAACTTTCTAGACATATTGAGTCACTTTGAAATAAAGAGTTTCTAGAAGTAACGTGTGCCACTCATCCGTAACTACCCTGATCCATTCTTTGTCTATCCGAATGAAGTAAGTAAAAACTTTTTTACAGCCGGTCTATAGGTACAAACTTATTGGTCTCAAACAGTCAACAACAAAGTTCACTTTTATCATAAGAAACCCTTTTGACCGATTAAATCGAACATTAAGTCAGTGTGTTCACAAAAAGGGAGTTCGTTGATAACAAGAAACCAAAACTCGTCTTTACGAAAATATGTGAAGTAACAACAGTGTGTCTTGTAACTCTGAACTGGAGTCACTAACTCTAAATTATGTAAATTATGAAAAAGACGAAGTAGTTTCTGTAAGAATTCGCTTGGACCATAAAACATACTTTCACTTGTCATGTCACTCATGTTCATGTCAACCCACGGTAACGAGACTCAGGACGATTCCGTGGTCATCAAAATAGGTGGTAACAAAAACTTGGAAATCATGTAAACAGTTTTAACACCTTTTTCGTCTATTAAATCCCTACTACGGATCTACGAAACCGTATTCGTACACCCACCTACCACCACGACAAATGACTCGACACCTTGTGTTCTCTACTATCACTATACCCTGTCCCGTCTCCCTTCTAGTGACTCAAGTCAAATCCATGATCACTCGAACCCGTGTATCGTCATAAGTTCATTTCTACAAACACTCCGTCGATCGACGTACCAAGACCTCGAGTCCTCTGTCTGGACCTGACATCCTCTTATAAAATAATAATGACACCTCTATCATACAACTTTGGTGTCCTAGTTAACTTCGAGGATTCTCTTCTGTCATACCTCACTCTTTTCTTCATTCGGATCTATACTTGAGACTTCTTGATGTAAACTTCTAGTCCATTTCCTTTCTAACTTCCGTTTTCCTCTTCCCCCGCAGTCTCCTACTCGGCCAATCCATCGTAGTGACTGAGTCACCTGTACTTAAACTCGTATAAGGCTCTCTATGATCTGTCTCCTCGGAACCGTACCCCAGCGTTTCTCAACCTGTACTGAATCACTGAATTGTTGTTGTTTCCTCATCTCCAGCCGGTCCTTTGGTTTTGTCCTGACGGTCTTTTACAATTCTTGACATTCCCTCGCTTGTCAAACGAGAGGGACGTTCAATTTGACTGTCAGAGTATTTACGACCGTCTTCTATTTTGACAACCTAGTCTCTGTTGCCTATCAAATAATGGGTATCGTTTCGTCACACGAACCATGGTCGTAAACAATTTCTCCCAGTCCATTTTGGACGTGTGCTCCAACACAATTTCTTCTTCTTTAGACTGAATCCCTTGGGTCTAGAAAAAGTCGCCTGCCATCGTACGGACGGGAAACGAGGTCATTCACTGTGACAGAAATAGAGGGTTCCGATCAGTAATATAATTGTAGAAAAATTTTTGTCAGACCTTGTTTCGGTTAGTAACGAAGACGAACGTTCACCACGTCTTTACACTCGATCCTCTGTACCTCTTACCATAACACTTTCAGTCATCTTTTTCTTACAAAGTTCCTCCTCCTTTAGCAATCGAAGCAACTTATAATATCTCTCCTATAACCTTAAGATCAATCTTGCGAAAGTAACTGTTAAACTCTTTAGTCTAACCAGACCCGACTTCATATCTTCATATTCTACTTTACACATCCTTTCACCTGTAACCCTTATACTCCCTGAGTTTTTTGAACCAATTCTCACTTCTTTCTTCATGAACCTTTGACACGCACACATGAACACATGTGTTCAAACACACTTTGACCTCGATCCTTGACATTTACGACTACCCTTTTTAGGTCAACTTCCTATCTTTTCCTCTTCTTTCCACTCTTATAACAATCTGAGTAGAGTTTACGCAGGATTGCACATTGACCCTTAACGCATGTCTCGAGGACATCTTTCAACCGTAAATCATCCTCCTCCAGGTATCGACGGAAGAATTAACCCTTTCCCTATTTAGGTCTCCATAGATCCGAATACACATTTCATCCTTTTTCGGCTCCATCGATGAGAGACGACAATCCCGAGACCTCATGGGTGGATATCTATATGAAATTCCTAATTTACTCCATTACATATATTTTGTAGAACTATGTATGAGGTATCATCTAGAATTTACTTATTGATATCTACAATGACAGATTTTTCAACTTCTTTTTTAACATAACCAAAAGACAATGCCGTATTATGTAACATTTGGTTTTCCGAAACACCAATTTTGTAATTCATTTGTAGGGTGTCAAAGATACCCAGGCCTTAAGTCTTTACCGAATCAACTTATCAGGACCGAGTCGTAGAGAGTACTCCAATGTCGATCCACAATCAACCCCGTCGTCAATAGATTTCCGGACTACCCGATCTCCTAGACGAAAATTACGCCGGGTAAGTGTACTGACCGTTCAGCCCGAACGAGAACCGTGTCTCCGGAGTCAAAATAAGGTGTACTTGGAGAGGAGTCACGACGAACTAGCAGGAAAATTGTCCGACAGTCAAAGAGTGTCTCACTCGGGAGACTCTCTTCTTCCGACTACGACTTTATGAACATTGGATCGTAATCTCCAGTACGCGACAGTACTTGGATCGCCAATAGTATATATGATTCCCTCCACTCAGTCTGTCTCTTTCTGTCTATGTCATACAATACCGAATATATACTTTAGATTTTCTTACTATGTTTACTTGAATAAATGTTTTGTTTTTATCTGAGTGTCTGTATCTTTTGTTTGAATACCAATGGTCACCCCTTCCCCTGCCCCCTCCCTATTTAATCCTCCAATCATAATCGTCTATATATGACGATAAATATTTTATCTATTTGTTGTCCCTGGATGACATATCGTATCCATTGATCTAAGTCATAAAATGTTATTTGGTATTACTACACACATTACATAGACTCAGTAAAACGACACATGGTCTTTGATTGAGTTGCAACATTTAGTTGACAAGAAGTTAAGTTGTTTCTTTCTTTTAGGGCGACAGTAGAGACGGCATGAGAACCATTGTGTTTGTCGACTAAAAGTCACATCCAAGATACTCTCGTACTTACGACTCTCCACTTTTAATGACCACAGTAGAACCTCAGACCGCTGGCGTCTCTCTTTATTCTTTATTTAACAAAACAAACATCCTCTTACACACACAAACGAAGAAAGGAACGACACCCGTCTAGTACTGTCTAGACGTTCAATCATGAGGAATTACTGTTTTACAGGTGAGAATCGTGTGAGAAATTAACGAAAAATTAAATTATGATCAAAAGTTTACCATCACAATTTGTTATTCTGGTGACTTTGATATTGGTTTTTTCATCGAGACGGGGTTTAAAAATAAGACATCTCTTATGATAAATTAAGAAAACCAGTAAAGAAAATTATTAAAGGAGGCATAATAATTTATAGGAACGAATATGTCGACAAAGAACTAGAAAGTCAACATCTGAAACGACTGAAAAATGACACCTTTTACTCTTAAACCGAGAAAAGAAGACGTATATATGGTACATGAAGAAGGATAATATCAATATTAAAACCAATTTTGTTATAAGTCAGTCAAGTCAAATTAGCGAGTCAGGACAGGCTGACAAACGCTGGGGTATTTAGCGTCGTACGGTCCAGAGGGACAGGTAGTGGTTGAGGGTCTTAAGTGAGTCTGAGTTCAGGTAGCTCAGTCACTACGGTAGATCGGTAGAGTAGGAGACAGCAGGGGAAGAGGAGGACGGGGGTTAGGGAGGGTCGTAGTCTCAGAAAAGGTTACTCAGTTGAGAAGCGTTCTCCACCGGTTTCATAACCTCAAAGTCGAAGTCGTAGTCAGGAAGGTTACTTGTGGGTCCCGACTAGAGGAAATCCTACCTGACCAACCTAGGGGACGGCAGGTTCCCTGAGAGTTCTCAGAAGAGGTTGTGGTGTCAAGTTTTCGTAGTTAAGAAGCCACGAGTCGGAAGAAGTGTCAGGTTGAGAGTGTAGGTATGTACTGGTGACCTTTTTGGTATCGGAACTGATCTGCCTGGAAACAACCGTTTCATTACAGAGACGAAAACTTATACGATAGATCCAACCAGTATTGAAAGGAAGGTTCCTCATTCGCAGAAAATTAAAGTACCGACGTCAGTGGTAGACGTCACTGAAACCATGAATATTGATATTTATAAGAGTTGGTCAGGTACGTCATTTAATACTAACGTAGAGTAAAGAGGATGTTGTAACATATAAAAAAAGACATTAATTACTAACAGGAAAAAACAAACGAATCAAAAGACACAGGAATAGTTATTAAGTAAAGGTACGAAAGGTCTTCTTGATTTGAGGACCATATTGGTTCATTAGATAGTCACTTAAAAAAAAGGATAGAGAACCGTCGTATGGTAGACCTGAAGTAAAAGACGACGTAAACTCCGACTGGTGTGACACCGAATGAATGTCACGACGGGATCTTCTCAGAGACGAGAAAGGATACAATCTGACAAAGGATTTAAGGTACTAAAAAATAAGAGGTGAAGGAATAAAATATCTGGTATAGGACTATCGAAGGATGTTTTCCCACGGACTCTTCACACAAAAACTCTGGAACTGATTTAAAAAAAAAAAAAAGTAAAGAGTGACGAACCGAAAAAAGAAAAAATTTTGAAAAATCAAACATAACCTCATACATATCGACTAATTGTTACAACACTATCAAAGTCCACCTGTCGTTTCCCTGAGTCGGTATGTACCTGTACATAGGTAAGAGGGGGTTTAAGGGGAGGGTAGGTCCGACGATGTATTGTAACTCGTCTCAAAGGACACGACATGTCTCTGGAACGGATTAATTAGCTATCAAATGGATAAATGTCTAAAGATCCGCCTTTCAATAAAAGTACACCTTGAAACTTCCCTAAAAACGTAAGATCAAAAGGTGTAAGGAGAAAGTAACATCCGATGAGACTAAGGAGCAGAAACAAAGACTAGTGGAAAAGGAAAACACCCGTAAATCAAGGCCGAAAGAGACAAGACGAGTCAGACAATGGTCAGTCAATTCCTGATAGAAGGTTTTAAAACAATCGAAACGAAGACAAAGAAACAAGAACACCCAAATATTGAAAGAAATGACAATTGGGATCACCTAAAGTCCTCTCTCACCTCTATTAATGACCACAAATAAAATGGCATAAAACGATCATTAGACTGTTTTACGAAAAATACTTCTGTGAACTTTGTTTTTTATAAGGACTCCTGTAATAAAAAGGTCTTATTAATTGGTTTCAATTAAAATACATAACCGAAGACACTATCATAAAATGAAGAACAATAAAGGTTTACAAGACAGCATTTTTACAGGGGAGACATTAAGGAGAACCCAACCCCCCCCGAAGCAATAAAAACTAACTCCTTTTTACCTTTACTTATAAACAATTCATGAATGATAAACAGTATACAAACAAACTCCTAAAATCGAGATGATCTATCTACTACTTCATTCCATAAGAAGTGTAGACGATACATCGACCGTAGGGGTAAAATTTACTCTTTTACGTAGTTAAACTCAGTGAAAGGTTTTCAGTATGGATAACGTCTACCGGTTCTGACCAAAACTTAAATCATAAAGACTAATACATCAGGCAATAGGAGAAATGAATGTTGAAATAATACGAAATTACATAAACACAATTTTAAAAGTTCGTATTTTCATCCCTCTTTTATCGTATTATTGGGTGGTACACAAACAGTCAGTCAACAGTTGTAAACAGTTAGAAAACAAAGTTTATAAGGTGGAAAAATTTTTTAGATATTTGCATGAAGTCATATATAGAGACTACATGTTTTCCTGAACATTGGTTGTTTTAATTGTCATTAAGAAGTAATACGAGATTTTGGGTCAGGTATAAGTGTAAAGAGACCAAATTACACTTAAGGGACCATATCTATATAAGAATATATTTACACATTTATATAAGAATATATAAATATATTCTTTATATATTTACAACCAAATAAGTGTGTCATAGGTTTATCCCAGGTGTGTATCGTGAACCAGAAACACAAAGAATTTAGGGAAAATTAGTTTTATAAGTAGGAGAGAGGAAAAAGGTACGGTAAAAATACAACCTTTTTTTGTCCAAGAAACAAGACACCTTACATGATGTAACATCTAAACTAACGACGAAGACCAAAGTAAAATAACAACATGATAGAGGGTACAAAGAACCATTGACCTACAAACTAATCTAAGTCCAAATACACAATAAAAACGTTTCTTATAAAGTATCAACCCCCGAACATAAAGAACAATTTAGTTCTCCGTAAATTGTAGATATTACAGGATGAAAACCACTACGACTCAACCCATATTAACAGGAGTCGAACTAGATAGGTAATATTCAAGGGGTAAGTATATAATGGAGTACTAAAATAGTAGGTGAATACTAGGAACATATCTAGATAATAAAGCAATCTACGAAGTGTAACCACTAAAAAGAGTAATATAGTGACGGGAAGATGTAAATAATCGACATTAAGAAGATAATGTTCTTTGAAAGAGAAGAATTGATAAAACAATGAACTTTAGTCCTTTTTACCCTTACTGTCAAATAAAAGGGGAGAAACAGTCAAAAGTCTCATACGAGACATCGTTTTCTCAGTAATACTTGATTCCCGATAAATATATAAACTATATAAAATTACACAATGTCAGTAATGAGTAAAATAACGAGTCTAACTGGGTAACCACAGGGATAATCAAAAACTATTGAAGAAACCAAAGACTATGGTTTACAAGGTCCGAGTAAAACACGTACAGGAAAGGGTTTATACCTTGGTTAGTAAAGACGTTCCTTGAGAACAAAAAAAAAAAAAATTACCCTTTATTATAAATTTTTGTCGTCCGACTCAACGATCGCCAAGTAAAGATAACCTAACAGTAGCAAATCCGTAAAAGTAACTAGTCTCCATTCATTATGTACAAGAAAAATTTCTTTTTTAGTACTTAAACATGACTATTATGTTAATTTTACATTCCAAAAAAGAAAAAAAAAAAATTGAATCGATGAGACTAAAATGTGAACACAGTAATGAGAGTCTAGAACCAAGAGTTGGTATCATTGTTACCATTTTTCTTTCATTGAAAAATGAAAGAAGAGTATATATACTCTTAAAGTTTTAACGTCTATAGTTATGATTACTGACTTATATTAAAAAAGAAACACCTAGAAAAACGGGGATCATATACAGGGCGATCCATCTACGTTGGTTTTATGACACACCTTATGTATGACTCAAAAAAATCAAATAGAAAAGTAACAAGAAAGACCCTCCCCACCTGTAACAATGTAAAAATTATATATTATAGAATTCAATATATATTATGTGAATTTGATATATCAAAAATTAAAATATAAATTGTGTTAGTATAAGAATATGAACGAAAAAATGAGAATGACATTTCTATATACAATGTTGTACCAAAACGTAATTAAAAGCGAATTACTATATCAGACCTCTAGTAAAGAATCGTAAATCTCTAATAGTAAGGGAATTTATCGACGTATCATTAGATAACACACCCAAATGGCACCGAATCGTATTAAGGAATTAAAGCATGACTAAGTCAGAAAGGAAAGTCATGATTCCTTTATGAAAGTTCACCGTTTTAGACAACACTCTTAAATTATACTAGTTTTTTAAAAATTTATAACTTTAAATAAAGAGAGCTCATAAGAATTTGATCATTACTCAATTTACTGTTAAAAGTACTTTAATTAAAACGAGTGGATTCGTGGGACTAAATAAAAATTTGGAATTGATTAAAACTATTTCTAAGAAAATTTAAATAATGTTTGATAATTGGCAAAAAATTGTATTATCTTTACAAAAGTAGTAACATAAATAAGATTAATAGACACGAAAAGTCAAAAAGACACAGAAAGGACTTAATTCATAAACAGTTAGAATATACGGGTTCAATCACGTCGAGAACATATTTCCAAAAGAAATTTATTAATTAAAAAGTCAATAAAATAATTTCATATCCACTTCCGAAATAGAGACGAAAAAGTCCCGGAGTCGAATGTATATCCTTTCAGTTTAAATATCTTTCGGAGTATAATTGTTCTTACCACAAAGTGAAGGACAAATGACCTAATTTTTGAAAAATATAACTTTATATCAACTAAAGGTCATAAAACAACCAAAGTCCATATGTGTCTCACTAAGTCAATATATATACAAAGTCTAATATAAGGTAACATCAAATAACATACTATAACTTATATTAAGGGACATGACATGCCGTTTAGGAATAAAGAATAACTGATTTTAAAAAATTTAACTCTTTGTTATGTAGACACAGAAATGGACTGTGTCTACATAACGATAATATTAAAAATGTTGTACATCATTTCTAATAAGGGAATAATTATCATTATAAAAGAGAACTTAGTCTACAAGACGGAATGAGTTATGCCCAGGAGAACCTTCGACGACACGCTTTAACACTACCGAAAAATTACTTTTTCCTTCTACAATACTTGTAAAATCTGACCTTTTGGTTTGTCTCGTTACAACTTCACGGGAAAAAGGGACGGGCACAAGAAGAAGTTCTAAAATGCACTCATCAGCCAAATAAAAAGTACTACTTAAAAGTCTCGCGAAAGAAAGACCTTAGTATGAGGGTCTACAGAGAATTAACACTTCTAAGTAAATATTTAAAATTTTAAAGGGAAGAGATTTGATTTCGAAGTCGTTATACACTTGGTACTTGAAGGTCTACAAGTTCGACCAAAATTTTTTCCGTCTCCTTAGTTTAACGGTTGTAGACGACCTAGTACCTTTTTCGTTCTCTCAAGGTCTTTTTGTAGACAAAGACGAAATAACTGATACGGTTTCGGAAACTGACACACCTAGTGTTATGTGATACCTTTTAAGACTTTCTCTACCCTTATGGTCTGGTGGACTGGACGGAGAACTCTTTGGATATACGTCCAGTCCTTCGTTGTCAATCTTGACCTGTACCTTGTTGTCTGACCAAGGTTTATCCTTTTCCTCATGTAGTTCCGACATATAACAGTGGGACGAATAAATTGAAGATACGTCTCACGTAGTACTCTTTGCGACCCGACCTTCTTCGTGTTCGACCTTAGTTCTAAAGACCCTCTTTATAGTTATTCGAGTCTATACGTCTACTGTGGTGGGAATACCGTCTTTCACTTCTCCTTGATTTTTTGGAGGACTACTTTCACTTTCTCCTCTCACTTTTTCAACCGAATTTCGAGTTGTAAGTCTTTTGAATTCTAGTATCGTAGATCAAGGTAGTGAAGTACCCTTTATCTACCCCTTTGTCACAGTCTGAAATAAAAACCCCCCGAGGTTTTAGTGACGTCCACCACTAACGTCGGTACTTTGATTTTCTGCGAATGAGGAACCTTCTTTTCAATACTGGTTGGATCTATCGTATAATTTTTCGTCTCTGTAATGAAACGGTTGTTTCCAGACAGATCAGTTCCGATACCAAAAAAGACACCAGTACATACCTACACTCTCAACCTGACACTTCTTTCGACTCGCGGTTTCTTAGCTACGAAAACTTAACACCTCAACCTCTTCTGAGAACTCTCAGGGAACCTGACGTTCCTCTAGGTTGGTCAGGTAGGATTTCCTCTAGTCGGGACCCACAAGTAACCTTCCTGACTACGATTTCGACTTTGAGGTTATGAAACCGGTCCAGCACGATTCTCAACTGAGTAACCTTTTCTGGGACTACGACCCTCCCTAACCACCGTCCTCCTCTTCCCCTACTGTTCTCCTACTCTACCGACCTACCGTAGTGGCTGAGCTACGTGTACTCAAACTCACTTGAGACCCTCAACCACTACCTGTCCCTCCGGACCGCACAACGCTAAGTACCCCAGCGTTTCTCAACCTCTGCTGACTCTGTGACTTGACTTGACTTTGATTTCGTTACACAGAGAGAACACTTCATTCAGTCTCGTCCTCTTTATAGCACACTGTAGGGAATATTCACCTTAGATTCTTCTTTACTATGTTTACTTGAATCTTCGTCTGAGTTGTTTGAATCTCTTGTTTGAATGTCAACGAAACCCTATCTGCATACGTGTGACACACAAACTTTACCTATTAGTCATTCCTGGATGACATATCGTGTACCTTGAGACAGGTTACAATACACATTGGACCTACTCCCTTCAAACCCCCTTACCTATATATGTGTGTGTGTGTACGTATATATAGGGAAGTGACAATATATAGACCTATATATATATATATAGTAACCTGTATATATATATAGTGAATATATAGACCTATATAGGGAAGTGACTATTTATATAGGGAAGTGACAAGAGAGGTAACAATTAGCCGATATAAGGTCACGATTTAATTTTCAAAAAAGTTTTTTAATCTACGAATAAAAGGACATCGGTAAATAAAATTTTTGACGAAGATGGATTGACGGACGAACAGTGACGTTATCCGATGAACAGGATCGGTTATCCGAAGAGTCTGAATTATATAGGATTTGTAGTAACGGGTCAGGGGAGTGCATAAGGAAAAGTCCAAAAAAGATAGTATTACTTACTACGAGAAATCTCGTTTTTAGATCTTCAATTGGAAGGAAGGCGAGAAAGGAAGTATGCATTAGGTCAGATAATCGTCCAAGACACTCGAAATTCATGTGTACAGGACTTAGGTTTAAGAAAAATGGTAGATGTGGAGGTAACAAGACTAAGATTGGGGTAAGAGTGAATGGACCTGATACTGATATTATCAAAGACTTGTTCATAGGGACGAAGGTGTGAACTTTACCTATCAAAATAGAAAAGTGTTATCTACTCCACGGAACCAATTTTTTACAACTATTTCAAGTATAGTAAGGAGGTAAGAGGTCATCCGAAGGTAGTGTGAATCTTATTTTAGACTTCAGAAATGGTATCGAACTTTCTGAAACGGATTAAACCCACAGATTCTTAATAAATAACCTTCTGAATTGGTAATCGACTCAAAACTTCTTCCGATCCTCAATCGATCTGTTTATTCTTGTAAAAGAAATGGGTGAGTGGATATAGACCAATTATACAATGAAGAGACACATGGGACACACACGACGATGACATCATGAATTTTATGAGAAGACATTAACGATGACATAGAAAGGATGTTTAAGGAACTCTTGTCAATGAGAGGGAATAAATCGGAACATGGGAACCACAGATCGTGGAGTTTCAGTAAACCGTTTACGAACAATATATCAACCGACCTCTATGCATACGTCTATGTCTAGATAGACATCTAAGGATACAAATCACTTATTGAAACCTCTGTTCCGTGACCCTCACTTCCCCGACCTCGACCCCTCTTCCCTACCCTATAGAATTTTGAATTCTGTTCCTTTTCCTGAGGTAGTCGTCAAAGAAACTTCAATAGAAACGGAGATTCTTAGTAGACAACATAATAGAAACCGTGTAATGGAAAATCGTGAGTTCAAGAGTCTGTTATAAATTATAAGAGTAATTTCATTCGATGTATATTGAAACCTATGTAATAGTTTGTACTTACGTTTGATTTTTCCCTATGAAAAATTTAAATTTTTATTTATTTACGTATAATCAGTGAACTCGTATATATTTTCTTCTGAATCTTCAATTAACAAAGAATAAAAAATCACCTTATGGCCGTTACCACCTAAAACGACGATACTCCCTCCGTCACTTTTGAGAACCTCCACTGGGATTCTTTCAGGTAGGACGGACAGGCTGTCTAGAGTGCCAACTGGTAAGGAACGTTTAACTGAAGTTGTTTACCATGAAATTATGCCTATAAATATTTTTGTCTGTACGTTCAACTAACGGTCGGTCAGGCGATCTTCATATACCATATCTCCTTTCCCTTATCTCTATTAAACACGGTCTCATTTCAAACGTTGTAAATCATGACTGATTATATGTTTTTCTTTTTGACCACTTTTAACTACCTAACCACTTTAAATATAAATTCAGACTCAAATTTCACTAAAAGGATAAACACATAAAACGACGGTAAAAATATCTTCACATGTTCGGATCTTGGACAAAAGGTTTCTCACTCATAGACTTATTTCGGAAGTAAAGGAAAAACAAAAAATTAAAGGGAAGGTCTCTCTGAGATTTCTATACTCGGTACCTACAGAAATTAATATAATTTAACCACTAACCTTTGTGACTCGAATGATGTCAACATAAAAGGAAGGTGACTTTATTTAAAAGAATGTAAATTTACTAGGAAAACTAGTTTTAGTTTGATCTCTTCTGTACTAATACAAAAGTACGTGGTCGAATAAATCGAAGGGACCTCATTACCTTATTCTGTTAAATAATTTCAAAAACGACATCCAATTTGAGACCTAGGGTCTAAGAAAATTCAACAATCTACCCCCTTTTCTAGTCAAAACGATGAACGGTTTTCAATAACATCCTTTTACTAAAATTACCCGTAAATCTTAATAAAAAAATCAACAGTATTTAATTGAGGGGAGGAAGAAAAACATTAGACTCTAAACGAAAACTTTGGACTAAATTTACTATGAAGTTGGTAACTTATTGTAAGTCAACAATGAAGGTCTATCGTAACGACCACACCCGAAAAACTTCTCGATTTAAAGACAGTGAAAATTTACCAAAATAAAACAGAAAGAAAAAACCTTACTATCACGTTATGTCTTACGAGGTTTAGGACCTCCACCACTGGATGTCTTTCGTCCTTTCGAGAGAGGTGAATCTCACGTCGGATTCTTCGAAGGGACGTCTCCGGTCTGATGGACGGCTCCTAGCACACTAAGACCTCTTGATCCGGCTTTGAGTCCTTTTAAAAGAAGCGTCTAACTTTTGTGTGGGTAGGATACAGGAAAAGTAAACGTTGGTCACGGACTCATACTGTACAAAAAATTTTATAAACAATCACGGTTCAATAAAAAGTCAAGAGGAAGAGGAGGACTAGGGTCAATGTAACGGAAGTATAAATAACACGAAGGACAACATGACTTTCTTCGTTTCTATTGATTTCACCATCAGAGGTTTATGGTATTAGATAAAGACAAAGAAGTCTTCTTTTGAAATTCTTAAAAGATATTTATATAAATTAAAAATATTGATTACATCCGTCTCTATATAGAATTTGATCAAAAAATAAAATCATTTAAATATGGTAGTGAGTGTACGAGTAATAAGTAAGTGTAAAGAAAACATCTTTAGGGATGAATATAAAAATCGAAATAAAAGGAAGATCCTCTAAAGAATAAGAAAGAATAACGTAACCTTGGAGACACAATTCTTATAAGAGTAATAGTGTACAGTGTCTGAATGACTCGTCAAAGGATTTACCATGGTACCTTTCATCATTTCGTCGGACCTTTTCTTAGGATAAGAATTCTCAACCAATTTAAAGGATGATACATCAAAAAAGTTTCATTATTTTCGAGACACTATACAAAAGTATATGACATTTCAAAGGTTTCAGAAGTTCTCAATGCAACAAACAGGGTAACAATAATGTGACAGTTTAGAAAATTTCCAATCAATTTTTATTGAATCTGAAAAAGTCCAAATTTTTTAAATAGTTTATATTCCATACGACGACGACGACGACGATTCAACGAAGTCAGCACAGGCTGAGACACGCTGGGGTATCTGCCGTCGGGTGGTCTGACGGGATAGGGACCCTAAGAGATCCGTTCTTATGGCCTCACCCATTAAATTCCATATCCAATTCCTATAATACTTGCGTATAAAGTAGTATTAACGGTCTATCATTGTAAATTCAGTAAACAGGGATTTGACCTAGAAAGTTCAAGATCCACCAAGAGTCAAAACACGAGCCATAACAATATTTTGGAACCCAATATTCACTGGAGTCTACGAAAAGGATTCTTAACTCATATTAGACACCCAGGAAACGATACAGTCAAGATACATTCATAAGATAAGGAGAATGGATTAAAAGGACCAAAAATCCCTGAACAACTTGAAAACTCTAACTACAGAGAACAAATCTTTAATTAAAAGACTTTTCCTTTTAAATAACTAAGTTTTTTGGTAACTAAAAAGAACCAATAGAAAAATATTTACCATACTTCGGGATTCCACCATACAAAAATAAAGATTTTTAGGTTATACCACATTGTAAAGACAAATTAAAGTTGAGAATTAAACACTTTATAATTCTGATCTATAATAGAGAACGATATACTTTTATCATTGAGAAAAGTACACGAAATTACGTAGTCACTTCATAATATCTGTTTTTTACCTCCCCATCTGTCAAGTCTCGTATGTAGACCGTGAACTTTAGTGACGAATTAAACTCAATTATTTACAAACATATCATGAAACATCGAAAGTACATGATACCTTTCCATTTTATTAACCTTACCGAGATCTTTCGAAACAAGGGACTCCAGGATTCTTTTAGAGTAATTCTAGACGATACCGAAGTCTACTAGTGAGTCGTTACTTAATAATTAGAAACAAACTTTTTTTCAACTGTTAATTTGTTGACATTAATAAACCTGGGACCTCCTGTACATATTAAATCCAATATAACTATAAGATCAGTTGTGAATTTAGTGGTCGACCGTCTACTTTATTTGTTGAATTTCGACAATCTTTATTAAAAAAAAATTATAGGTAATCTATTTTTATCGAAGGATTTTTACCGTCATACAAATGACGAACTGTCACTTAACAAAAATAGAGAATTAAATTTATTAAATATCTTTTATATTAGGTACATTTGATTTGATGTTGAAATGTATTTCATCTTGGAAGGTAAACACCACCCTACTTATGTTCTAAAAATGGGTTTTGAGAAAAATTTGAATATTTTACTACAACAAACAGTGACGACGTATCACTATTAGTTGTTAGTAGAGGATCAATTTCACCACATTCGCAGTTCACCCACCATTGTATGTGTGAATAACATATAAGAAATTCCATTGATGAGAGGAAAAAGGAACGTGATCTTTTAGGTTGTTTCGAATGGTACGACGAACATTATAAAATCGGTCTAGAGTGTCACTACGTATAATTCATGTCAAACCCTGTGACCACACCTGCACCGAATTTATAATTCGGGAACGTTATCGAAAGACCAGGATAAATTTTGTCTTGAAGTAACAACTTTTCTTTTATTGACTAAGACTTTTCAGATCATTTAATGATAAGGATCTTAAAATCTTTGCACAAACATACATTCATGTATTCTTACTTCTGAATCTTTGTACTGTCGAGAAAAGATATTATGTATCTAAATTACGGTCGAAAAAAAGAAAAATCTGGACTTTGTCATAATTTTTTAGTTCTTCATCTTAAACCGTCTTTAGCTCTCTCCGAAGTTAAAAAGTTCCATATTTACTAAACCCCCTTTAACAAAATTATTTCAAATATTTTATAACTTTCCATGTTAAAAAAATATAGACATCTGGTCTTTTAAAATTTATAATCGTCGTCTTGGGAAAAAATGAAAAAAGGAAGTTTATTTTAGAATTAGTCTTTGGGATCATATATTATTTTATAATTTTTGTCACCGACATCAAGTCCACACGGACGTCTCAGAAGATGAACTCGGAAGGGGAAAAAGACAGGGACTCTTAGGGACCTTGTATCAACTTTCGATGACAAATAGACCTGACAATCTTGTAATAAGAAACTGAAATAAAACAAACTTATTAGACGTCTTACTTATGTACATCTAAATCATAGACGTATAAACAAAAATACATAACATTTGAAACTGGTATCACTTGTAACCATTTTATAAAAGGTAAAGTCATAAATAAATATACAATTAACACTTGGCTTAAGTCTATATACAATTGTCAACTAAAGAATTTAAACTTATTTTATATCACCTCAAGTTCTCAAAAATTCTTACACCGACATTAGGGAGGACCTTGGCCTTACCGAGTAGTTCATTTGAATCTCATAAACAGTTCTCACCAAAAACTTCTCTTCCTGGAGGAGAAGGGTCTGTCACAACAACCGTGTCTAAGAGTATATTGGTACCACTTACCAAACCCCTAAGACCCCACCCCATTCATTTACTGATTTATGTAAATTAAGAAAACTCTCTCCTACAGTCCTTGTAATATTTTCTTTCATTTATCGTCCCAGAAATATCGTATAAACTCCGACAAAAAAGTGGATATTGTCAATTGTTGTTTTTAATTTAGATTTAAGTTCACAAACACCTGTCACACCGCATTCTCTCTTAAATACTTTTCTTTTCACGTGCCACTGGTCGTGTCGTGACGACAAACACCGCACTAATCGCTACCACCAGCCCTTCTAGGGGACCTCTTTCCTTACCGTTCGGTGAAGTCATAGGAACGGATCTCTTAGGGTACCGGTCTCCTCGGAGCACCCGATGTCAGGTTCCCCAACGTTTCTCGACCTGTCCTGACTCGTTATGTGTGAAAGTGAAAAGATTACTACTACTACAGACACTTCCGCTACACCGATGAGGAAACAAATTTCAGGAAGTTCACCGAAAAGGACCGGAAGAAATATTTAGGTCTAAAGAAGTGTAAAAATTATCCCAGGAACCGTTGTAGCACGGGGATCGGTAAATGGGTTTGTGTAGAATTTCCGAACAAATAAAGAGACTCATCCGACACGAGAATGTGGAGTACCGAAACACGGTCGACAAGGGAGAAAGTCTCACGTAAATGAGAAAATACCCAAAAATTTAACAACCGAAAATTGAAGAACTCCAACTGCCCGACCCAAGATAAGTATAGACATAGAACTCGTATCATGTCATGGATCGTAACCTCTATGATTCACAAAAGACTTAAATTTTATTACCATTTTCATTTTAAAAAAGTTGGAACACTCACTTCAGTAAGAAAACTCTTCTGAACTCAAAGTATAGATGTTACTATCGTAATATCGTTAAGAAACATTCCATGATACAATTCTGTTTGAGCACTCTGATCTCTAAATCTACAACTTTTTTAAAAATTTACGTGGTATGAGTATATGGACACAAATAATGTAATCCCCAACCTCCGTAACTTTGTCTTCGTCAATACGAACCGGACGGTCAAAGAGAATGAAATGGTCTCCACCAACCTACACTTAATTGACCAAGTAGCTTAGGAAAGCAATGTAGGTATCTACAACAAGAACCGTAGTGCTTCCATTCGATTTTAGAATGATCGACATATTGAGCCATCTGTACTAAAACAAAACATTCATCTTCTCGGGGTACTCTCGTCCGTAAAGTCAAATAGTGGAATAGGAGTCGTGAGACCACCACCATAATCGAAACAGTAACACCAACAGTAGTATCATTATGAAATATGACCATTCATGTTTCGTCAAACAACACAGTAACAAGGGAACTTCACAATTGAGCAATAAGAAGTAATGTTCGGATACTCTAACCATGACAATCATAGGAGTAAAATTAAGACTCTGTGTCATTCCAAATCACTGAATTGGTCTCCCAGTATCCCAACTTATAATTCATATCTTGTTCTTAAGATTAGGTCCGTCAGTCCAAGAATTCAGGTACGAGAATTGGTAATACGGAATAACGGAGTCATTTATGAACAACGGATGAACTTAAGTTTTTTTAGTGTGAATCCTTTACAGATTAACGTAGAGGAAATTATAAATTAACTTAGTAAACAGAAGACCTTTGATAATGACATAATCTATCATGATTTTTGACACACCATCACAGTTTAAAAAGACAACTGACAAAATTGTAAAAATATCAATGAAACGGCATGTGGACTTTGATTGTGTATTTAGTTGACATAAAGTTATATTTTTCTTTGATATCTTTGAAAAAAAGACTTAAAAATTTTACGACCGACGTACGTAAATTATGTACATTAGATCCAAAAGGATTTCTGTTATTAAACATTGAGAGGTGGGATTTAAAGTAAAAGTAATTGAAATAACAATACTAATTCAGGGTAAAGTAATTTACTTCCTTGGACCGTTTACAAGGTTTATCTTAAGTATAAACCTAGGGCCTCAAAGTCGTAAAACCCAATCTAAAGACCCGACTTCCGAAAGTCTTATGAGGCGTCCCTTTCTTTTACCATAACGGAGGAAGAATGGTAAATTATAACTAGGACGAAGGGATTAATCTTTTTTTTAACTGTAGAACGTCTTTACTAACTAAGTCACATACCATTGTTTTCTAGTTCTTCAATTTAACTCTTAACTGCCTAATAAGGATCTCCTTTCCTTATCGGGTAATACAAAAATCTTTTTGGTTAAGAAAGGGAAGCGTATAGGACTTTGGATTACCACGAAAAATCTAAGGGGACCGATATAAAAAAGAATTGCCACAA
Organism: Capra ibex; assembly: GCA_006410555.1. NCBI lineage: Eukaryota > Metazoa > Chordata > Mammalia > Artiodactyla > Bovidae > Capra > Capra ibex. Next base: position 26,849,314 of record SJYO01014747.1, read on the forward strand.
TATGTAGATGAAATCTGTAAAAACGAATTACTATTACTTTCAATTTAGATATACACACACATGGAAAAACTTATAAAACAGGGAAAAAACTCCAGGACAAGATCAGTATAGAAATATCTTAATCAGTAATAAAAAGTTTTACATATAACACCATGGAGTAATTAAACCACTTTCGTCGTAAACTGAACCATAAAGATTAGATATAACGAGAATGGTAGTTTTTATTTTGTCACTTTTATTTGTAGAAAGAAAATCCCAACTCAAAGACGTAGATATTTTTTCAATCCTAATTTACTAGGAATCGTGAAGATTCTACAATCTTGAATTATAATAAGTATCTAACTTACAACAAAGTATGAATCAGTAACAGGACCCGTGTGAGGGAGACGGTAAGACGTTGGTAAAATGTTAAGTCTTTTCCACCCATCGACAAAACCAACGCCATTATTTTTATTAAAATCTTCCTTAATTCAAACTTCGGTGTACAATTTAAGATAGTTTTACTTTAAATGGATATTAATTACCACGACAGTTATAAACCTGGTCATAAACCTTAAACTTCTTAGAAATATCGTTATATATTAAAAAATTTAAGTCTATGTGCCAAAGTAGTTATATAATCATAAAGTGATTTAGATTCTGCGGAAGTAACCGATCTTCGATTCTTTTTTTCTTCTGACGGTCAATCGTCTATATATCATCAGATACCACATGGGACTATAGTCTCTGTAAAACTTAAAAGTTCACGAAAAAATAGGATGATCACTGACCTGATGAGAAGATAACTGATAAACGAAAATCGACCTTTTGGTCTCACTCAACTACAAAGTATTTTTATTGTCTCCTGGAGATAGGAAGTGACAGTGATCGTTACCCAATTTTTAATCTAAAATACCAAAAGTCTCTTAGGTACGATTAAAACATACACAAAGATAGAAAGAGAAATATATCGTAGAGTCCGTTCATCCTCACCGACCTTTCAAACAACTCAAAAAACCTTCACCTCAAAGTGTTAATAGATATCATCTAGCTTGATGTTATCGTTTGTACACAGGTCTTATACCACGATAGGAGTCGAAAAAGGGACAACTGTTACACTGTAATTTTGTAAATCTTGTATGTCCATTCTACATTCTAGTGATCCTCTATAAATGTTATTTAATGATGGAACATGTACAATAAATTATAAGTATACTAGAATAAAACTTTATCGTTCAAACTTTATTTGACGTAGTCTACACGAATTTCTCACAACACAGGAGTTTGAGATCAGGTGACACTGGGTAATGTTGTTAAATCTCTTCAATAAGATTGACGACGAGAAACGAAGTGAAAAAGGGGTATTATTACCTATGGAAGTGGGACAATCACTAGTCTGAAACGTCAAATTACCTTCAGTACAAAAGGGCGTAAGTGACAACAACAGAAGATGTAGGTCCTTCTCGCCTCAGTGTTCTAATAAACTCTTGGTCACGAGAGAGATTTCTTATTCGTCGTGAATTAAAACACTTTTTGTCGTATCCCAATGTCCAAGGTTTAAGAAAAACATCGGACTAACTGACTCTTGAAACTGGTGAGAAGATAACTGGTAAATTATGTCTTTTATGCATGTTTTGCTCTTACACAACCAAAATATCTGGGGACCAGAAATTTTCAGTCAGAGACATAAAAAGTTCTCCAGTAATGATTTGATAACTATGATTAGAGATTAGTATTCATACAACCCCTCTATACAAGATCATAAGTCAAACCCCCGTCTAATAAAATTCAAAACTTAGTTTACCGTTTTACCTACCAACCAATAAACTTTGGAACCTCCCTTACCAGGAGTATCTTACGTCTCAAAAGAGATTTGACAAGAAACCCAACATCTCACCAAGTTCTCTCTTTACGAAGTAAGAAGTGTAATTATACTCAATTACATCATTACTGATAGTGACTCATTGTTTAACAGGATTTTGATCACCGAATTTTGTCGTTATTAGTAAATAACGATGTGTCAAAATCACCTAGTCATTAAGTCTGTCCCGTGTGTCGGTCCTACCGAACAGAGACGAAGTACTACAGACCTCGGAGTCGACATTCTGAATTTTTCGGTCCCGGTCCTTAGGACTTCCGAACAAGTGAACGTACAGACCGTCACTTACGATCGACAGTCGACCCTTGAACCGGCCCTGACAGTCAGTCTTGTGGGTATACACCAAAGACGTGCATTAGACCCGAAAGAGAGTACCATCGAAAAGTTCCCAATCATTGGGCTCTCTCCTCCCAACCCTCTCTCTTTCTCCGGTCGATCTTTAGTGTAACGGACATAAACCCCTTACTTGTATAAAAGACGGAGACAGTATAACATTCTCTTGTATGTAGAACCCTATATTTAACAACACCGTCATTAAAGAATTGTAGATTTATAAAATTAAAAACCTTCTAGAACACTTTAGAGAGACGAGAGATTTTGATAAGAGAGTAAATGAAATAAAGTAAAACTGACCATGTGATCACAAACAACAAATCCCTTTCATTACTTAAAGTAGAAAGTACCACCCATCATTAAATAATCCAAGTTAAAGTAGTGACCAAAAAGAGAACCTTTGTTATAAAAACACTCATAAGATATTGACCGAGTCATAAAAAATAGACCAGACACTACTCATCGAGAAAAATTTTTTATTAAATAAACACACCGACACGACCTAGAACCAATGTCGTAAGTCCTAGAACTCAACGTCACACACCCTAGATCAAGGGACTGGTCCCTAGTTTGGACCCGGGGGACGTAACCCTCGTACCTCAAACTCGATGACCTGGTGGTTTCACTAACTCATTGAAAATTTTCCCCCAAGGCCATACACAAAATATTTCATCTCAAAAGTACTTCTCACTTTAAAAACGTTAACAATAATAGTTAAATATCATAATTATAATATTATAATAGTTAAACATTTCTTTAGATAAGACTCGCGAATCAATATTCATTGTAAACAAAGAATGAGCAGTAAATTTAAGTCGTAGGAATAAGGGTTTCTAAGTCTTTAAGGACTGTCCTAAAAACAACAAAATTAGTAGAAAAATCCAAAACTGTTTCGGTTTGAGCTCAGTTACCTTCGTATGGAATTTCGACACTTTAACAAAGCTTTACTCGTTCTATTAAGTCCTCTTGGACTTATAAGGGTCCATAGATGTTTTATTGGGTGGTTTATCATCAATTCTGATATTTAAGATCTCGGACGGGAGGACCCAAACTTAGGGTCGAGATTCTGAATGGTCGATACGTTGGGACCCATGAACAAAATCGAAGAAACGGAGTCAAAGGAGTAGAGACTTTGTACTTCTATCATAGATGGAGTATCCTAAAAATTCTCCAATTTACGTTTAAGTAATATTGTCAAAATTCTTGTGTCATTCATGAGTTATTTATTGATAATAATAAACTGTTCTTCTATCAATACACTGGAAATTACAATTTCTATAGAAATATCAGATTCGTTTACAAAGAGACAACCTTTAAAGATAACTCCATCCATCTTAAATGAACGTCCTTTCAAAATTATTTTAAGTGAAAGATTTTTACACAGTCCCTAGATTTAGTCCAACCATAATAGTAACCATACCAATTGATAAAATTCGAGAAAAAACAACCCTTTAGGTAAAAGAGAGAATCGAAATTAAAGAAGTATCGAACATAGGGACGAAGTATCGAACATAGATAATTTAACATATTAATAAACGGACAGAAAGGGAACGGTCTTATGTTTATCCGAGGTACTTCTGTCCTTGAAGTGGACAAAACAAACCATGAGATAGGGATCGAGGATTTTTTTTACGGACCGTGTATCGTCTACAAGTCATTGTACAATCCACTTAATCACTTATATATATCAATATAACTTACGACCTATCTTGGGTAGCCTTAACTTAAACACCCTGTAAACCCATTTAGAAACTTGAAGACACCAATAAAAGACCAGGGAAACGAGACAAATAACTTATATCACGAAACAGGTGTAAAAAAAAATCTCTGTATTAATTTCCTTTTAAAAACCACTATATCATTTTACCCTATTTAAACAGATAATTTTTTGAACTCGTATAATATTCTTTATCTTAATTTTAAGTAGTCTTACAAGTAAAGTTCTCTTTAAGTGTATGATTTCTGTGTCTGATCCTAGTGGACCCAACCACTTTGTTTCCACATTTTTTTCGTCTACAAAGTCAACACTACTTGGTCTTATTTGTCCCGACAATTTATTACTATCTTCGGTATTACTTCTCTTTAAATTAAACTTAGATAATATGGTTTGCTTTACATATAACCTTTTACCATCTTTATGGTCTTCTTTAATTTGCCTTTGGATCGACCCTCCACCCTAAAAATATTTTATACTGAATTTTTTTTTTTTGTTCCTTATTTTTGTACCAGACGTCTCCGGACCGATCGATCTGTGTGATCTTGGTCCTAATCGTTTGGGGAAAAAGACGACACACGGGGGGTCTTGGGAGACATCTGGTCTGAATTGTAGTACGTTCGACTCTTGTCTTTTTACAAATGGTTCCGATGGGTACAATAATGTCTCATCTATTTCCTACTTAAACCTCTAATCTTCGTTATTTTACTGTCGACCGTGTTCGTAGATGAAACAGTAGTCCGTAGACACTTCTGTCACAATAGAAACAACCCCCCACCCCTTGTAAGCTCTTTGTTTTTTAAAATACATCTGATATGTCAACCATAACATCAAACGTATGACCAGATGATCAGAAAGTCGTTTAAAAGTATGCAAAGTATTTAATCCAAAATTACATAAATAAAGAACCCTCACATACAGTAGTAATTTTGTAATGTAATTTTGTTTATACTTATATGAGTAAGACATAGTCTTTCATCATGAGTCCAACCTTAGACATGAATACTTAAGATTAAGGAAAAGAGGGAGAAGAGAGAGTAAAGGATCCACTAGGTCTAATTAGACTTAAGTTATCAAGGTAGACAGTCACCAGGTTTTTCTGGAGTCCTATCTCAACGAAACTGTCTATACTTTTCACTAAAGGTTCGAACGAATTTACTTTTCCATCTAGTGGAATAAATAGTCATGTGAAACACGATTCATTCATCAGTCCTTGATCGTCCTATCAGATACTTGAGTTATATGACGATATAAAAATATATACCGTGTTTGGTCGTCGAGTGAGAAGAAGACAGCTTTTATATTCAGTCAGTCTGTAGAATACTCCAACAAGGGTCTAAGTGACACTCCTGGTCTCCAACTAACCCATATAAATTTATTTTCAAAGAATCAGTGATATCGGAGTAAAATTCAACTTATCGAAGTACATCGGTACCGAGACAATAACCTGTCGTATTGTTAAGTTATAAACAAATATAGTAGTGTCTTTCAAGACAACCCGTCGTCACCAGATCTGAAAGACACTAAAGGGTCTGATCCTTTTTTGATGGTATAACAACATTACTGACAGAAATTTAGACCATTTCATTGACTTTTGGTCCACTGAAAACCCCAAACATGAAAGGCAGAATTCTTAGTACCGAAATTAGAACAGTGAAAGAGGTAAAACTCTTGATTATCGACCGAAATAAAAGTCTCGGAAAACATTAAAGAAATAAAAGAAGGGAAAAAAAAACCACCTTTTACAAATTGAAATGTCCTTATTTTATCACATTACTTAAGGGTACATGGAGGGAATTTGTTAATGGTAAAACGGAGTAGACAAGATGTGTGGACATCTGCATTCCTAGAAAACTTCGTTTAGAAGTTCCGGTAAAAGTTTGTTTCTTTTTTACAAATGGTAGAAAACTCTTAAGGACAATTAATTTTACTTATTTCTTGTCGTTTCGGTTTATTTTAGACCCAGGACTCATTCGACCGAGCTGAGTGAGTCATCTATTTTCGAATCCTTATGGTGGTCTGAGGATAGTGCTAATAAGTTTAAGTACGAAGTTGACTTCTTATTGATGACTTTCAGTACCTGAAAGTCGTAGTGAGGGTCTATTCAGTCTTGAATAGTCTACAGTTCTTAGACGACATAAAAGATGGGTAGAAAAAAAAGATATGTATAGTTCTTATAAATCAAATATAAATACACGTTTAAACACATCCAACCTAAATTTCCGAAGGTTTAACGTCGACTTTTCGTTTTACTATAGCAGAGATAAGTAATACTTCCTTCACTTATGTTCGACCGAGTGCCTAGACACCAGTAACGACGGCAATAGTCAACATGGTTATTAACGTTAGGTAGACAGTACGAACGACGTCCATCCAACACCAAATATAGGTATGTCAAAAGACAATACAAGTATAAGACAAAGAATCTAATACGTATTCATATCCACAGAACTAAAACAAAAGGACTTCTACGAAAAGAGAAAATTGTTAAAAATAAATAAGAAAACCGACACGACCCAGAAGTAACGACGTTCATCTGAAATAGATCAACATCACTCGTCCCCGATGAGATCAACGTTACGAGTCCGAAGAGTAACGCCACCGAAGAGAACACATCGTACCAGAGATCTCGGGTCCGTCTCATCAACACCACGTGTCCGAATCAACGGGACGTCGTACACCTTAGAAGGTCCTGGTCCCCAGTTGGGGTACAGAAGACGTAACCGTCGACCTAAGAATTGGTGACCTGGTGGTCCCTTTAAGAGATACAAACTAAAACTCTCGGAAAGACCCCAAAATTAATCCAGATTTTCTCGGATTCTAACTAAATACAATAATTAAAATAAAAATAATGTTACTTCAATTTTAAAGTTTTAACACTGAATACATAGACTCAAAATCCAATATAGACGAAAAAGATAGTTAAATCTTGATGTAAATTAATCGTTTAGAGAACTATTAGATAATCTGTAAATGGTATCGTCACACGATCTAAGGTGACTCTATATTTCCTTCATTTTCTAGTAACAGTTCCTTATATTTATTGTCGAGTGTTTAAAATATTTTAGTTCATATTATTTACAATTTAACGGTAAAGTAATACTAATATCGTAAATTTTAGTAAGAAAATTACCATACTTGGTAATTCAGTATCATGTCTAATTATAGTACACATGTACTATAATAATATACAATAAGGTAAACACACATACTACGGAACTATAGGTTGGCATAGAATTACATATTGTTTCAGTGATCATATAGATGCTGTTGAAAACAAAGTTACTTTATTTAGTCATCTTATTTCACCCGTCCTATTACTGTCATTAAAACACTTAAAGTCTGAAAGTGGGATTGGATATAACCTCCAATGGACATTTTACTTGGGAAAGAATGAAGCATGAAATTATACTCCCTTTGTCCCCCTCTTTGAAACGGCATTATTTAATAACAAATAAATGACAACGTCCAGAAAACCGATTTTTTCGACAACTTCGACCAGATGTCCAATTTGGAATATATTCTTGTTCAAATAGAGGTCCGTCACCCTACCAATGTGTAATGGAGTCAAGTTCACCTCATAATGGCATAGAATCATTCGAACCCATTCACTACCAATGGTGAAAAATTACAATCATAAGTCGTCACTAACTTCGATGAACAATCCCGAAAAATATACGTTTTTCTTCTAGCTTTTTTTGTGAATCCCAAGATGAACAACGGAACGGTAACGGGCTTTTAGGAACTCCGACATAGTACGTCGTCAGTAAATGACCCACATAAATCAGTTGTTCCGTCACACAACCGATGTTTCTTCATCTACACTAGAGATCAAATTTCTACATTTGTGTTCTGTGTGTTCATTTCGGTTCATTGTTACTGTCATATTCCCTACCATTGTCATGACGTACTAAAGATACTCAGTATATCTAGTCAAAAGTCTTGACTCACTTTAGACTATCCAACGTAATAATTACTCATTTAACAGAATGCACACCAAAACACTCTAACAAACTAGGTAATTCGTATCCAATTCAACAGGGACTTGTAACCTCTTTTATTGAAAAGAATATAAAGAATTCGTGAAGTTTTTTTATTAACACGATCGTTACAAAAGTGACACATAGTTCTTTGTATAACAGAATGTATTTAGTTAAGAAAACGTTTTGACTATCCAAAATCCAAAAAAAAGAAACAAATCTTCTCATCGACCTTCATTAAAACTCTTAATATGGATGTCAAAAAGTCAATAACCACGTTTACATTAACGTCAAAAACGTAACAACTTTAAACGGTAAGTTATAACCTTATGTAAGAATTTATTTACACCAATACAATATGTAGTAAATTACGGGTAAAGAACGAAGTAAAAAAAAGATTACTGACTATGAACGACATAAATAAAACCTGACACCTTTACTACAAACTGTTTTTCGTTTAAGTTTGCTGAAAGAATAAGTTTAAGTTTTACCTAATATCTCGTCACCTCTGTTGAGCGTTATAGTTACGCAAACCGGGTCATTGACGATTACTTGTATGTCACGTCACTACCAAGTTCTTCAAAACATTTCGTCTGCTCTCGGAACTTCTACTTCTTGCTTTCAACTGTCACTGGTTGACTCACGTTCAGAAGCCTCGACTAGGAGAATTTTGATGTGCTCTTCAACGGTTTTTTTAGTTGCAGCTGGTAACATGTCAGTAACTTGTAAAATTCGTTCAACCTTTCCACTTTTTCGATCCGATTCACCCATGGAGTACTCGACTGACGTTTAGTTTTTACAACAGTAAAACTTCAAGTAGACGAGAATAAGATGTGTTGTCGCTTGGTAAAGAGCTAACCTAATGCTGCACATTACTTTTCATCTAAAATATGCTATCGGCCACTGTGGGTTGAGTCACCAACCTGGTTCTTCGTCGAGGTTTCGTGAAAGGTTTCGGTTTGAACGTGACCTTTTTTTCTAGTACCAGTGATCACCAGACGACGGGTAGACTAGGTGATGTCGAACGACTTAGAACCACTTTGGTAAATGTAGTCTCTTCATACGAGTCGTTTAGTTATTCTACATGACTTTTGACGTCGCAGACGTCGACCGGAACCAGTTGTCTTCTCCGGGTTAAGAGATTTTGTTGTAGGACGGTGTACGAAGTTTTCAACTCGGTTATCCCGATACTTCAAAACGGAGTAGTCGGTATAAGTGGACTGGAGAACTGTTGACTGACGGCGAAGAATTTGTAGAACGGTCGAATAATGTCCCTCTTACGAAGATCAAACAGTTTAGGACTTTGTACCTAAAAATGCGACGTCCTTATTCGGTTGAATAAAGAGTATCCGTTTTTACACAACCATATTAACAAGGATAAAACTAAAATTATTTCTACACAAATTCGGATCAACATTACTAAATTTTAAGTGTCAGACTTTGACGTCAATGAAAACGCGGTTGGATTATAGTAGCACCTTAAAAATAGTCCCTGAAAAGAACCCAAATCAACCAACTCTTAATCTTCTAATGAGGAGAGTCTCATGGGTTAATGTCACGGAGAAACCCAGGAAACCAGTTTAAAAACGTCGGTCCAAGAGAACTATAAACTGTCAATTTGGAGAAACATCCCTTCATATTATGGGTAAAAAACTTACCAGTACAATATAAGGATCGTCCATTATAAACTCCTCAAAAGAACACATCACACTATTCATGACACAGTCTAAATCAATTGGTTTAGATTGATCCCGTTCAGGATTCATAGTAGAGAAGTCTTCAAACGTAAGTCATGTCTGTCGTACGGACTCTCAGACTAAACTAATAAGTCCTCGAGACTTTACTTGTAAAACTACTTCCAAGTACAAAACAATTATAAGAGAAGTTGTCAGAATAATGTCACTACCTTTACTTTCTATTCTGACCAGGCAGGAAATCGTCTTTGACAACACTAAAAAGATAGGTTAGTGTAAAATAAAAAACTTTACGTCTAAACTTTAGTAACCGATACCTACAAGTTGTACACACCCTTTATGTCGTGGGAATAGTCTTCGTCAAAATTTACGTCACTTTGTCCATTTGACACACCTAGTGATCCTGTAGGTTTACCAAAAGGAATTAATATAAAGTGATAATTTAATAGTGCATATGTATAACTACATAAATATAAAGATATCAGAAATGTAGAGAACTCTTTTCATTGGATAGTTAGTATTTTACTAAGAAACTTTAGTAAAAATCTAGGAACTTTATTAAGGAAGGATCAAATAAATGTCCTAACTATCAAGACACGGATTATTAATCTTCATATGAAAACCAATAGAAAAGGAGTCTTTATATTATAAAACTCTAACGAACATACACTCATAGGTTTAAACATGGTAGAGAACTTATATAAATACACACACAAAAAAAAAAAATCCCACTAAACCAATGAACACCCCAAAATAGACCTTTATTTTTAAAACTTCCAGCAGAAACACTAACACAAGCACGGTTAATAGAACGGAGAGGTGGGAATCACCATCGAATACGGTATCGTCCGTGTCACTTATATCTAAAGGTCTGTCTCGGAAATCCATACAAAAGGAAACATACATACGTATATATGGGACGTGTATGAAAAAAGGGGTTTTCAATATAAAAACTTTACAAAAGATCTGGCAAGTAAGAAACTTGATAAAGTTCTTTAGAATAGTGTTACGTACGTAATAATTAAAAACTAAGTATACTTCTTATATTTTACATGTTCATCAGTCAAAAAAATCGACGAATACGGACTTCGTGAGACAACTTATTATATGAACAAAAGATATACAGACTTTTCTACACTTGTAAAACTACATCAATGAAAAATATGACTTAAAGTGTAATTTTTTAAAATTGGTCCATGACTGGGATGACCTTTCTTGTAAATGGACGTACTATAAACCGGATCAGCTCTTCTTCAAGTAGTCTATCTCCTTCTTGTACAACATAATAGGTACAAATTTCGTAATTTTCTCTTCTATCTCCATTCTGAGTGAACAAAGAATTTGTCAAATCACTTCACCGACGACGACCAGGACAGTACTGTCAGCACAGACTGAGACACGCTGGGGTATCTACCGTCGGGTTGTCCGAGGAGACAGGGACCCTAAGAGGTCCGTTCTTATGACCTCACCCAACGGTAAAGGAAGAGGTCACGTACTTTTACTTTTCACTTTCACTTCAGCGAGTCAACACAGACTGAGAATCACTGGGGTACCTGACATCGGAAGGTCCGAAGAGGCAGGTACCCTAAGAGGTCCGTTCTCATGACCTCGTCCAACGGTAACGGAAGAGGTATCACTTCACCGTCACATACAAATAAAATGTGTAGAAAGACTTATCCTAATTTTAATATAATAAAACTTATGTGTCAATTACTTACTACCAGTAAAACATAGACTTTAGAGATTCGATTCTCCGAATCTCATAGTCTTAACTAAAATAAATGAATAATCTTTACATATCGTTCGTAAATATAAACCGTAGGACTTGTACCTGTGTGAAGTATCTTTGACGGGAACAAATAACAAGGGTAAGTGTACTAAGTTTTAAGTTTTCTTTATTCTCGTCTGTCACTTTAGTGGGAGGGTGGGTAAGGAATCGGTAGACCAAATGGAGGAGTTTCCGTTGTTCAAATACAGTCAAAGAATTCGTAACAAAGTCTCTACAAAACACATAGATGTTCGTTTATGTATGCAAGTATGAAAAATTTTTCTTGAATCTTATATTTATACTCTCGTTTTTACTATAAATCAGTCAATTGTTTATAAATAACTTGGGGATGATACATGGTCCGTGAAAAGATCGACAAACGTCATATAGTCACTTCTTTTGTGTTTCAAGACTTCCCCTCTCCGTCCATCATTTGACATCTGTCTTACTAATCCATTTAATATGTCATACAATCTTTCATTAGTCACGACATCTTGTAATTTCTCGTCCCATTTCTCTTGGTCAACACATTTTAAGTCTTTCATCTAACGTCAAAATATATCCTATCAACTTTTGTCCAATAACCTCGTTTCAAAAATTCTCCATTTGTTAATCAGTATATAGATTTGTTTCTTGCTCTGATTCGTCCATCTCTCTCCCTGGTCACATTTTCCGGAATCCCTCCCTTGGCATCACTTCCGTCACACTGATCTTGTATCCTTTGTCCTTTCTACCACTATCCGCTACTACAGGTCCAATGTATCCCTTAATATCCGGTCATAATTTTAAATCAGAAAATGAGACTAACTTCTCTCTACCCCTCATAACCTTTCACACTTTGTCCACACAGTATTAGTTTTTTCTGCCGACAGAACTTTAACTTTTATAGAACCCCGTCCTCCCAACCCACTACTCTTCCTATCTTAGTCCTCTTGGACAACATATATCATCAGGTTTTATTTTTTACCATTATCGTACCTTGTAAAGCCCATGGTTTACCTCCACCACTCACTACTTCAACACTTATATCAAACTTCCGTCCTGATTATTATGTCACTATATCCTGTTTATGAAACTTTTTACGTTCAAGAAGAGGTACTATTATAAGAATTTCTAACTTTCATATGGGGTTCTTGTGTGAATTAGAGAAATCGTTGTACAAATCTAGAAAGATTTAAGAAACCTAAAAGACCTCAAGACACTTCAGAAAGTGCAAGTGAAACATAACTTTAAATAAAGAAACCCATAAGGAGTTTTAGACTAAACGACCGTAAACTACTCGTCCAAAATCGGTAAGACAGGTTTCTACAGTATTAAAATATCTTACGTGGTAGAACCGAAAGAAACGTTTACCTACTCCGGACAAAAGAAAAAAAGCAAGATCGAATTCATGACAAAATTAAAAGAACTAGTAATAGTATTGGGAGTAAAAGACTGAGGTAAAATAGAAAGAAAACCAAATAGTTGCTTTTGGTATAAGTGTCTACCCTTTATTCGCCACCTTAAGAAATCTTCGTGGTCTAAGTCAAAACAAAGGTACCCTAAATTTTAGATGAATATAGTCTACAGGAAGTAAAAAACTATTCGAACATTCATGACGAAATGATAAATTAGAAAATTTTTAACAATCCTTCAACTTTTTGGAGTACTTCTCAATTAGCGGAAGTTATAAAAAAATGGCAAATCTGGTTTCTCGGTCAACGTGAGGTCGGATAACTTTTACGGGTACAGAATAATATGGACCCTCTGAGACAGTGTTGACTAGTATATAGTGGACGACCTTCGTAGCGATCCTCATCACGACGACGATTCATAAACTGTTTGTCTCCCATACACATATACCAATATCTGACAAAAACAAAATAGAAGGAATAATTAATACTCTGAAAATGACCCAGTACAAGGAAATAGGTCTTTTAATGTACGATAGTACCCATAGACTAATAGTCACATAAACTGGATTCGTTATTGACCCTATGGACAACACGAACGAAAACGAATATTGAACTCTTTAACTTCAAGGATAGAATTTAACTCGGGAACAGGAGTTCATTTGTTTACTAACCTTTGTCCTAAAAAGAAAAAGTCACGATGAAACAACTTTTCAGATTAACCAAAGTGGATGGTTTATTTCGGACTACCAAGATTGGTAGAGGGTAACAACCTGACGTGTCAAATTTACACATAACCCCTAATATTTTTATATGTACGTATCCGATCTGAACTAGAAGAACTCGGCTTTTTGAAGTGTTCTTATTATTTACACTTACATTTTTAGTAAATGTATCCTATAAATTTAGGGTTTGATCTTTCTAAAACAAAGTAAAGATGTACCAATTATTGTATTCTCAACGAGGGAGAAGTTTCTTAATAAAACTGTGGTCTCTATTTTAAAACCATTTCCATCTTGAACGCCATGGTGACGGACTAATCGAAAAACTACGAAATTCGATACGTTTACTGTTAAAAGTGACTTTTATAGAATTATTTTTAGTCACGATGTAAACTGTCGAGCCAAACTGTACATTATGACGTATCGAGAATCATATTAGAGTAATCAGGATGACACTTTAGACACAAACTTAAAGATCAATTAACATCAAACCACACTTAATTTTGTGAAAAACCATCTCTAACGATTATCGTTGAGACAAACCACACTAAATCACTTTTGTTTAGTCTAACAAAATGTATACCGAAAAATGTACCACTCTTTACTTTCAAAAGAAAGAGGGTTTATAAAAAATTATCCAACATTAAAGGTAGAACCAGTATTACACTATATCTAAGGTAGAGGGGGGTGGGGGTTTTTTTCAGAGAGTTTATGTGTTAAAAATATAAAAAACATTAAAGACTATACCTAAAGAATCGTATCAATTATGTCATCAGCAGTCAAACTTAAAAATAAAAATTTTCTGTGAGTTTGGGAGGTGTTGGTTACAAATTTACGTGTAGGACTCCATTCTATAAATTTAATCTTCTTGTCAACAACAGAATTGTATTTTCTCGTTTAATTTTCTGTCTACCTTCAACGAACAACCAACGACTCTACGAACACGGATCAAAAGAGAACAGGAATTTTCAAGTAAATACATCACTGGTTAGGTCATCGTTTCTTGTGGGTGTCGTGTGTCTAATACGACAGATTTATGGTTAAGAATCATGTTCGTTGGTCAAGAAGAACCTCTTTACTAACTAAGGTCTAAACCGTGACCTTTTACATGTTCTACTAAGACACAGAATTTGGTTCTTTCTCGTTCTCGATAGTTTTTGATGGTCCGAAAGACAGTTTTCCAGAGTCCTGGGTTGAACTTTAGACAGTGACGAGTTTCTACCATGTACAATTCGTAGTTATTTCTTATTGACCTCACCTAACTTTGTATTACTTATACAAATTTAGGTACTCAAGTATTACTATGATCTTCTTTTTTTAATTTTTGTGGTTCAATGGAAACCTTCTACTACTCCTTGGTAGAGTAATAAATTGTTATTTCCGAAAAGACATACCTTACATAAAGTTATATTGGTTTAGTAACTACTTCCTTTCAAACAGAAATATCTCCAAAAGGTCGAAATTTTTACTTCCTTATTATCTTTATGTCGTAGTAACAAAACGTCAGGGATTACGTCAGATCTACTACTACCAGTCAGTAACCATCGTAAAGTCTTTCTTTTCACCCATAGTACCTTCATTACCTTCATTCTCGACATTTCGTAGTAACGTTTTTATTTTTGGGACTGAGAACCGTCCAGTGATCTAAACTGTAGACCAATTGTTCTTTATGTCCTCCTTTTTGTACTTTACTATCACACCGCTACATCAGTCATGTCAGATCTACATCCTTTGACATGATGGTTACTGGATTAAAGAAATGCATTTCATATATTCCCCCGTTTCTCCCTCTTCCTTGTATGTCTAATAATTTTTCGGAACTCTTTTGTCTTACTTAAATATTTTGTATGGACCTAGACTAAACTCGTTTGGTTGTCGATTTCTCCTTTTGGTCCCTCTAAACTTATCAATGACCGTTCGACTATGATTCTTCAAATCTCCAAAACAAATAAACATAGTTCCATCATAAAAATTCAGGTATAGAAAATCTCTTTGTTTGACTTTGTACAGGTCAATTTCACACTATAGAACTATTTTTTTCACCAAAAATTTTTACAAAATGTCAATTTATTACACTAATAAAAGGTAGACTTTATTTTTGATTGTGAGAACGTCGGAATGGGGAGCACTTAAGTTGAGAATGCCCCGGGCTTCTCCATTGCTACGACATTACTGTTCTCCGTGAAAACGTTTATAGTTCGAAAAATTATTCAAATAACCTTTTGGTCGAGGGTTTTGTTAAGTAAAAGGTAGTCCTGTCTGCCATTCCTATATATGTCTCACAAATTCGTCAACGATTGATCTAATTTTAAACATAATTTTAAAAATACAAACAAAATTAGATGTCGACCTACATAAACTCCGACGTCTCGATATGGTCTTTCTTCCATAGGGTGACTAATAAAATCGTCCCTTCTTTATACCAAGTCCTTTAAGTTCTCTAACCCGACGGTTTCCTGGTATGAACGACCATAACGAAGAATTTAAAATAGGATTTCAAGTTTCTCAAATTTTATAAGGAAAAACAGTCATTGTAAGATAGTTTCAAATAAAACAAATAAATCTGAAAAATACAGATGAACCTAGAATAAATATCCAAAAAAAAAATCCACTAGAATATATGTAACATGATCAACGAAATTTTAAAAAATCTAAAATAAATACATAAAATAATAATAAATAAAAACCGACGTGACCTAGAATCAACAACCCGCACCCAAAGGAGATCAACACCGTTAACTCCCCATGAGATCAACGACACACACCCGAAGAGTAACACCACCGAAACGAAAAACGTCTCGTGTCTGAGATCCCGATTTCATCAACGTCGTACTCCTGAGATCTCGCGTCCGAGTCGTGACCACCACGTGTCCGAAATAACGGGGGACCGTACACCTTAGAAGGGTCTGGCTCCTAACTTGGCACAGGGGACGTAATCGTCCACCTAAGAATTCGTGACTTGGTGGTCCCTTCAGGGACCAACGTAAAATCATGAGACTTAAACTAATTTGGATGTAGACAGAATAAACACTTTTATTTATGTTATCTCCCTTTCCTCTAAGACAGAGTCTAATGACGAAATATTATTAATAATAAATATGAGTAACCATCAAAATGAACGGGGAAAAAGTAAATTAAAAGAGACTAAACGAGGTACCTCCACATTGTCTGAATCTCTATCACTCGGTTCTAAATGAAAACAAAAGTTTATCTTCTACTACCAGGGACATAGTCGATTTTCTGGAGAGAGAACTCTGGTAAAGAAACAACTCGTTTATCCCCCAGACGACCCCTCTTATCAGCACACTATACACGAAAGACGATAAGGAATAGACACAAAGAGAAAAGTCAACATAAACACTTTTTCCGACCAGTCCTATGGCGGAAGTATCGATAGCATTAGTATGTCTACAGTAAACAAAAATTAGAAATTGGAGAGGGGGGAATTTTACATCCATGAGAATTCCTCAACGTCCTTATTCGGATTAAAAAAGTAGAAACATTCTATTATTAAAATTCATGGTCGTATTAAGTCTCTATCAGGTCAAAACCAAGAATTGGTAACGTCATTTCGTCAATAGTGTTATTTCGTTCAACGTGTTCAAAAAGACAAAGGGTCACGTATATTTTTAATACAAATGTGATATGACACCAGATAATTCACACATTGTCGTAACTTAGTTTTTTTAACATGTAAGAAATTAATTTTTTATGAAATTACTATTTGCCACTGGTCGTAGACTCGGAAGTCGTTCAGCATACCATTGTAGTTTCTAGTGAATAGTGTCTAGTGATGTTGTTTATTTTATTATTACTTTTATAAACATCATAATATTCTTAATAGTTTTGCACTCGTCTACGAGACCCTTTTTACCTTGGACATCTGAACTAACTGTATCTCAACGGTGTTTTGAAGTTAAACATTTTTTTTCTTTTTCTTGTTGTTTTTTGGTGATAACCGTTTCGAGTCATTTTTCTGTCATAGAGGACATAGTACTTATAATTAATATTCAATAGAAAAAGACTTCAAAAAATCGGGGAGGGGAAAAAATTTTTTTTATAAAGTCCGAAAGGAGTATATCAAACAACTAGGAACCGACAGATAAGTCCATCTACAATTTTTTTACTAATGTTCGACCCTAACACCCGACCCAAAACAATCACCCGGAATGATTAATATTCGATGAAAAAAGTAACTCTCTCGGGACATATAGTCATAGACATTTATAAAAGAGAACTCCGGTACGTCAAAGAAGTACCTTCCTCCGGGTGACTTCTTTGTCTGAATGAGGACGGGGTACAGACTATTATAAGAGTGGACCGGAAAGACACTCGGATCACAAGGAGGAGTCAGCTCTCGTAGGGACGAGATGTCCCACTACGTGAGGGTTCCCCACTTTGTTTTAGAATGAGAAACATACACATTTCATGTGTGTGTATATATATGTGTTTGTCTATGTGCCATAGAAACACTGTAATTTAAAACCCTCCACCCGTTAATCCTCTTTCTACACAACTCTTCCCTTTATAGAATTTTTTTTTTTTTTTCCGAGGAGTCTTCCTATTATTACCTTTTTTCATCTCTACGTGTTCGGAAGTCGAATAAAAGAGGTCTCTTATTGGAGGTGAGAAAGACTCACCCCTGACTCGACCTCTAGAATAAAGAAAAATATCTGAAGAATGACCATAGGGTCATAAGACTCTTGGAATACGGAGACTCAGAGTTCGGTAAAGATCCAAGAAACAACGTCTCACTGAGTTTAGAATCCAACCCATAGTGAGATTAAAGTCAAACAGTCAGACATCAAAGTTGTAAGAGACGATTCAGTCAGTGGACGGAGATAAAAGATTTATAAATGTCTTAAACGTGTAGGACAAGAGAAACAACGACACCCGAATATGAAGAAATAAGGGAATAAAATTACTGTCAAATTCTCCCTCACAACTATTTGTGTATGCAATCTAGATGGTATTAATTTGTCTTTAGGAGAACTCGGGAAAAACTCAAAGTTCGTTGACGGGGGTCAATATCTCTTGTGAATCATACACCATCCGTGACCACCATGAATTAGGACCTCACCGTCTCCCCGTCAATCTCAATTCCTCGATGAATCTCTATGTCCTTTTATTAGACATTTTCCAAAGAAATTTATTCATTTTCCAAAGAAATTTATGAAACTATATTGTAACTGGAAGTATACCCCATACCCCATCACCCAAACTTCGAAAATGTCTTTTCGGTTTTCATCTCAAAAAAGGGGAAATTTTAACGCATCATCTTGCCTCCTTTATTTTACGTACAAACAATGTCCCACACTTTCGACAAAACCGACTTTCAATACTTTTTTAAGTGTTTCTAGTAAACTAACCTTAACCGTATCGAGGTGAAGTCAAGGAAGGTCCTCTTTCACGTCTAAAGAACCCGGAGAGACCGTCTCTTTGTAAAAGAAATTGTAAAGGACTTCTTGACAGAGGACCTCAATTTAATTTATATTTCCATATGGACTTAAAGAGTTTATATACTAGTACATGTCATGATATACAAATTGATCTACCAACATTTGAGTCATTATTTGTTACAGACATTTAATGTATAATTACAGTCGATCATTTGTTTAACATCAAATTCTTCCGAAGTAAAACAAACATGAACTTGGACACAATTATGTCAACCAGAGACTCCTTTTCATCTTTTACATATATGAATCAGGTCTTTTTTCTTTTGTCCTTGAACCGTCAATGTACAAGGTCGAAGGAGAAGGAACGATCGTCGAGAGACACCATTACATTACAAATCAGGTCCGTACGTGTGGCGAAGTAATCTTCGGTCTCGACTCACAAGTACCAATCTCATTGTGTCTGAAATGTTGATTCTTTTTTCCTTTTACTTATCGTCTATAATATACGTCACTTATAAACTAAAAATTGTTTTACTTGTACTCATTAATCATATTGTAGGGATTGATCATTCAGTTTTAGACTTACTAAATTATGAAATTTACTATTCTCATGAACAAGAAATCTTAATCCCTACTTTATAAACAAAAGGATGAATCGATACTCCGGATATTAATCCATAGAATCAACAAAAGAGTTCCTTTTCTTTACACAGAGTCTGTCTTATACACTATTTATATCAGTAACTTATACTTCTGTTTATCAGAATTGGTGGTTCATTGTAATGTTCTAAAATGGTGAGTACACTCTACAAAAACAAACAAATTTCTGTTCGTGACCTTTTCATAAGTCGCACTAACGAAGCAAACTTTTACTACACCTCTATTGTAACATGTTTGTACCTCCTAATAATTTGAAACACCGTGCTTTTAAGAGTATCATAGATGAGTGGTACTTATGGAAGGTATTGACCACTGACGTTTATTTCGGAAAACACGACCTGGGTCCTTAGGAATGGTACCTCGACGTCTATCAGGGTCAAACGGGTGAATAGAGTAGGTACCTACATTTACTACTACTTAGTTGCATCACTGACTTTACTTTAGAACTAAAATTTATTATATGCTTACCACGATTATTGTAACGATTTTAGTTACACACTTCACACAACACCTTCTCCGGATATTCATTCCCCCTTATAAAATAGTCTGGTAAAACATTTATTTCCGTCTTAAACTTAAACACAACTTCTAAGAATATACTTATTGGAAGGACTTCAGAGAACAAATCAAAACGTGGATATTTTGACATATGATGACAAACAACCAAATTCTCATCCCCTAACTTTAAATTCTTCGGTCTATTAAGATTTTAACACCTTCCACTTTAGACTAAATATTTACCTGAAAGTCTATACAAGTAAGGAAAGGTCTTAACTCGACCTGCATCACCGTAAGAATCAAACATTTTATTCGGTCCCAATAGGATTCAGAGTCAGTTTCCTATCTTGAACGGGGTCTGTGTTAGTAAGACAGGTTAGGTCGGCTCCAAAGGAGGTGTAGACTTCTACCTGACAATGTCTTATGTCAACTAACACATCGTGGTACATAATCGTCACTTTTATACATGGTGTATACGTCGGGAATAAAAAAGTCATTAAACGAGGACACTGGGACCGTCCAGAGTCTACCGTAATATAATTAACCTAATCTAATGAAACGAGTGAAATACACTATGACATTGAAGATATTGGATTATAAAATCCATAGTAATGGGTTTTAAGGTGTGAGTAGATGTCAACGATTCCTCTTGAAATAAATTAGTAATTTGTGATTGTACTAAAGCAGATCTAAAAATTTAAAAGGTGGGATTTAATATACCAACGAGTTGGGATTTGTAAAAAATTTACAACCAAAGAAGAATTAATATATTTAGTTAACGGACAGTAAAACTTAGTAATAAAGTGGACCCTACGTACTATGATAATTAATATATACGAAAACGACTGGCAATCCCATTTTGTGAATTTAATAACGACAGACTTATGGTATAAAAGAGATATACGTACAAACAAATGGTGTAGTTTACAAGACAATTGTTCAAACCACTGAAAATTCTTTTCCAACCTACTAATTAAGGCTTTCAGGATATGGAAAAAATTTTTTCAATTCTTCAATTTCAATCGTCCGTCTTCCAATTAGCATCACTAAGGATGGGGGGGTGTACCTCTAGTAGTATACTTCAATGACGTTAAGTCTTAATCGAATGTAACGTGTTTTATTTAACAAAATTCGATTTTACGACTTTGATGGTTTGGTCACCCATTTCTGGCGACTCTTGAAACGTGTATTAGTCAGTATGTTAGAAAACTTTTATAAGACACAAATCTGTTAATCTACCTGATCTCAAACCATTTTGCTAAAGGGAAAATAAATTTCAAAAATATTCATAACAGAAACCGTGAAAGTTCAGTATAACACAAGAACTATGAGATAATACGACACATAAACAGTCACGTACACAAAAATTAAATGTACTTTTGTACTTAATTCCAACCTCTTAAACGTTCAACCTTCCATTTTATAGTCAATATCCGAAAACTCTTCTACTATTAGGTTCTAACACACACCCCTTTTGCAGACATAATAAAGATTCGGTAAGACTTTATGTTACACATCGGACACCAGTCTCGGGACCCGTAGTGGTATTTGTCGTCTAGGTCCTTTACTTCTCCATTATTTCGATCGGTCGATACTTAATTCGTAAATGTCAAGGTCAGATGGATCAGGTCATTTTCATGTTCGTCTAGAACATAAAGTCCTTTTTTATAGTTCCAAGAGAATTTTAGAGAACAACTATGTGTCACTTGGTTTTTTGAACTATTCGTCACCGACAGTTGACCCCTTCTCTCAACACCTACATACTGGGACTCACGTGGACACTAAGAAGGAGGTCGGTTTAACACAAACGTCTTTACACCGTGGACAACCAAAAATAACAAAAAGTATAGAGGAAATAACTGATATAGACCTATTAAAACACAAAAAATTTTTTATGTGTTTATAACACCCTTCTTTATATTGTCCAGGTACTTTCTTCGTTTAATCACGATACTTGAATTTTCATTGTAAAGTTTCCAGTAATAGTTGTCGTCGTAAAAACAGTATAAAATTCTTTGTAATACGATGTATGGTAACGTTATAAAGTACGGAAACCAAAACGATTAACCACTTTCACAATAGGTCAGTGACTTGACGGTAATTATATGGATTTTTCAAAGACTCTATTATCAACAATAAAGGATAACATAGAGGTTCGCCTGTAAACTTACTCTCCATAATCTTAGGGAAATCGTTTCACGAGTCAAAAAGTGACCCTTAGTTTGAAGTAACCATGATTTCCTGTTTTTCGTGTCGACTCTGGACTTAGGTTCAAGATCAACAAATGTTGCTCCCTTCGTCACAACACACGTAAGTGGACGAGTCACAATTCACTGTCCTACTCCTCTTTAATAAACTGATTGTAAAAAGATATCAACTTAATTTTCTGTAGCAAGAAAACGGAAATCCAAATCCTCTTTCACGATTCTATGACCTACAGCTGGGATAGAAACAAACTAAACCTTATGATTTTCTCTCCCCTTCCTCCACCTGAATCAGAAGAAATCACTGTGAAAAGGACTTCACACTATCATGGCTACAAATAGTCAAAATGTGTATCATACAGTAATACTTTGGTATATAGAGTGAATTCATTGATATTTAGTAACAGATAATAAATTTCGGTTGTTTTGTCATATTGTCAAAATTCAAGTCATTACAATTCATAACATATCTTTATATAACCTCCGTTTCAAGTCAACTACTGTTAACACATATACAATGACTACGACATTTAATAAAAATTATTTCTTTTAACATAATAGTGTATAAACTGAACAATATTTTACGAAACTCCATTAACTTTTATTTTATGACATTGAATTCTTTATCCTACGGTAGGTCTTTAAAGAGAAGTTTGTACAATAGATCGACAAGTCTGTACTGAATAAGGGTCATACTGACCATTTACTCTTCCTTTCGGTTCTATTTCGAACGTCATCCCTAGCGGAACTCCTTTATCAATTCAACTTCAACTAATTCTCCAGTAAGATTATCCATGAAGTTAAGTATTTTAGTGTAAAATCTCAACTTTTCTGTAGAGAGTGGGTTTCGTCCTAGGAAACATGTTTATTGTAGTACACTGACCCGTCAGGAAAGAACTCGTAAGTTCTCTACCCTCTGACAGACGACGTGAACCATCGGGTGACTGACTCAAAACTACCAATTTAAAATAAAGTTCGACTTGAGTTGAGGAACATCGAAAATGGATGACTAAGATCAAGAGGGATTAAAAAGATACGACGAATTTCACGAAATCATGTTGATATATATTTTATGTCTAAATTACTTATTCAATCTAGGAGGTGTTTAACGAGACTTGTATTGGAAGTATGATATCTAGAAAAAAATTACAATTAAATACAATTTCACTTGTAAATCCTGACTTAAGTAGAGTACGATGTTTCAACACATAATGACCTCCTTTCGTCCTACCTTCACGATACAAACATACTCGGAGGTACGAAATCTTGATCGACTACCACAATGAAGGAGGAAGGGGACCGATAAGTAGTCGTGACCACTTCGTGGGTACTTCACTCAGTAGACCTCGTCCCTTGGTCCTGGTACTCAAAGACACCAATTGCAAAATACTTATACCAGTCGACGGGTAACTAGATTTTTATAACGGGAAAAGGAGTTGTCTTTAGATTTACTCATTTCAAACAATTTTGAACTATAAGTATTTAATTTTAACCATGTAATAATCCTCAAAAGATTCCTGAGGTCATAGGATTCTTTAAACAAACGAGTCATGGTTCTGTCCGTGTACCACATCAAACTTATGGGCCTCAAGTTCCTTCGGATCACGTTGTGGTCACAACACGAAGTAATTAAATACCAAAGGTGAACTACGGTCACAAAAATTAATATTTTATTAAATCGAAGTCGAACAAAACAAAACTAAACTACACTCAAATCGAGTATTCAAAAGGTTTTATAGTCTAATATTTCGAACACAAAATATATGAAGTTTTTACCTTGTAAATAACGTCTTCGTCTACACATAGATTAGGGGTGTTTTGAACGAACATATGACTGTTAACACAACAGACACTTAAAACACAAGTGTACTACCGTAATCCAAAATTTGTAACATCTGTTACAACCATATATCAACACAGTATTTTGACCACCCGATAATACAAAATATCCTATAGAACATTATATTTTAGTATAGATATTAGAGTGGGACATATAACAATTAAAACAAAGTGAGGTCAAAAAAAGTGACTTAAAAAACTCTCGGTGATGGATTCACCGGGTCACCGGTCCACCTTGTCCTTTTTTTAACAATTATGTTGTCACTATTGGTGTAAAGAATAGATAGTATAACCTCGAAATTAGTAATAGTACCATAGGTTAAAACCGTAATAACTTTTTGTATAATTCTCGGAATCTTTAAGAGTAAGAGAATATGGGTCACATACTGACTCGTCATAGAATTTCTGAGTTTCCTGTTTTCTAAGTACACATTCTTATAATAATAATTTCTTCCTTTAGAACAAATTTTACTTTTTCCGTTCACTGTTTTAGATAAAGATTTTTTCCAAGTCACTCACCTTTCTACGGCCTCCTTCATTGACACCCAGATCTCAGGACAGAGAAGTTAAGAGTGGTATGGAAGGTCTAAACTAGAAGTAAGGGTAGAGAATTAGGGTTCTTTTCATCTTTGTTGTTCGTAACGTCGTGATAAATGTTATCGATCCTATACCTTCGTTGGACCTACAGTCAACTGTCTGCTTACCTATTTCTTCGACACCATGTATATATGTGTGACCTTATGATGAGTCGGTATTTTTCCTTACGTAAACTCAGGCAAGATTACTCCACCTACTTGGATGTCGGATACTATGTCTCACTTCATTCAGTCTCTTTTTATGACAGATAATTGAGTACATATACCTTAGATCTTTCTACCATGACTACTTGGATAAGCGTCCCGTCGTCACGTCTACGTCTGTATCTCTTGTTTGAATACCTGTTCCCACCACCCCTCCTTCCTCTCCCACTCTACTTACCTCTCTCCGAGACATTGTTGGATCTCCCCACCCTTTCTCACTTCCTTCCAAGTTCTCCCTCCCCTGTTATCCATGTGGATACCGATTAAGTATGGTTACATTCCGTCTTTAGTTCGGTTATACATTTCGTTAATAGGAAGTTAATTTTCATTTTTTTTTTTTTGACCTGATTATCTCCACCTTATCACTCTCCCACCTCTCTTAAGTCTTAGACGGACTCCTTTCTCGTATGTCTCTACGGATTCTCCTGGTTACCTCAGTTTAAGACCGGCGTCTATTGGCTTTAGTTTGGAAATTGTGGGATTTCCTTTCGCTGAATCATTCTTAAGGTGGGACCCCGAATTTTTTCGGGGCCATGAACCTTTAATCTTGACTTCGTCCATACTTAGTATAGACTTCCGCCTTTTCTCCTCTAGAGAGTTATACACCAACTACCTTCAAACCCTTTGTAGTCAGTTAGTTCCACTGATTTGTACGGCTGACACGATATAGGACTCCCCCAACCCCCAACCCGTAACACTCTGTCGCTCTACGGGTGCCTAATTTTGTCTGGCTCAACGTCATTAAACACTACAGATCTTAAGAGGTTACCTCTCACGAGACAGGATAGTCTCTCCAAGAGGAACCGACGTCTGCATATACTTTGACCGATGGACTCGGACTACGGGAACTGTTCATTAGTCCGTTGATTGGACCGACAATTACGGTCCTAAGGGTTCCACCCGACGAGACCACCGAAATTTGCCTTTTCTTAGACGGACGTTACGCCTCTGGACCGAAGTTAGGGTCCAAACCCTTCTAGGAACCTCTTCCCTTACAGTTGGGTGAGATCATAAGAACGGACCTCTTAAGATACCTGTCTCCTCGGACCACCCGATGTCAGGCACCCCAGCGTTTCTTAGGATGTGTTAACTCACTGATTGTGAAAGTAAGCCTCCGTCGCAAGACTACCAGTACACCAAAGACGCGAAGGAACGTCTCTCTCTTAGCTGAGGGTTAAGTCCTAAGAGTGGGTTAATGGTCAAGTAAAAGAGTCACATTTACTTAGTGAATAGTGTGGTCTGGACTTGACACCAGTAGCGTCGGGGGACTCCCCTGGACAATCTCCCCGGAAGTGTGAAGGAAATGTAGATGATGTAACTTAAATTACCGAGCTCTCATCTTTTGAGTCGTGGCATGTTTTCGAATTTGAGCTTCAACCCACTGGCACAGACCGACTCCGAGACACGGGAGAATTCAAAGGGGTAGTCATGTTCCTTGCACACCTAGATAGGATATTGAATCTGTTAAAATGCAAGATTGTAATAACTGACGTAGGGCCCTCTCGATCCAGGACACGTCTTGCGACGGTCCGGTTTGAGGGTCCAGGAGTCAAGAGAACGTCAAGATCCCCTGACCCTCCCCGAGCTCCGGTGGAGCCGGTGCGAACGCTTCGGAGACTGTATGCACAAAGGTTGTCTTCCCTCCCTTCCTTCTTTTAGCTCCTGCGCTTAAGATGGGTTTTTTCTCTTAGGGCTCCCTTCGTCCGGTGATGCGGAGGTGTCGAAGTACCTGACCCTCCTTGACGTTCTACGGTGAGTTCTCGACTTTCGGAGGATTTACCAATGGGTGGTTCCCCGCCCCGCCTTAGAGATTCTCGGTTAGTCTTTCTTCTTCAGGTCAAAACAGCCCTCTATTGGCGAGAGACTGACCTCACTGGCGACTCTCTTCCGCCCTGCCCTAACGTCTAGGTAGGTTTGGACTAGAAACTTAAAGAGAAAAGCGTCGGAGAAGACGTCGGGCCCCTGACCCGCCTTTATCGGGCCTAGCCGGACCTCCTCGGAGCGGAAGGTTCTCAGAAGCGAATAACCGCCCCGCCCCCCCATCAGAGCTCCTCGGTTAGTCTTCGGTCCTGAGTGCGCGAGCCTCCTCCCCGCCTAGGTCTGTTCTGTTCAACCCGCGCTGAAGGGTCGCCCTCGCGTCCTGGGGCCGACGAGCTCTCACCCTAGGTGCAGTCCTGGAGCCCAGCAACACCCACTCGACGCACCCCTTTCGTCTCTGTTTGGGGTCTTGGGAGACCTCCCCCGCCGGCCCTCTCGTTCCTCGAAGCGACTCTCAGACCCCGGTCCTCAGCACTCGGAAGCCGGGGAGGTCGCGGAGGCCGGGGATTAGGTGGAGTCTGAGAGACAAGTCCACTACGCGTTCAGTGGAAGGAGCGACCTAGCGTGGATGTTGGGTCTTCCGACCCGACTCTAGGGTCTTAACCCCACACCGTGGACTCTTCGGTAGACCAGGTTGGACACGCCCCGGACCGTGAGGGCCGGTCCACAGATCGCCTACAAGGAGTAAAGAACCCGAGGCGACCTGGAGTGATCGTATTATTGTGAGACTTGGGCTGATTACACGGGAGAAGGAGGGAATAAAAGGACAGTGAACCTAGTCGTTGGGGAAACGTCGGCGAGAGGATGGTGGACAAGGTAGGTCTTCCTTTTGTGAGTCCCGTGGGCGACAACAACAGAAACTTTTTGATGTCTGAGATCAAGGTATGGAAAGACAAAAGACTTTGGGAAACTCCCATTTGACGGGAGTACTCGGACACCTTACTTTCATTGGGAAGACAGTAATTAAGGAGAACTATCAATTATTCTTAGATCCGAGCTTAGACCCGACCCCTATGCCTCTAAATGACCTATATTAGGAACGAGAGGTTGGAACCTTCCTGTGTCGTCTTCCTTAATGTCCTGTTCTTCCCGTCGAAACCTTCTGTACGATTCCATCTTAAATGATCTGAAACATTTTGAAACTCTCACTCCCTCTTCTTTCTTAGTTCTTACTAAAGACAAAGAGTAGGCCAATATGGAATGTGTTTCACGTCTCAAATTCCAGGTCAGGGGGTCCAACATCCTGTTTCCAAAACTCTAAGACCGTATTCGGGACCTCAACCTTTTGTAAACGAAGGACTCGTGAAACAGTCTTCGGTTCATTTTGTGACAACCGTCCTTTATGTCACGTTGATGGATATCCTAAACTCAAGGGAAGGAGTGGGGGAGGTGGGTATGTTTTCTGTAAACCAATTCTGTCGGTAGAGACTAGTTGTGTAAAGAAAGAGGCATAAATGAATGAACCCGAAGGGTCCACCACGTGTTCACGACTGAACTAGACACGGTAATCAAGGTATAAACCTCATAAACATATGTTTCCTTTTTTTTTTGATTTAAATTCGAGTTTTTCTTTCTCGAAATCTTTGTTACAATCGTGATCTTCCTTAAACATCCCTATTAGATCAGGTTGAGGGACAATCTCCTCTACACTTATCACGTTTCAAAGTCTCCAACGTATATTTTACAGAATAGAGAGGGTCGTATCTTTGATAAAATAAGATAAAAAAATTACACTATTTTATGTGAATCGGTCGTGTTGGAAAACAATGTGTCCGACAGAAACTACCGATCTCGACGGTTGTAACGACATCTTTTGTCACGAAATTCATCTCCCAATTGTTTGGGGTAAGCTCTTACAATATCCCTGTAAAAGATCTGACCTTCCGTCTAACCGGAAGTGATTAACGAAGATTCACAGGAAGGTTGACATTTCTAAAGATTAAGTATAACTTAAGTTTTAATAAGACTATAGAAATTTCGAAATCCACAATTTTTTAATGAGACCCTAAAACAGAACTTACATTTCGAAATCAAGTATAATGTAAGATTTATACCCGGACTTTGGACAAATATTTAGACGTCTTTCTTACAATTTTAGGGTACATTTCGGAATTTGGGTATACGTCACACTGTCCTGTATGACCAAGGGTCTTCAAAGTCCACGTCTCTAACAAAATTTGAGGTAAGTCCGAAACAGTGTCACAGAAATCATTTGTTTTAGGCTTACTGAATTAAACGAAGACTTTCGTATACGGGATCAGTCTTTCATCTATACCCCTCACTGACCGTTCTTACGTTATTGATATTGTCCACCACCTTTAGATGGTCGTCGTGTCCCCGATACGTTCAAATTTCCGTCCTCTCTAGTGAATCCAATTCTCCCAGTCCCTTCCTCCCTACCCTTCCTCTGACCACAAACCCCCAATATTAGAGCAGTGCTCAGTAGTCCGATAACGGAACCTCGACTAAGTCTCTCCCCCAACATGTCCTGTCAGGATCACGTGGAGGGACTTAAAAGCAGGGGAAAGAGAGTGACCTGATTCAACCTGAAACCGACAGTATCTAGACTTCACTAATCTGTAATTGTCCGTATGCCAGACTACACCCCTCGAGATTGCGCCCTCTTCCGTTACCGTGGGGTGAGGTCATGAGAACGGACCTTTTAGGGTACCTGCCTCCTCGGACCATCCGACGTCAGGTACCCCAGCGCTTCTCAGCCTGTGCTGACTCGCTGAAGTGAAAGTGAAAAGTGAAAGTACGTAACCTCTTCCTTTACCGTTGGGTGAGGTCATAAGAACGGACCTCTTAGGGTCCCTACCCCCTCGGACCACCCGACGGCAGACAACCCAGTGTGTCACAGCCTGTGCTGACTTCGCTGAATCGTCGTCGTCGTCGTTACGTACTTTCCTTCAGGATTCTGGGTTGGGTATGGTGGACAGGATCGGTCAGAGAGTGTTTCGAAAAGAAAAAAAAAAATTTCGTTTTAAATGTAAGTTACTTTAAGTGTCTAGAATACGACTTTCAAAATTCGATTCAAAACTGTTTTCAAATGTGGGTACATTGGTTTCGGATCAGTTCTATATCTTGCAAAAGGAGGGTCTTTCAAGGGAGTACGGTGGAAGAACGGTCTTCGTTGTCGACCCGACTAAAGATAGTTGTTCGTGATTGACAAGTACTCTAAGAAAAATATATTGTGATATAGGAAACTTGTCTTTAGTGTACATCGGGGTTTACGTTGGGTAGGGGTTCTACAACAATTAATAAATGTTAAATCATACTTCCTTCCTAACCTTATTTTGATAAAACCGTTTCCCCCTTCACTTTAACGTTCCTAGAATTTATAAACCAAGGATTTCCTATAAATCTTCGGATTGTAACGGAAGGTATATGTATACCCGAAAGGACCATCGAGTCAACCATTTCTTAGACGGATGTTACGTCCTCTGGGTCCACACTAAGGACCTAACCCTTCTAAGGGATCTCTTCCTTTACCGTTGAGTGAGGTCATAAGAACGGACTTTTTAAGGTACCTGTCTCCTCGCACCACCCGATGTCAGGTACCCCAACTTCTTGACTTGTCCTGTATCACTGATTTGGTGGCGGTGGTATATATACCACTCACATATACCACTAATATATATATATATGTGTGCGTGTGTGTGAGTCCTTTATACATTTTATACACATCGTCTCTCACCGTAATAGTTCCCCTTCTTTTGTCAGAGGGGTAGGACAAATAGGTCAAGTATAAATATCGAGTTAAGTTTAGGTAGAAGAGTTCTTATAGTAATCCGACATCATCAAAGAGAGAGGAGACTTAAAGACAGTATCAAAACCGTCTATAATTAAAGTGTCCAGTATTTAAGTCTACGCGGAAATGAAAGACATTCGTTAGAATTAAAATTCGGTTACAAGACGAATCGTCATCTTTTTACTTAAGTCATAAATAATAAACTGACGGAACCCAGAATCAGAATCGACGTCCCGTGCCCGAGACTGTACACACCGGAGTGATCAATACCACGCACCCGAAACAAAAAGGTATTGTGCATCCTAGAATAAGTATCTAAGGGGTGGTCCCTGTCTTGGGTGCAGGGAACGTAACGTTCTGTCTAAGAATTGGAGACCTGGTGATCCCTTCAGGGTCTTTTAAATAAGAAGTGTTAAGTTCCGTTTGAGTCAGTGAAGTAGTTCAAATATGAATTAAGTCACAAAAGAAACCGTAAAATAATCAAATAGTCAATGACGGAACATTGAACAAAACTCGTGGAAAATTCAAAAAGTAACAAATCCTATAGACACTGTCACTCGATTGAAGTCTCGGGAGATTAACGTAAAGGATAGAGGGTGTCCCGAAGAGCCCTTACGAAGCGTGTAGTCGGGTGGGAAACTTCATACACGTTATTCGATCTACTACTATGAACATTGTGTCTTTTCATTCTAGAGGCATAAACTTAAATGTAAAATTTGGGTTTCACTACCATTGTCTCCCAGTTTGGGTTTCCTGTATCAATTCTTTTGAAACCCGGTCTGTGCAGGAGGATCCTGGATGTAAGGAGGAAATTTCTTTCAACTATAACGACCCTCCCCACCTCTTTGGCCACTATGGTTCCACGAAGGGGCCACACGTAAGACACGGGCCTTAGTATGTAAAACGAACACTTCACTCAAATCTGTAATAAATACCATGTTCCTGCAAATCAATGATGAAAAATTTTTTTAGATAAACACAGAAAAAATCCAAAAATTTAAGTTTTTACCTTTTAAAGTACAAATATGTTTCTTTATACTTCTTATTTAATAAATTTATTTGGTGTCAGTGACATTCTCTTTTCCGTACTTGTCACCTCAGTCTGTTTAGACTAAACTTAAACTCGAAATGTCAAATGAGGGACACGTTCGACCCCGTTCAATGAGTTAAAAGGGTTCAAAACCCAAAGATTAGACATTTATCCATACTCTTTTAAATGAAGGGTCAAACATGACTTTTAATTCACCCTATGACTTATATCTTACTATGTTAAGACGTACAAATAATATTGTACATCATCGAATAATTATATTTATAAGACAATTAACTAAAGTAACTAAATAACATTACTCTAATCTATAGACTATTTCAGGATTGGTCAAGTTCAAAGAACAGGAACTGGACAACGGACGGGAATGGTTTACAGTGGGAACTGATGGATTAAAATGTAAATTTCCTATATATATAAAAAATGTAATACCAAAACTCGAACACTTTTGAACAAAATCTTAACTCAAAAGGAAGGTCTTATAGGTTGTCAGTGTCACTAAATTCGATAAACATTCAATCCCGATAAACATTAGTTTTATTTATAGTAAATGGTTAGATACCATACAATTTTATACTTAGGAGTTTGTGATCTATTATTTATTGATTTTGTTGTTTAATTTTTCTGGGAGAAATGGAAATTATCTTTCGGACCTTAGAATCTCTTTATCTGTATTTCATCTACTGTAGTCCTGGTCGACCGGATGGTACGGAGAACCTTTAATTTCTTGTTTCAATAATGTATTCATACGTCCCTGATACGAAAATTAGATGAAAAATTTAGAGTGAATGAGTAAACTAAAAAAATTGAAATACTCACTTTTAAGTGTTAGTTCTCTTCATGGCTTAGTCATAACCCTTTGTAATAACCAGACAGAATTCTTTTGAGAAAATTCATTCACATAAGTTATATTCAGGGGAAAGGTCAAACAGACAAACAAACAAACGAAGGAATCTTTATTACAGTTCACCTCCACTAGTCGTTAGTGTCCGAGAGTGATTCGGGAGAAAGTCACTCCATGTTCGGAGACGTAATCACCTTAGTCACAAACCCAATTTTCAAAGGTTCTAGGTCGGTGAAGGATCGATACTACTGGTTTTGAAGGTACATACGTAACGTTCTTGGTTTCAGTGATGTCTACCGGGTTTACTTATACAGGAGTTTTATTCGTTGTGACTTAGATCGTTTTGAGGTCTGGACTAACTTCACGTCTGAGTATAGTAGTACAAAGACTCTCGCCGACCTAAAGGTTGTCGGAGACACACAGCATGATTTCCTCTGTTGTATTGGAGAGAGCACAGACATCCATTCTCTGGTGGTGGCCAGTAGCGGGCAGGTACATGTAATGACGTAAAACCGATGTTCATCTTTATAGTCCTTGTCCATGCAGTAAGGTTCCCAATTCTACCAATAAAAAGAGTCGTCAACCCTCTTCGACGGTAGTGGTTTCACCTTTGACCCCGACACCAATCCCGACCCAAGTCCGGATTGAGAATAGACGGACGTTTCCTAGACTACCTACTCATTGATTCCCCTATACACTTTTGATCCCCTTGAAAATAAAAATTAATCTTTTTATTAATTTATCAAAATAAATAGTCTAGTCGACACATAAAACCACGACACTATATCATCTTTCGTGTGTCTTAGTCCTTCAAATCTAGGGTCGAGACATTAATACCATATGCACTGAATTTAAGAATTCCGATACTCGACAGCACTTTGAATCAGGGAAAGTTAAGATTCACGATTCTGCATAGATTACCTTAAGAGGTTCGTCGTCAAACAGGGATTTCTTCAGACACTAAGACTTTCAGTAAAGAAAAAGATATTGAAGGGGGTGACATTTACGTAATTTTTACATAAAATTCGTAAGTAAATGGTCTCATCTATTAAATGCAAATCTCAATTCCGGTCGTCTGAACCCCGATGTCAGTACAATCCTACATTTACCGACCGGGGTCACAAGACTTCAGATAGACAAGAGGAACGACCGAACTAGGTAAGTCAGGACGGAGTATCTTAGGACGACTGAACAGGACATAATCGTGGAAAAACAAAAAGAGAGAACAAGAGATAATAAGGAACGATATTATTAACGTTTCCATCTTATCGGAGATTAGAAAAAAAAAAGGTTTCTTATTAACTGTCTTATATAGGAAGGTAGGTAGATCTATCGCCGAGACTTCAGTTTTCGATGCACCACTCCGACGACTGAATGGAGGGTCCTTCTGGGTATCGACTCTAAGGGTAACCGGGAGTCGAGAATATACTTTAACCTTCCGATCGACGATTCAACCTATTTTGTGACCTCCATTCTAAACCCTAAAATAAAACAAATATTCTTAACAAGAAACAATCAAAACTAAATAAAATTTATGTGGGTCCCAGTGTGAGAAAAATAAACCACGGAGAATTGTACATAACCCCAACCGGTCTTTCAAAACCAGTCACTTATAGAACAAGTTATGTCAAGGACCACTTATACTTTTTACACAGAAAATACATATGGATTTTGACTTACCTAAAAAAACCGGTTGCGTTGGGCTATAATTCTTCTTTTATTCCATGATCTACGTACTTATAACTGTCTAAAGAAAAACGGGTCCAGACATGAAATAATCGAAGCACCGTTCTAATGGATGTAGAAATCTTTAAGTACTATAGGAGACACGATGAGTGACTTTTGTCAGACATAAGTGTTTAATTTTAGGCTTCAAAAGTATTCTGTATTAGTCGGTCCCGAGACATACTTCGTTATCGATACAATGTTTACCTAACTTTACTGAACATAATTTTTACAAATACAGCATATCTTTTCTATTGGAACAAACTGTTTATAAAAAGGTTTGCATGGGTGTTTTGTAGAAGTAAATTACTTGTTTACAAGTGACTCTTGGGTAAGTTACGTTCCTTGACCCCCTTTTTATCCCTAAGGGGACAGGATCTCCTCACACAAGGTTCCCTGTTTGTCTGTGAACCTTTTCATTGGGGTCAAACATACTCATTTTGTGAACGTTAATGAGTGACTTAGGACCGGTCAGATGGAGAGTCTACAGATGTCAGGTAGAGGAAAGGTAAGGACGGAACTGATAGGGAGGGACGTAAGTCTAGAAAAAGTGGAAGTTAAATCAAAAATATGGTTAGTCTCAATGAAAAATTTTAATGTCTAGGTTGGTACAGTCAAGGTATCAATTTTAGAAAGTCACCGGAGAGTGACGAAAGTTTCATTTCCGGTTCCAGGAGCCACAGAGAAAGTTTGTTCCGGGGCAACCGGAGCAGGGACGGAGACGGGGGAGTCAGAGTGACAGGCACAGAAGGGAAAGTACGAAGAGAGTGGTGGTCTCATCTTGAAGAGTAGCAGGGGCGTTACACGGAAAGACAAAGTACGTAGAGACGGAAACAATAGAAGAGTTGGCAATTATGGAAAAGGGGACGAGACGTTTTAAGGACTAATAGGAAGCTGTGTGTCGAGTCCTTAGTGAAGGGGACACTTTAGAAGGGACCAGGGAAGAAAGAGAAGGGTCCGACATGTTTCTCCTAGTGAAGGACGAGAAACGGGGTAACCTAGAACACGTAGGTAGTTGAGTGTACTAAGATACCCAACTGACTGACCCAGGGAGACGAGAAGAACCATAATTAACCCCAGTGAGTACGTCGAGATAAATCGACGTCACGAAGTCTAGGAAAGGTACACAGGAAAAAAGAAGTACACCACAGAGTAGGAGGTCCTACCAGAACTCGTAGGAACGTTGTACTGACGACCGAACTCTGTCTAAGTTTTTCTGTTCGGGGCGCACCTGCTGACGAATAGGTCTGAGATGAACTTAGTACAATCGAGTGTAAAGTAATCGGTTTCGTTCACCGTACAGATTAGGGTTCATCCTCTTCGACGTGTTCCCGTACGTGCGGTCCTCCGTACCAAGTATCCTCCGGTGACCCCATTGTCAGCGGTACTACCATAACATTAAATCAACGAGCATGAAGGACAATGTATACGATGTATTCTTTGTTATTAGAAGAATTCTTTAACCAGATGGAGAATTAATAAGCAAAAAATAGGAACCACAGATCGTCACAGTTTATGTATAATCTATAAGTTCCTCCCGAAGTATTTTTCAAAAAATTAAAGTTTTTCGAGTACTCGACCAAAATTTTCAGAACTTAAGTAGTCAGTCAGTCTCTTTTCCTCCTTCCCATAAGTCACTTTCCTTTCTCGTACGTTCTTTGGTACCGTCTTGTTACTGGTACAAGGTCTTGGAGACTTATTAAATGACACCGATCTCGTATCCCAAATGTGGACTCTCTCTGTCCTCGACTTAAACCTTTGTCCCACCTCAGTCTAATATTTTACACAATAGCATTCTTCGAACCTGAAACAGAATAAAAGAACCTGCCATCCCTCTGAACCTCCGAAAAATTTGTCCTTTTTACAAGATTAAATATCGGACGAATCCAGGTTATATTACCGATCTAACCGTCTTTCGGTCTTACCTCCGTCCCTTACGTAGATCCCTCGATTACGTCATTAGTTCGTTTTCGACTAACTCCTGTCCTTGGTTCTTTTCCAAGTTTCATATAAATCCTCTGTCTCGGTTGACTTAAACCACTAACTAAATTACAATTCCTACCTCCTCTCCTTTCACGACTCGTCCTGTACCTAAGATTGGACCTAGACGACCCTGTTTTGAGGTAAGACTTTATCCGTCCTAAGAGGGGAACTTCGTTACGACCTCAGTGGAAGTGTCGGACCTTGTTTCCTGACCTCCCTACCCTTCCCCTCCTCATAGTCTATACCCAGATCTTCCACAACTCTAGACACCTTCAAAAAATTCCGAAGGACGGTATGTCTTTTCGTCTAGTCGGAGATACGTAAGGTGCGCACGAGGTAATCACAGACGACCCTAGTCGAACGGACGAGGGCAAGGAACTAAGACAGACAAAAAGAAAAAAGACAGACCAACCACGAAATCTCTTTTCTCATTCTGTCTCGGAAATCTTCTCAATTCACTCTCCACTCTGTCCCGACTCTTGTGAAATTGTTCTTCGAAATCCTCCCAATCAAAAATAAGGGAGGATTTTCTGAACTATAAATAACAAAAGACCCTTACTACCTTTTTTTAAGACGAAATATCATTTTCATATAAAGAATATCCGTCGTATATATACTTAGAACCAAAAAAAAAAATTAGGTCAGACTTTTAGACACGAGAGATCAACCCTACAAATCTCGAAAATGTAGATTACACTAAAAACATACCAAGCCAAATTCGGACAGTAGAACTATAGATGAAAGAAAGACAGTGTAGTCAAGAAATAAGAGATTAAACGAAATAAAAAGGACGGAAGAAAACCGAACACATAAAAAATACTAAAGTAAATTGGAGGAAACAACCGAATAATCGACATTGACAACTAAAATCACCATCGAGATCCCACATATCTCACGTAGAAATGGACTAGTGCGAGACGGAAGTGCAATACAGTGAAGTACATACCATGTGCATGGGCTGTGTCATATGAAGACGAAGAAGGGAGGACAGGAATAAGATAACAACAGTACGAGTCAATGAGCCAGTACAGACTGGGAAACACCGGAGTACCTGACATCGGATGGTCCGAGGAGACAGGTACCTTAAAAGGTCCGTTCTTAGGACCTCACCCCACGGTAAGGATAGGGTCCCCCTAGAAGGACTGGGTCGCTAGTTTGGGTGGAGGGACACAGAGAACGTAACCGTCCACCTGAGAAATGGTGATCGTGGTGGGTCCTTCTGGATATGGATAACAACAGTCTGAAAAATGAATATGTAACAATAAAAACAAATTTGAAAGCTAACAGAAGATTCTCTAAATTAATCCTTTTTTAATATATAAACGGACACACCAAGGGAAAAAGTCACGAGAAGTATGAAAAACAGTTAGGAATAATAAGGGTAGATGGATTTTCTGAAGTAAATTGTAAAGGATATCACACCCCGACGACTATTACTTAAAAAAGTCGAAAACATACAGAAACAAAGTGTAAGTAAAAACTTTCTATAAAAGTAACCTGTATTTGAAAGTCCAACTGACAGAAAAGGTTACACGAAATTTGTGTACGGTGATGAAAGAAGAAAACGTAACAAAGACTGTTCTTTAGGCGACAGTCTAACAAGGAGACTTAAATTATACATACAGTAGACACACACACAAACAGAATTCTAACAGAGATAGAGATAAAGACTCGTTAAACTAGCACTACAAAGGACACGAACCACGAACTCGAAGGAACTCAACAAACCAATTCAGTGAACCTTCGTCAAACCACTAAAAGACAGAATTATGAACATCAAACACAGAATTATGTAGACTTGACTGACACCGAGTCTAGTACTTGAGAATAACGGTTTAAGTCTGAATTTACCTTCTTTAATCCCTTTTGGTGATCCGGTAAGTCCATAATGGATTCAGTTTAGGGAATACTAATACGTCACCTTCACTGTTTATCTAAGTTCCCTGATCTAGACTATCTATCGCACGGACTTGCTGATACCTACCTCCAAGCACTGTAACATGTTCTCCGATACTAATTGTGGTAGGGATTCTTTTTCTTTACTTTTTTCTGTTTTACCAACAGACTCCTCCGGAATGCTTATCGACTCTTTTCTTCTCTGTGATTTCCGTTTCTTCTTTTCCCTTCTTTATGGGTAAACTTACGTCTCAAGGTTTTTTTTATCGTTCCTCTCTATTCTCTCGGAAGGAGTCATTAGTCACGTTTCTTTATCTCCTTTAATTAT
The DNA here is from genome assembly GCA_006410555.1 of Capra ibex. Classification (NCBI taxonomy): domain Eukaryota; kingdom Metazoa; phylum Chordata; class Mammalia; order Artiodactyla; family Bovidae; genus Capra; species Capra ibex. The sequence goes on from SJYO01014747.1 coordinate 26,887,567, forward strand.
CTTACCCTTTCTGATCTCTAGAGAAATTCTTTTACGCTATGGTTCCCTTGTAAAATACGTTTCTACCGGTGTTATCTCCTGTCTTTACCATACCTGATTGTCTTCGTCTTCTATAATTCTTCTCCACCGTTCTTATGTGTTTTCTTGATATGTTTTTTCTAGAAGTACTGGGTCTATTAGTGTTACCACAGTAGTGAGTGGATCTCCGTCTGTAGGACCTTACGCTTCAGTGCACCCGGAATCCTTTGTAGTGATACTTGTTTCGATCACCTCCACCACCTTAAAGTCAACTCGATAAAGTTCAGGATTTTTACTACGACACTTTCACGACGTGAGTTATACGGTCGTTTAAACCTTTTGAGTCGTCACCGGTGTCCTGACCTTTTATAGACAAAGTAAGGTTAGGGTTTCTTTCCGTTACGGTTTCTAACGAGTTTGATGGCGTGTCAACGTGAGTAGAGTGTCCGACCGTTTCATTGCGAGTTTTAAGAGGTTCGGTCCGAAGTTGTTATGCATCTGACACTTGAAGGTCTACAAGTTCGACCTAAATATTTTCCGTCTCCTTGGTCTCTAGTTTAACGGTTATAGACGACCTAATAGTTTTTTCGTTCTCTCAAGGTCTTTTTGTAGATAAAGACGAAATAACTGATATGGTTTCGGGAACACACCTAGTGTTGTTTGACACCTTTTAAGAAGTTCTCTACCCTTATGGTCTAGTGGACTGGACGGAGGATTCTTTAGACATACGTCCAGTTCTTCGTTATTAATCTTGACCTGTTCTTTGTTGTCTGACCAAGGTTTATCCTTTTCCTCATGCAGTTCCTACATATAACAATGGAACGAATAAATTGAATATACGTCTCATGTAGTACTCTTTGTGACCCGATCTTCTTCGTGTTCGACCTTAGTTCTAACGGCCCTCTTTATAGTTATTGGAGTCTCTACGTCTACTGTGGTGGGAATACCGTGTTTCATTTCTTGATTTCTCGGAGAACTACTTTCACTTTCTCCTCTCACTTTTTCAACCGAATTTCGAGGTGTAAGTCTTTTACTTCTAGTACCGTAGGCCAGGGTAGTGAAGTACCGTTTATCTACCCCTTTGTCACCTTTGTCACCGACTGAAATAAAAAGACCCGAGGTTTTAGTGACGTCTACCACTAACATCGGTACATTAATTCAATACTGGTTGGATCTGTCATATACTTTTTCGTCTCTGCAATGAAACGGTTGTTTCCAGGTAGGTAGATCAGTTCCGATACCAAAAAGGTCATCAGTACATACCTACACTCTCAACTTGATATTTCTTTCGACTCGTGGCTTCTTAACTACGAAAACTTGACACCACAACCTCTTCTGAGAACTCAAGGAACCTGACGCTCCTCTAGGTTGGTCAGGTAGGATTTCCTCTAGTCAGGACCCACAAGTAACCTTCCTGACTACAACTTCGACTTTGAGGTCATGAAACCGGTGGACTACGCTTCTCGACTGAGTAAACTTTTCTGGGACTACGACCCTTTCTAACTCCCGTCCTCCTCTTCCCCCTGTTGTCTCCTACTCTACCAACCTACCGTAGTGGTTGAGCTACCTGTATCCAAACCCACTTGAGGTCCTCAACCACTACCTCTCCCTCCGGACCGTATGACGCCAAGTACCCCAACGTTTCTCAGCCTGTACTGACTCACTGACTTGACTTGACTTTATATCAACTAAGTAGTACAATATCAATTGATATTGACATTCATATCAATTAAAGACGACATGTCGTTTCACTAACTCAATAAATATGTGCGTGTGTGTGTGTGTGTGTGTGCAAGAAAAGGTATAAGAAAAAGTGATACCAAAGAATTGTCCTATAACTTATATTAAAGGATATGATATATCATCCTGAAATAACAAATAGGTAGGACATATTGTCAACTGTAGACGATTGGGCTCTAAGGGTTAGGTAGGGAGAGGATAGAGGGAAAGGGGAATCGTTGGTGTTCAGACAATAGATACAGACACTCAGACAAAGACAAAGTATCTCTTCAAGGGAACACAGTATAAAATCTAAGGTGTATATTCACTATCTATCCGATAAACAGAAAGATTATAGATCCAGGTAAGTACAACGACGTTTACCGTAATAAAGTAAGAAAGATACCGACTCATCATAAGGTGACATATAAATATGATGTAGAAATAGGTAGGGAGACAACTACCTGTAAATCCAACGAAGATATAGAACCGATAACATTTATCACGGCGATACTTGTGTCCCCACGTACATAGAAAAGATTAATATCAAAACAGACCCATATACAGGTCCTCCCCCGAACGACCTAGTATACGGTTGAGAAATCAAAACCCCCCTTGGAGGTATAACAAAAGGTATTACCAACATCGTTAAATGTAAGGGACACTCCAACCATAACTATGAGACTAGAATGACAATTCCTTTGATTCTAGACTCTATAATTCACTATTTCGGTCAACTTTGGGTCTAGACAGACTAAGGTTCATGTTGAGGGTTCACAAGAAGGATGATGAGGTATGGATTCGTCCTACATGTTCCATTGTCACGATCGTAAAATCTTCGACTGAGTCAGAAGGGACTCACCTGACAACGACCTTTGGGTTGTTCTCACAAATTTAAACCAAAGAAATTTTTATTTTCATCATAAAGGGACCACCAGGTTACCAATTCTTAGACGGAGGGTTACATCACCTGCACCCAAGCTAAGGACGAGACCCTTCTAAGGTGTACGACACCCCGTTGCTTCGGGTACGTGGTGTTGATGTCTCGGACACTTGACGTTGATACCTCGGACTCGTGGATCTCGAACGCGAGGTGTTGTTCTCTTCGGTCACGTTACTCTTCGGGTTCGTAGAGTCGACCTTTCGTCGGGGACGACTGACGTTGATCTCTTTCGGGTATGTGTCTTCGTCTCTGGGTCACGTCGGTTTATTTATTCAATTTTTTAAAATTATCTTTTGTTTTGTCTTTTATTTTTATTTTCATTAAATACGTGTACCATTTTTATAGTTCGTCATTACTTTTCACATTCTGTTTTGAGAAAAGAGAGAAGGTAGTAGAGGTAATAACAAAGGAAAGGTTTGGATGAAAGGTCTTCAGTGTTGAGGGTTGTCACAAAAGTCGCGATGAGACGTCTTACAAAAACACCAGGTGTCACTGTAAATTGCGTAGTCTACCAGTCCTCTAAGTTTTGATACAGTACACTCTTTCTTGACTTCCTTGATCTTTCCAAATGAGACGTCTTCTCTGACTCTCCGTCTCCACAACAGAAGTCTACAGACCTCCTGTCAGTACACCCTCTCAGGACAAGGGGCATCGGGGTCTCCAGTGTCAGCCTTGGGTGTCATACCTATGATATTCTCCGTCTAAAATCGAGTCGTTTTCCTTCTTGTGTCTCGGTAAAGTTATTCCCATTTTTACATGGAGGACGTCCTTCTTAAGTTTGTTTCCGATGTACTGGTGACTCGTTTCTGTAGAATTACCATTGTCCTCGTATTCCCCCTCCAATAGTCTGAGGTCCAGTACTCTTACCCACAATTTCAGTTAAATCTCCTTGTAAAATTTTATTTATCTTATTTCATTTTTTTTTTTAGAGTCTTATGTAGTGTAATTTCCAACATTCATAACAATATCTTTGAAAAAAAGGAATCCATATACAACGGACATACGTTCCAGCATTGTATTTCGTATAAAGTATGACGTCCGGTACCAGTTTTTTAAAACTCTCTATGAGGAGACCCACCGGTAGTTCCATGAAAGTCTGTGAATGACACACTTTCTCCAGAACTGACCTCAGGAGAGTGTCGGGGTATCACCGTTGATCAGTAGAAAGAGACTCGAGAAGGGGTAAACAAGTAATTGTCAGTTTCAGTAAATCTTGAAATCTATCTTACGGATGTCCGGAAAGGTCAAGATCTTAAAAGATACAATTAAGTCGTCTATAACGAACTCGTCACGTAAGATATACGGTCCGTGAAAGATTCACACCCCTATGTCATCACTTGTTTTGTCTGGCTTTTATTCGAGGACGAGGAACACCTCGAATGTAAGATTGTTCTTGTCTGTCATTCCATTTACTCACTTAGTACTACTGACAATCGTTAAACACGATTCACGAATTCCTTCTTTTCTATTCGTCTCTTCTCTCTATACTTTATAACCTCCCCTATCTACCTCACCAGTCACTCAGGAGGGGATCTCCCACTGAAAACTCATTTCTGAACCACTGGTGATCGGTATACCTAAGGATCCTAGGGGTCCACTTCCTTTGTCGTTTATGTTTTCCCCACCCTTTCACGGACCTCACAAGGAACTTTTCGTCCCTCCGGTTACAGTCACACTAACCTTCTCTCACCTTTTTGTAACAGTTTTTACTTCAGTCTGTCCCTTGGCCCCCGGGTCCCGTCTCGAGAAATCTCGACGAAGGTAAGGAAACCATCAGACGTCTACCATTAGGATGGAAGAGGGTGAATACTCCTACCCGTCACTCCTCTCCCCTTACACGAGAGTTTTGATACTCTAGGACCCGTTTATACTGTAAACTGGTGAAACACTTAATTCCATTTACTTCGTTCAGTCACTGGTAGTCTCTTGCGGTCGGGAGAGGGGTTCCGGGTGGACCGGGTGGGAAGCCTCCCACGTCAGAAGATCGGGTGTCGTCTGGAGAGTCGTCACGGACACGATAGTTCTCAGATTCTCAAAGAAACGAAAACTAAATCTTTAAGGTAGTGGGTTTCGATTCATCAGAAGTAGCCCTCTTGAAGTAGACCTTAGAGTTTTCACAAGGAGAAGACCTCTTTATGGAGAAACGGAACCCGGTCTTAGCCTTAGCTCTCTAACAACTTGTCCAGTAAGTCGACAAGTTCCTACTTCACTACTGGTCAGATTCAGTAAAATCTCTTACACTCATGGGGGTGTTAGTTCATTCACATAAAGAATTAAAAATTTAACAGTTTAAAGTTTGGTCGTCTTTTCATGTCTCCATGTTGAATCGAAATTGTTAGAATTATGAAATAGTATAAACCAGGACAACGAAAATTTCTTATTATGAAAGGAGAGGGAATTTTAACTTAAACTTCGGGGAAAATTTAAATGTACTAAGACGGAGAGGGGAGGGATGATTCAAACGTATGTAGAAAATTATAATGAGTCAACACAGGTTGAGAAACACTGGGGTACCTGATATGTCAGGTACCGTAAGAGGTCCGGTCTTATGACCTCACCCCATCGGAAAGGGAAAAGGTCCCCTAGAAGGCTTGGGTCTCTAGTCCAGAGGGTGTAATGTCCACCTAAGAAATGGTCGACTCGGTGTTCCCTTCGGGAAATTATAATGATGTATACATAAATATTTAATGGATATATCATAAAATGTATGAAAGTCTGCAATCTATTTACCTTGTAACATATAATAGTAGGACGTTTGACTAAAAAATAAGTTGTGATACAAAAAGTCTAACTAGGTAAATTATCTGTATCAAGATCAAGTAAATCGACTAATCAAAAAAAATCGACTAATCAAAATTGACGACTTATTATAAGGTAACACACACACATATGATATTAAATAAAGTTACATTAAAAACTCAGATAAGAGAACAATTACCTTAAAATTCAAAAATATATATATATATTCTTTTTTTTTAACTCTCGATGAGGAGACCCACCGGTAGTTCCGTGAAAGTCTGTGAATGACACACTTTCTCCAGAGCTGACCTCAGTCTTCTGGACCCAAGAGAGAGTCGGGGCATCATCGTTGAACAGTAGAAAGAGACTTGAGAAGGGGTAAACAAGTAACTACCAGTTTCAGTAAATCTTGAAATCTATCTCACCAGTTACGGATTTCCGGAAAGGTTAAGATTTTAAAAGACACAATTCTCCTAAGTAGATAAGTCGTCTATAACGAACTCGTCACGTAAGATATACGGTCCGTGATAAGAATTACATCTCTATGTCATCACTTGTGTGTGTGTGTGTGTGTGTGTGTGTGTGTGCTACGACGTTACTCGTACGGTTCCGTGATAAGAATTACATCTCTATGTCATCACTTGTGTGTGTGTGTGTGTGCTACGACGTTACTCGCACGGTTCCGCATAGAGGATTTCATGTACCCGTTGTTAAAGAAACCCCACATTACTCGGAAGACTGCGTTGTACTTCGTGACCAGTTTCCCGTTCCTTGACTCCCCCGCAAAGAACGTTTCGACTCCTGTCCGTCACGTGTAGGAAAAGCAGGAGACGAAAGACATAATGAACCGAGTCCGACGGCAATTTTTTGGGGTTTCTGATTCCTAATAACGACATCGGAGCATTGACCAGAGGGACGAGGACAGACAGAGGGATGTCATATATCAGACATCCCTCTGATATAAGACATCCCTTGACAGAAGGACCCAAACAAACAAAAAAAAAAAACGAATTTTAATGAAGAGATTCTAATAGGTACAACAACGTACACCGGTAAATGAAATTAAAAATAATGACATCTCATACGTTAAGTATTTACATGGTGTGTAATCGATAAGGAGAGAAGTTTCTATAAGTTCACCAAAGGTCAAGATCAGACAATTCTTGTCACGAGATACTTAGAAGAACACAGAGAACCATATACACAAGTACTCAAGAAACCCATATACTGAAGTACTCGAGCCCCTATCTTAACGATCCAGGTATCAAGTACAGGTATAAGTTGAAGTCTCTATACGGCTTGTCAAAATACTGAAATATGATGATGATCGTCTCATATTTTAAAAATAAGGAGATGTTAGAACCATGGCAGTCTCAAGTTAAAAACGGTTATACTACACACACACTACAAAAGAATAACACCAAAATTACACATAAAGGGTTAAATGAGCGGTAAACCTATCTAAGAAAACACTTCACGGATAAGTTTGGAAAACGGTCGTTTCACTATAGAGACGAAAAATTGTACGACAGATCCAACAAGTATCGAAAAGAAGGTTCCTCGTTCGTAGAAAATTAAAGTACCGACGTTAGTGGTAGATGTTACTAAGACCTCGGGTCTTTTTAAAATTTTTACCGAAAAAGGAAGTATTATACTGATATTATGTAGACCTTAAATAAAAATATATGTCACACTAAAAAGAATGTCGACTATTTAAAAGAGTGTTTGCACAATTTTTCGATACAAAGGTGAAACAAAAGGTCATGGTGTAGATGACATTTAGTTTATACTAAAACCTGACATAAAACGAGATAACCAGATAAACAGATAGAGACGTGGGTATCGTTGACACATAGTCGATCCGATCCAGTACGACATCATTGTTTATTGGGGGTTTAGGAACACCTGAATATTTATTGTTTCCAAATCAAGGGTGTGTTCGACGTCCAGACAGTACCTAACTGACCCCGCTACACATAAGAATAAACCCCTAAATCTGACTATTGTGAAAGTGGTGGACCCTATAACCATACCTCTTTCTCTACATCATTTAACATACGACTTAGAATTTCGTAGACGGGACTTCACTACAGTGAAGACAATGTACATCACCGGTTTTTTTGGTGTGACGACGATTGTTGAAAACCTTTTCGTCCCTCGACTGTTGGGTCTCACAAGGACCTTCCTTCTATGGACCTTATAAACTCGTAGGGATTTCTAACGAAGTCAAGTCAAGTCAAGTCAGCGAGTCAGTACAGGTTGAGAAACGCTGGGGTACTTAGCGGCGTGCGGTCCGGAGGGACAGGTAGTGGTTGAGGGCCTCAAGTGAGTCTGAGTACAAATAGCTCAGTCACTACGGTAGGTCGGTAGAGTAGGAGACAACAGGGGAAGAGGAGGACGGGGGTTAGGGAAGGTCGTAGCCTCAGAAAAGGTTACTCAGTTGTGAAGTGTACTCCACCGGTTTCATGACCTCAAAGTCGAAATCGTAGTAAGGAAGGTTTCTTTAGGGTCCCGACTAGAGGAAGTCTTACCTGACCAACCTAGAGGAACGTCAGGCTCCCTGAGAGTTCTCAGAAGAGGTTGTGGTGTCAAGTTTTCATAGTTAAGAAGCCACGAGTCGAAAGAAGTGTCAGGTTGAGAGTGTAGGTATGTACTGGTGTCCTTTTTGGTATCGGAACTGATCTGCCTGGAAACAACCGTTTCATTATAGAGACGAAAACTTATACGATAGATCCAACCAGTATTGAAAAGAAGGTTCCTCATTCGTAATAAATTAAAGTACCGACGTCAGTGGTAGACGTCACTAATACCTCGGGGGATTTTTATTTCAGACTGTGACAAAGGTGACAAAGGGGTAGATAAAGGGTACTTCACTACCCTAACCTACGGTACTAGAAGCAAAAGACTCACAACTCGAAATTCGGTTGAAAAAGTGAGAGGAGAAAGTGAAAGTAGTTCTCCGAAAAATCGAGGAGAAGTGAAAGACGGTATTCCCACCACAGTAGACGTATAGACTCGAATAACTATAAAGAGGGCCGTCAGAACTAAGGTCGAACACAAAGAAGGTCAGGTCGCAAAGAGTACTACATGAGACGTATCTTCAATTTATTCGTCCCACTGTTATATGTCGGAACTACATGAGGAAAAGGATAAACCTTGGTCAGACAACAAGTTACAGGTCAAGATTGACAACGAAGGACTGGATGTATATTCAAAGAGTTCTCCGACCAGTCCACCAGACCATAAGGGTAGAGAGAGTCTTAAAAGGTGTCAAATAACACTAGGTGTGTCAGTTTCCGAAACCATATCAGTTATTTCGTCTTTATCTACACAAAGACCTTGAGAACGAAAAAGGTACTAGGTCGCCTACAACCGTTAAACTAGAGACCAAGGAGACGGAAAAGATTTTGGTCGAACTTGTAGTCCTTCAAGTGCCAAGTGTATAACGACTTCGGACCGAACCTCTTATAACTCGTAATGAAATGATCGTACACTAATGATGTGATAGAATTAAAGAAATTGAAAATTTCAGAAGTATAGACTATCTTGTACAGGAGAGTAAAAGAACAAAGAGAAATTCTCCCAGAACTGAAAAAAACAAGAAAGATACAAAGGTATAGTTAAAACCTTAGTCGAACAGTACAAATTTCTTTTTAAAACAACTCTAAAACCGATCTACACCTGACTTATGTATATATGTATATATATATATATAAAGTTCTTTTACACATATTCTAACTCATTAGATTAGGTACTTGTGACCAGGTAGAGGGGTAAATATATCTGGTTATTTTCCAGATATACTACTATACAAATCAATAGGAAAATGACAACTAAAGATGACAACGTAATACCAGTCTCTTATATGAAACATAGTCACGACAGATCATCTTAAAAGAAGTTACTACCTTTACAAAACATAGACACATGTATTATATTATCGAGGACACACCGATAACTCGTGAACTTTACACCGATCACGTTGATTCCTTGACTTGAAAGCCAAATAAATTAGAATTACTTAAATTTACCGTTGAATACTGGTCACCGATAGTATACCCCGTCTTGTCGAGATATACTAAAGTCGTGAAACTTTAAAGAATTGTAAATGAAGTATTACTTCGTAAACCATTAAAATTTTTTTACAAGGGACATACGATTTGTCTTAAATAAGTCATCCACAACACATGTTTCATAAGTCATCCACAACACATGTTTATACAGGTCATCCAGTTTAGATAATTAGAATAAATTTAAAAGATATGACAACCTCTTCCTTTACCGTTGGGTAAGGTCATAAGAACGGACCTTTTAAAGTACCTGTCTCCTCAGACCGTCCGATGCGCCCCAGTGTTCCCAGTCTGTGCTGAATCGCTGTTTTGGTTTGGTGGTGACAACCGAATGGAAAAACAGGTGAACGAGATTGTTACTAGTTCTTTTTACACAAATTTTAGAGGGTGAGATTAACACTTAACGGATAAAAATAAACATAAAGACAGTTTAAAACGAAATATATAAAGTTCCGTCACACGTACATTTTAATCTTAATAATAGAATGATCTTTTGACTTAGAAAATGTTATATTTCATAGGAAGAAATAAATAGAACGAAAAACGGAATTATAGATGAGGTAGACTGTAATATGTCGATAGGGTAGAATAAAAAACAAGAGAACTAAAAAAAGAGAAAAGGTAAAAATGAAAAGAAAGAGGGAAGAAAACTCACTTAACAAAAACACGATTAATAAAACAGAAAAAAAGAGACAGAGGTCTTTTAATACATGAAACTTACTATTGGAATATTTCAGATTGTACGATGAAGTTGAATAGTTTCAGACTATGTCCCTGGAATTTTATTAAATTAAGGTAAATAGAGGAAGGACGACAAAATCATTTGAAATTAAGATATAAAAAAAAATGGTGTTTTTTTGTCATAATAAAAACAATATCTCAGTTCAAATAAATCTAAATGAATATAATAAGTGAAAAATTGAAGGTCGTGGGGTTTGGAAGAGAGACCTCAGTAAAAGAAGGACGGGTTTTATGTACAAAGGTTTAAAGGAAATTACGTCAAGAATTTACCACTTGAAAGAGACTAAAACAGACTTTTACACAAATAAAACAGAAGTAAGGACTTCCTATAAAAGTGTCGGATATCTTAAAATCTAGAGTACCCAAATCTCAAAATCTTAAGACGACAGAAAATCGAAGGTAACGACGACTCTTCGGTCGACAGTCAGACAACAAAGAGACTTCTATTAAACAGAAAAAGAGGAAACCCAACGAAAAGTCTAAAAAAAAAATTGAATTGGGCCCAAAAGGTTTGGATACACACTTGTAACAGAAAGTGGTAAATATCTTTTAAGAACGGAGACGTGGATTAGGGGAAGAAGAGGAAAACTCTGAGGTTAATTCGAGTATCATACGGAAGAGTAACTTAGGAGACACATATAATGGAAGAGAAAAAAAGACGGGTACGACGTAAAACCTTTTACAAGATAGGATAAGACATGAAATAACTTAGAAGAATCGATACAGATTAGAGAATTTGGGTGGGTAACGTAAGAATTAAATAAGTAACATAAAAAGTCAAAATCTTCAAGAAGAACTAATGAAGAGATGTCATTGACGGAACCCGGTATGAGATATAGTCGTGTGTCCCTTTAGCCAATGGTTCTCGTTCTTGTTCTTTGACTGGAATCTGTAACTTGGTTTCTGAAGTCATTCACCCGTATCCTATATAAGTGTGTCGTAGGTCCAAATCGTAAACCAAAGTTCCGACATAAAGACAGGAAGAGGGAGGAACCTTGTCTTCAGCAGATTCGTCACCCAATCATCGTCTAAACCAGGACGAAAATACTCAATCCTCCGGGAGAAGTGACGGAGGTCGAAGTGCACCATTCGCACAAAGGGTTGCATGTCCATCGTGAAATTCAAGGAAGAGCGTTTCCCCCTTTCGTGTAACGACTAGACCTTGTGTCATCCGTTCGGACACCGAAATAAGGAAGAGTGACGAGTGAACACGAACCGTAAAGATAAGTCAAACATACTTAGATAGAACCAAAACTCCGACCAACACATAGAAAACAAAAGAGAAAAATAAAAATAGTAACGATACATATAACCCCAATAGTTTCATACTTAAGTGAGACGATAGAACCAGTCTTGAGAAAGAAAAGAAAACAATTAAGAGTTTAAGTTGATGAAGACAATAAAATAAGGTTCGTGATTTATCGACATAGTAAAAAAATTATCCGGTGACCTGTGCACTTTTCTTCGTTGCTTTACTCTCTCCAAAGGTGTATATATCTAACGTAAGTACTTCATTATATAAAGTAAATAAGATTTTATGGTTAGATGACATATTCTATAGTTTAACGAAATACTTGGAGATTCCTTCTTTTTTATAACAGTCACTTTGATACTGTAGCATAGTTAGTATCCGATTTAGGGGTATGGTCTTTGTACATCAAATGTCATTATAAGTAACGAAGATGTCCGGTGGGTGACACGATGTAGTGAATTCGTACTAAATGTGTTGGCATTCAGTATATCTTCTTTAGTCTTAATATAAATTTTCGATTATCATACCTGAAATATAGTACGTGAATAATATTTCATGTACTGAGTGGCGAAGTCATATGTGTCTGTAGGGGTAGAGGAGGATTAGGAGTCACCAAATTTAGTCACGAAGAGTTTGAGAGGTACCATTTTCTGTTCAACGCAAAAAGAAGGTTGAGGGACTTCGGACTATGTAAACCGGGATGACACGTTCTAATTAAGTACCGAGTGTGGTGTGTACTAAATGGTACTCGTAAACTGTTGTGGTTTTGACCCGATATGACAATTACTCTATTCCGGGGACAGTATGAGAATTACTTTTTAGTTTGTCAGAGTTACAGACAAAAATAAGAGTACGTGTGATTATTGTCAAACACTCGGTCGTGATCGGTGTCCGGGGGGTGAAACTCACCATGACTGAATTTTATTGTAGATAAGGTCATTAGTCTTCTGATCTCTTTAAGTCTTAATGAAACAGTAGTCTTTAAAGAGAAGATCCAATTTTATGTCCGTGTAGACCAGGTAAGATCGTGAGAAACGAAGAATATTATTGTACTTACATATATACATATATAGATACATATAATCTGTTCATTTCCCATTTCTTGAATTTCTACTTAACTACTTTGCAAAGTTAAAAGTAACCGAGTCTCGGTTTTTAGTCCACAAACGTTACTGAGGTCAGAGGGAGAAGACAGGAACATAACTACTTTTCGTTTTCGTTGGTGGTCTTAATTGACGAAAATAGGAAAAGTCTCCTTTAACAAAATAAAGAGTTCTTTTTCTCCCAAATCGAGAAATAGAGACTAACGAGTAGTTTAATAAACTTACGAGTATGGACTCTTTCACCTCTTCCTTTACCGTTTGGTGAGGTTATAAGAACGGTCCCTTTAGGGTACCTGTCTCCTCGGACCGTCCGATGTCCGGTACGTCAGCGTCTCAACCTGTACTGAATTGTTGATTTGGTGGTAGTGGTAGACTCTTTCTCCTTACCTTTCTCTTACTTGATCCCATAATTTGTTGACAAAAATGAACCGAACTAAAAAGAGGAAAGTCCATAGTTAGTGCCTCTAGAATTGCTGGTGTTGTAGAATTATCTCAGGTCTCTCAGCCGGAAACCTCTACGACATATAGTCCACAGACCCCAAAACCTAAAACTACTGTACTCGATACCAATGATACACAAACTTCGCCGCTAGTGGTAGTACATGTACTACTAACTTTCGTTCCGAGGATATGTTCATCCTCCGGTACAGGAACGACCCAAACTTTCACACCAGGGGGACTGAGGACACCTCTCCCCACGAAACAAAGATGAACATACGTCAGCCAAAACAGTCAGTGAACAGGATCGACGTATAAGAACGGTCGATATGGGTCTCTTGCTTCTCATAGAGTACTAATGACGTTTTTGACCCACCTTCGTGAATGTCGTTTACAAACTGTACCCGGCCTTTCGACATCTTCTTTAGACCAAACTTTGACGGTTCAGGATGCTTAGACCCTAGAGGTACACTGATCTATTTTTAAGTGTAATTGAACCCATTACTTCTTGGTTATCCTGGATTGGATTAAGGTATTTCCCAAAAGGACGTGGTAATTTCTACTTAACTACTTTGTAAAGTTACGTGTACATTGGTGATTCCAGAAGATCATTAAAGTACTGGTAAAAAATTGGATTCTTTCATGACGTATTCGTTCGTACAGAAAGATTCCCAAAGTAAACGGAACACATAGTTTGTACGTCTCAGTATAAAACTTAGTTTATCAGAGAGTTCTAGTTACTAAAAAAAATTGAAATTGTCCTGTACAGATATACATGTCTGTACAAGTGTATAAAATCTATTCACCCACGTTGTATGTCTGGATCAATTGCATAGTGGTCCAGATACTTCGGAAGAGGGTAGAGAAGTAACAAGTATTAGAGAAACATGGGACGGAAAACATACCGTGTAGTGAACCATAGTACCCACTATCGGTACATCAGTAGATCAGATTCTCGATAAACTCCCTTCTTTGGTACATTTAACCAAAAAAAGGAAAGTAGGTAAGAATGTGACCATATCACGGAAAGGTTACCAGAAATTTTTATAAAAGTTTTAATTACATAGGATCTTCTTTCCGACCTCTTTTATTCCGTGTGTGATTTTACGGAGTCCTCTTTTGTCTACGTCATGAGTATTCTCTTTCGAAATTGAACAAACTCGCCCGTCAACTTTGACTTTGAGGTCTCCGTCTACGGTCTTGAGTGACCTTGACGTTCATTCGTTTATTCTGTGGGTCTGTTCGGTGATTGAGCACTCCATAGATTTGTCAAAAGTGTGACTACGACTCTTTCTGGGATCCGTCTATAAAATTTTAGGAGATGGTAAATACAAAGAAAAGTATACTTATATATTATAACCTCTTGCATCGAATACATAGGAACTGAAATAAGTGTGGTGACATAAAGGGAGTGACTAAAGACCAGGACAGAGGGAATCATACTATTTGTCATTTATCAGTAAATGAATCAGAACAGGTACATCGAGAGGTAAGAGACACCTGCTGACATCTTAGGACCGGTAAGTTTGTGGAAAAATCATCAATAGAGAAAACTATATATACTCTTATATATATATAGGTAGATTGCTGGATGGATGTCTCGATAGGAGAGGTTTGATCCAGAGGCTTAAAAGCACATAGTGGGTAAACATAGTAAGAATACAAGTGGAAATTGAAGAGACACGGAGTCAAAGGAACAGACACTTCCACTTCATCGTGGATAGAATGTCAAGGACATTGTGAATGGAGTTCCTCGATCAACACTCCTAAAGAATCTCTAATTACGTTTCAAGACTCGTGTCCCGAACCGTGTATATTTTCTGAATTATTTACAGACGATTTACTTACTTGGTCCAATGGGTTTGACCTCATGAAAAGAAAAACGGAGAGTTTAAGTCAGTCACTAGACTAAGAATCCTTAGTCTTAAAATCTAGTCGTTTACTACTAGTTTAGGTATAGGAAGGACGACATGACAAATCGTTATATATTATTTTTGGTTATAAATAACTCATAATTCATAAATTTTCTTTTGAGAAAGATAAGAGTGCTATTAAGACTGTGATTTGTACATCCCAAAAGGGGAGTGTAATTTGTTAAACTGTGATTGATAAACCTCGATCTCGTCTGGGGGGTCCAATTCCCGGGTCAGGGAGTTTTGACGGAGGTGACGTCTACGATCGGAATTCAGGGTCCAACACGAAGACTGGTTGACCGACATTCAACCCTCAAGAGTACTCGGGGAGGAACCCAAGATATTAAACGATTCTGTCGAGTCTCTTGAGTCCCTTTACGAATGAATACAAATAATTAAATAATATTTCCCATACTATTATTTTCTACTTGTCTCCTTCTTCGTATATTCCACTCCAGGTCTTCCCCGGATTCGTGGCTTCGAGACAGACAGAGCTCAACGTCTCGTGGTACGAGGACCGTACACCTAGACGAGTGGTTGGGT
Source organism: Capra ibex (assembly GCA_006410555.1). Lineage (NCBI taxonomy): Eukaryota > Metazoa > Chordata > Mammalia > Artiodactyla > Bovidae > Capra > Capra ibex. The sequence continues at coordinate 26,903,046 of SJYO01014747.1, forward strand.
CTTCGGGGACTTGGAGAAACTAATCCCGAAAATATCACTGAAGTAATACATCCATACCAACTAGTTTAGTAACTGGTGACCACCAAGTTAGTTAGAGGGGGGGAGGGGGAGGGGTCTTCCGTCCTCACTCCGACTTTCAAGGTCAGGAGATCAGTGAACCAAGCAAGGTAAGTATTGGTCGGGGGTAGGAAGTACTGAGTGGAGCAATCGTATTTAAGTCTACATCGACTTTCGTCGATGTAAAAATACTTATTTTTTCTGTGAGGAGAGAGGGGATGGTGAGTCTTTTAATGTTCTCAAAATTTCCGAAAGTTTGTCCCCTGTTTCTGGTTTGTATATAAAATACAATATAGTGTCATGAAATGTATGTAATAGAGTGAATTAGAGGTGATATTTGGGTACTCTCTTCATGAGAATACTAATTAAGGGTAAAAGTCTACTCCTTTATCTACGAATTTTTCAACTTCCTCAAACGAGGTTCTCTTGGTCCATGGGTGTGGTGAAGGAGAGAGAGGGACGGAGAGGAGGGACCCCGAGTGGATTGTGTGTGGGACACAATCCTGTTAGTTTACTCTACCAAGTGTCTTTTTATGTGAAGAGTTTAAATTCCCCAACACTAAAAATGGACCGAACTGGTAAGTCCTTTGACCCCTGATCTTTTTACTTGATTTTGAACATAAAGTGAGGGTCTCGTGATAAGTAAAAGAATGTGACACTTTGAGAATCCAAAGACTCTCAAGTTCTAAAGGATGAACAAACCAGGAGGACAATTGTACCCAAGAGAAAGGGACTTAATACTTATGTTTATTACGACTGGTGGGAAAGTTAATTTATGCACGACGGAACGTAACGATAAAATGATAAACCACAAACGACGTCGAATAGAGGTCAGTCAGTCAAGTTACACCGAATATTTGAGAAACCACCGTATTTGCGTTATTATAAATAAAGTAATAGAAGTCTTGGTTCAAGGGACGGGTCAGGGATCGTGTGGGAATTATTTCCAGACAGACTACTTGACAATCTTACTTGCGTGTAGATGTCCACGGTCAGAAACCAAGAAAGGTGGTTACTCCTCTTTTAGGTCAAGATCCAAACCCTTAATTATGGTAAACAGGTCGTTTCTGAGATGAGAACGTTCATAGAAAAGGACAGGTCCGAAAATCGGGGAAAGCTGACGTTGTCTCGAAATCAAAGACCAGAACAATAGGTTGGATGTAGGAAGTATAATTCCAAAGGACCAACCGAGTCTGTCATTTCTTAGACGGACGTTACGTTCTCTGGACCCAAGCTAAGAACCCAGCCCTTCTAGGGGACCTCTTCCCTTACAGATGGGTGAGGTCAGAAGAACGGACCTCTTAAGGCACCTGTCTTCTCGGACCTCCCGATGTAGGAAGTATAATCCCGTCTATTTTTGAGATCAATGTATATAACGACACACCGTTAAATTGGTTTTTGAATTACCGAATTTTCGAGTTATTAAAAAAATAGAATACCATAGAAGTCCAGTACTTAAGTCTGTCCGCGATCTTGTCGAACAGAGACGAGGTGCTACAGACTCCGGAAGCGACCCTTTTGGACTTACGACCCCCTCCAAAGTACCGACTCCCTCTAAGTCACTGTCCTGATTTTAGTAGACCTCCTTAGGAGTGAGTGTTTAGGTCGCACGCCCTGTGCGACCTTGGAGTAGACCCGACAACCACCTTGTAGAGAGGCAAAGCAGAGAGGAGGGAATGTCGTACCACGACCCCAAGGTTCTTTGTGGACGGGTTCTCTTGTTCTGTCCTTATATAAAAAATACTGGACGGAAACTTTCAGTATACTATAATGAAGGTGACTTCAGTGTTTGGGTGGGTCTAAGTCCCGTTCCCCTGTGTCTCGGAGAGTCACCCTTCGTAGGTACGGTGTAACATCCTCCTTGTACACCCTGCCCTCTAGTACTCCGAAGTAGTAGGATTTTGTAGTTAAATTAGGAGAAAGGGTGATGGATGTCTCTTTTTTAAGACAGTGACTTTTACAAGATTTAAACCGGATTTTATGGAAAGGAGAAAAGGACACAAATAACTGAAGAAGTGAGACCGGTCTGTCTTGATGGGACAGTCGGTGAACAATTTGAGTAAAAATGAAGACTAGAAAATAGAGTTACCGAGGGAGAAGAAAACTGGATTATTTAAGATGAAGAGTGAATTTTAAGAATTACGAATTAAGACGTCCTACTTGATTCCACCGTCCCTAGGAGTCTCTAGGGTTTCCAATGTGACGGTGGATTCCTACGAAAGTCTTGTGGTAGACAGACCTACACCGAGAACGGTAGAACGGAACCGAGAGGAAGGATGCACGGACCCTTCGTCTTTACTTACCTCTCTGGAGTTTGGTGTCGAGTAAGGGTTCGATGGAGGAAAAGTTTCGGGTCTTGAGACGTATTATTTAAAAACTGGTTGTACTTCTCCTGTTTCAGGGATGGGACTCCTGGAAAAGAACCTCCTCTGACACTCGTTTACTGATGTTCAATTAAGTCTGGATCAGTTAGCAGAGGGAACTTCTTTGAATTTTGTACTTATCATCTATCAAATGTATCCCTGACTTCGGTATAAAATTTTTCACCACCTTATCTCTCTACCTATTACTCCTGCGTTTATTTGTATCAAAGACATATCTTCTATTGTCCACACATACCACTACCATCCCATAACGAAATTGATCTAACCAGTCTCTTTAGGAAAGATTACTGTAGTTTCCGTCTCCTCCTATGATTCCACTTTCAAGAGGGTTTCTACATTTGGAGTACTATTAAACGAAATATACATATTTTTGTGTACATAATCGTTACTTTCACCTTCCATATAAGTTTTTCCCTCTATTATTCTCCCTCCCACTTCCCATTTTAGACTCCACGAACCCGGACAAAACTCTTGTCCCGTCCTTTTCGTTCGTTAATTATACGCCAGGGTATGTTAACGGTGGTCCCTTCCGTTTCACTTTCACAATTCAACGAGTCAGTAAAACAGACTGAGAGACGCTGGGGTGTCCGATATCGGTGGTCCAAGGAGACAGGTCCCTTAAGAGGTCCGTTCTTATGACCCCACCCAAGTATAAGGGAAGAGGTCCCTAGAAGGGTTGGGTCCCTAACTTGGGTCCAGAGGGCGTAACGTAACGTCCTTCTAAGAAATGGTAGACTCTTCTTTTCAATACTGGGTGCATCTGTCGTATAATTTTTTGTCTCTGTAATGAAACGGTTGTTTCCAGACAGATCAGTTTCGATACCAAAAAGGTCATCAGTAAATACCTACACTCTCAACCTGATATTTCAACTCGTGGCTTCTTAACTATTAAAACTTGACACCACAACCTCTTCGGAGAACTCTCAGGGAACCTGTCGTTCCTCTAGGTTGGTCAGGTAGGATTTCCTTTAGTCAAGACTTATAGGTAACCTTCCTGACTACGACTTCGACTTTGAGGTTATGAAACCGATGGACTACGCTTCTTGACTGAGCAACCTTTTCTGGACTACGACCCTTACTTCCGCCCTCCTTTTCCGCTACTGTCTCCTACTCTACCAACCTACCGTAGTGGCTAAGTTCTCTGTACTCAAACTCATTCGAGAACCTCAACCACCACCTGTCCCTTCGGACCGCCCGACGTCAGGTACCCCCGCGTCTCAGCCTGTGCTGACTCGCTGACTAGACTGGCTTGACTTGTAGTAACGAGAGGACTCCATACTGAATCCCGACTTGTCTTTCACTTTCACTTTTATCTCGCGTTTCGCACCCTTTCCCAGTACTCGGTTTTAAGGTGAAGAGGAACCGGTCCCAGAAGGGCGGGAGGAGGAGTACAAGATCAAGGGGAAGCAACCCGACTCTAGGGACGGTCACGGAAGCATGGGGGTAAGGGGTGTCGGGTACTCCCGTTGTCTGACAGCGAGGCGGGGGGCTCTTCTTGAAGGCGCAGGAGCCGACGGGGTGGGGGCCGCCAAGACGCGTGCGCGCCCTCGGTATAATCGCCGCCTAAGAGCCCGTGACAGCACAGAGAGGGCGCCTCCTTCCACGAGCCACAATCAGAGGTGAGAAGTCGCAGAAGGGAGGCCACTCGGAAATGGGTGACGCGTGGGAGCCTTCGAACCGGCAAGAGGGACGTCCGGCCTCGGCACTCGCAGCGCCGTCTCGCCCAGGGCCGGACGTCGCCGGCGGCTCCTTGGCACCCGTGCTACTGAGACGTGGCCGAGCAGTCACTGCCTGAGCGGCCCCTTAACCGAGGCCGGCCGGAGGTAGCCCGAAGGGACGCGACTCGCCCGTAGCGCCCCGGCCCCTGCGACCCCGCCGCCCCGCCCGCGCCCGGCCCACCCGTCCTGTCTCACGACGGAGCCCCGACGGAGCCAGGGTGCTTCTCAAGCCTGCGCTTTCACTTGGACTCCCTCTGCTCCACGCCCACTGAGCGGAGCCCGCCAACTGGCCGCACCTCTACTGTTTCAACACAAGAGCGCGCTTAGTTCGAGCCGCCCAGAGGAGAGACACGGGAGGACCGAGAGACGAGTCCCGGTGTGAATGGAAAGTCGACAGACAACGTCATGGGAGTATTGACTAATAAGAAGGGGTCAGAAGTGGTCGGTCTCGCTAGAAAGCTTTTACGGTCAGTCGAAGACACCGAGAGACCGGGTCGTAGTAAGGAACCTCGGGGTAACGAATTCTCTATTTTAAGTGTCAAAAATGGACTCGTACGCCCGGAAGCCCCGGACTAGGGACGAATAGAAGGGTAAGAATTAAGAGTCATAAGGTCCTAAACCCTTTCAACCGAGACCTTCGGCTTCAAACCGAAAAGGTGGTTTAGTGCGACTCGGGGTTACAACAGAAGACGTCTTTATCATCATTACGGGTTCTAATGACAGGGCGAAGAGGGAAAGTACCAAGTCCTGGGGCCATAGTAGGAGACCTCTTTCGGACTCGGAGAATCGAACCGTAAGTTTCGAGATGTACTAGATCTATGAACAAATCAAGAAATGAAAAAAGTATATAGATATATAAAAATTTTTCAAAATTAACCTCCTATTAACGAATGGTTACAACACAACCAAAGACGACTTGTTCAACACTTAGTCGGTATCATATGTATACAGGGGAGTGAGACTCGGGAAGGAGGGTCGGCGAGGGTAGGGTGGAAAGATCCGACTGCGTCTCGTGATCCGACTCGAGGGACACGGTATGTCGTCGAAGGGTGATCAAGGGACAAAATGTGTACTACCACACACATAAGGTGACGATGAGAGTTAAACAGGGTCGGAGAAGGAGGACGGAACGCGACACGGGTGTTCAGGAAAGAGATGTAGAGACAGATAGGGACGAGACGTTTATCCAAGTAGACATGGTAAAAGGATCTAAGGACGTATACACAATTATATGTTATAAACAAAAAGTGAAACACTGAGTGAAGTGAGACATGCTGTCCGAGATAGATCTAAGGAGGTGGACCCAAGTTGACTGAAGTCAATCAAGGAATGATACTGGCTGATTATAAAGTAACACGGATACTTATGTCGAAGAAATGAGTAAGTAGACATCTACCTGTAGATCAAACGAAGGTACAGTATATATATAAAAAAATTGAAGTCGGTGAACAGAATGGGCAAACTCGCTAGGACGGAGTCACGGGAAACAGGTACGAAAGAGGAGACGGACCTTACGGAAAAGGAGGAAAGAAGGGAGGGGATCAGAAGGAAAATCTGGCCTCACAAGAGTCGGAATAAAGACGGAAAGACGGAGATTATACCCGAGTATAAGACATAAACAAAGTGTTTTTGATGAAAGACCTAAAAGAAGTTGGACAAGGGTGAGATAGGAATCACGGAGACAAAGGTGTGACGAATATTGACAGGAAGACACAGACGAAGGGAGTGACATTTGAGAAATCCTTTCCCCAACCAGAATGGATAGAACCATAAAGTCGTAAATCGTATCACGGACCCACGTGGTGTTACAACCGACTTACTTCTCTCACCTGTTTTGTCTAAAAAAAGTTCAGTTCTTTACGAAAAATTTAACATTCAAAGTAAAATTATTAATGGAACAAAACAAAAATGTCCTTAATAGTATTTGGATTCTTTTGTACCACTCAATTATGTGTACGGTTATTTGCCAACGGACTATTTATCTTAACGAACATGAGTAGAATGGTTGAACGTACTCTTTTAACTTTACCTTACTATAGAAGAATAGTCAAAGGAGGGTGTGAGACTTAAAACGTACGGTCCTACACAAGACATTTTACTAAACACCCAAACGTCCCCAACTGAATAAAAATCACCCATCTTTAGTGAACATACAAAAAGGAAACGTCAGAGCTTCTATACTGAGGTCCTGGTGATATAAAAGAGGTCTTCCATTTTATATTTAACAAACTAGACAGAGTTTATTTTGATTTATAAAAATTGACAATTCAACAAGTAGGAAAAACATGAAACTCCAGCAATACCAGTGATCCAATTAACACACGAAGTATCCTGATAATCATTTTCACCCTGTCAACAGACATCGAGAGATCACAACAACGACTAACGAGAACTTGGTCACCACGTTCTTGTTCCTCCTCTCAGAACCAAAGAACGACAAACACAAAACATCCAGCGAACATGGTTCAACTTATACGGTACCTTCGATAACCTGTGCGTCCGTGGACAAACCCTTAAAATCGTTTGCTACCACAAGACGAACGTCGTCTCTCTGCGTTGTAGGTGTTCGAAGAACTACTTCAGAAAAAAAGGCTTTTTTAAATATTTGATTTACTCATTCACGTTAGAGTCCCTTCTCTCAACTTTTGTAGAGTAGTATAAAACCCTCCCGACACGTGGTACTGTGCCATGTTAACTTGTCAACCAACACAAAAATGAAGGCTTTTAAGGACCAAAATTGAATGAACGAACTTTGGAGGAACTCCGGGTGCTGGTATTTACGTCCCGGTCCATGAGTCACCTCTTTGCAACATATCACTACTCTCATGTCCGTACCACCAGTGAGTCGGAACCCAATTTAGATCCAAGGTGGTTATGTTCGACACTGAAGGTATGGACAACAAATTGAAGAGACCCGAAGGTCATCTCGGATGACCTCACTAGCACCGTTAAGTCACTGTATTTTACTTACTCACTTTATTCGATCGTGTCACAATCCTTATATCCTCCTGGAGCTCTATAACAAATCTTACCAATGTTCCTTAATCAAAATTAATATGACTTAGAATGGTTTCTGGTGCGGAGGACCTTCAGAACCTTTTCCAATCTGTCCCGGACATGTGATCACTATAAAGACTATATGAACCCACAAGTCCTGACGTCGATTGTCTCTCGACCTAAACGACTAACCTCTGGGAGGGAAGACACCATGTGGTACACTTACAACCGATATCCCGGAAAAACTATGTGCGTGGGGTCTTTCACAGTAGGGAGGTGTCTCAGTGACAACCCGGGAGAGTTCGTCGGACGTCCGAACTAACCCGTGTCACGGTCTCCTCAGATCCGACATCCTCCAGGTCCCATCGGAAGTCCTTTGCCTCCCATCTATTTCTTTTACGTGGGGAGGGTCGCTCGGACCGGGACCCGAAGGAACAGTCCGAGTCTTTATAGGACGGGAAACCCAGGGAAGTGGAAGTGGGGGTAGTTCACTCCGGAAACTTTCTCATGAATATGGGTTCTCACACTTCATCAGACAGAAGGACAGACCGTTTTGTAAAAAGAAGGAACACCAACTTAGAAGAACTCTAAATGGGATCGAAGGATCACAAATAAGAGAACGGGACAAGTGTCCCACCACTACCATTTATGTAGACAACACTTCTAGTTCCCACGTAAACAAATAGAATACACAACTTACTGCAGTTTAACTTTCAAAGGATGTTTCTATTTCGAGTGCATCAAAAACGGACTTCCCACATCGTTGACACTCATTCGTACCACTTAAAGATTATCTTAAATCACATAAAATTTTGAACATTTTATGGAGACCGTTTGTAGGAGGGATTAATGTCTATTTACACAAAGAGAAGACGTTCCCTATACCGGACATCACACCGTCCGTATTGAAGACTACGATTACAAGAGTGGTTACTTGACTCCGAGTAACGCGTTTCCATACCAGTATTTATTAACTATACATTTCAATCAAAACTACAAAGATACTTCTTACGTAAAAAAAATTTCTAATTTCAGTAATCTTTGGATAATTGACTTTTAATGTCAAACAAATAAAGAAATTGGTTTGAACATTTTATAAACCAACCGGTTTTTCTAGTAAGTAGAATACCCTTTGGACTTGTTTGAAAAACCGGTTGGGTCATAACAAATGTCATTCCAATAATTCGCAACGGTATGGGAGATGGGAGGGGGAAGTCTAGTGTTGATAATACAACAGGGGTACCGTCTCTAAAAAAATTTTCCCACAAAACGAATCTCACACATCTCACAAAATCTCTTTTGATAATTATACGGTCAAAGAAATAGGATCCATAAATAATGTCATAGTCCTCGGTTAAGGAACACTCGTCAACCAGTGTCGTGACACACTATAGTTTGTTCGAATATGTGTCAAACCTCCATGACTTTGGAAACCTTTAAAGTAAGGGTTTTCAATTTTGCAAAATACTCATTATTGGAAAAACTTTGTCATTTTTCTTTAACTTTTACTTTATTCATAACTATGTAAGGTCGAAGTACTTGATTGACCGAAGGTGATACATCTGATAGTTTGTAAAATAATTATCTGATGACTTTCCGGCTTTATTGTAAGATTTTAGTCTTTTGTTTACTGAAAAATGCATTATAATTACCATAAGTCGTGACCAACAGACACATAAGGGAGAGGAGTGACGTAGGTTTAGGATCTTTGTTTTCACCTTAAAGACTACCTCGAATAGACACCACCGGTCTTGTACTCGTCAAATACTTACGAATTGAAGTGTCTTCTCCCCAATCGGTGTAAGTGACTCGAGTTCATTGGTATCACTACGATTTAAATCTCACAACTATGCACACTGAAACAAAAGAGACAATTTCCTTTTGCAGGAAAGCCACAAAGTAACGAAATGTAACCGACCCTATTCGTGATACCGAAGGTCGAGATAGTCTCACTAGGATCACCTTTAATACCTCCAACCTTTCGGTGTACGTAACCTTTATTATCGCGACACTCATAAAAACACAACGACATTTTTAGATCGTTTTCCAGATTATTGACGGTATTAATGCTTCATCACTACTTACATTTGTTGTAAAATTCCATCGACGTTGTTTGAATTGTACTATACTTTTAGAGACACTAAAGATAACCACTATTTCAGTGTCTATCATGATTATGACGATCCTAAATATTGGATGTTATTATTACTTTCCTTCATGGTCAAAGGTCAATCTTCAACACTTTTATTCTAGATCAAAAAAACCCAAAAAGGGTGTCTTATCAGTGTCTGAGGGACTTAAGACAGTGTCTAGGGACCCCAGGTAAGTATCTAGTAATTGGAGGGAGGAAGTGTGGAGATAGGGTACAGATGGGAGGGATGGTAGCTTTAACAAATATAACCAATATTACGGTCATTATTAAACCGTAATAAGTATAAGGATTTTTACATGTCAAAATTGCCTTTAAGAGATCTAAGAAGAAATACAAAATATCCGTCGACATAGTTACAATTTTGTTCTGATGTTTCTTCCTCTTTACTGAAACTTCAGTCGTGAACGAAATCGATAGTTTCAGGATTTATTCTGGTACCTACAATCATTCGAGAGACGACTTTTTCCATTAAATACACGTGAGGACATTAAACAAACAAATCACTCTCTTCATTAACTCACCGAGAACACAATCCGGAAATTGTACAATACATCAAGTAACTTTGTCGTCGGAAAAATTCAATCCACCGGAATATTAGTAAAGGATCTGAACTGGTCCCAGTTGTGACTGTTCAAGACCTCGATGTTAAGGTGTAATGTAAGGTCCGAATTGCTAAACTCGGACTTACAAGAGTTAGACATTAATTTAGATTCGGTGGGATAAAATAGAGTAGCTGAAGAATTACTATTATAGATACGAGTACATATATGTTTTATTTCTTATACTTTCTTTCATCAATATATAAATATACACACACACATATATACATATATACACAAACCACATGAAATAGTCTCCATATTGTAAATTTATTCAAGACGTAGATGACTAGAAAATACAATTCGGGTACAAACGTCAACATTTACGATATAAATCGATTTCAATATACTCGTGTATTTTGTTATGAAGATTTATTACACAAACTTTTGAATACCATTTAATTGTATAACTAAATTAACCCCTGCTGAATCGAAGACCACAAGGAAATTTTTACGGTAAATGAACGTCTATCAACAGAGAACGGATGAAGACGAATTAAAGTCCTCCGTTATGAGTCAAAGGGGATGAGTCTTCGAGAAGAGAAAAACCATAATCAGACGAACAAGAGTAGACATCAGTATCCCCGATGAAAAGAAAACTCTTCAAACACTTTTTATTCACATTCATCACCAATTTCTAAGACCGACTCGGAAGTCTAAGGTTGTTCCTTTAATACTAAGGAAGACCAGTCCGATCGATCTCGTTAACCGACCGATATAACTTTTGAAAAAGGATTTTAATTGTCTTGTCGTCGAGTCTCCAATCATACCCACTTCCATTCCTTCTATAATTTTATTTTTATTAGTATTTTCGTAATGGTCTAACTTTCTTTAAACAAAGGAATTTTGATAGATACTTAATTAACATAATCCGTCTTTTGAACCTTTTCACCACATGATTTCGAGTCTCTCATACTTCTCTAATTTGACATCAACGGGTAATTCACACACCCGATTCATACCGACGGACATTATGTACACACACATAAACGGAGATCACCTTTAACGGTGTGATTGTTCTCTCTTACCTTTCTGGCAGTAGTCTCAAGAGTTTGTTTTTCTTCACCTTGTCAACTAGTTTTTTGTGCTCCTTCTTCTTCGATTTCGACTCGCACTCTTCTTTCTTTTTCTTGTCTTTCTTTTCCTATTTATCTTCTGTTTTAGTCCCTAAAATATTGAGTAAACCCCGTAGTAAAGTCACATTTCCGACAGGATGAGAAGGTGAAACTCTTTCGAAACTGAAAAAATTGAACGGATCACCCTTTTATCCTACAATGGTTGACTTAACCCAGGAACAATAAAGACAGGTCCACTTATAACATTATTACTAATGAGAAATACCTGTAGAATTAGTGGGAGAGGGAGAAAAAAAAAACTTATTTTAAACCTTTCTTACCTTTACCACTTCCCTTTTTAAGAGATCGTTATTGACAACTTCTATGGTCCTAATTATCTCGACACCAAAAAAAGTACGAAACATACATCACACCGGTGGAAACGTCATTGGAAATTTTTTACCTGTCTTTACATTTGTCGTATTTACCTCTCTCTGCCCTTGATACGTCACCTCTAAAGGATAAAACAAGGGGATGGTTGAACCTCTTGGACATCGGGTTAGACTCATTTTGTCTCTCGACAGGAAGATCCGGAGTAGACTATAATGGGATAGTCTCCGAACAGGTCACTTTATTCAGTGTAAGGAGAAAATCCAAACGGTCGGAAACTATGACTACCTATAAGAATGACCTGAATTTTTAACACACACACATATGTGCGTATATATGGACGTTTGCATCATTTTGTACTTTCCGTATTAATTTTACTTTCGGGACACATGGGTGATGGGTCGAGGTCTTCGTTTAATTAGTCATGTAAACTTCGGGGACGCATAAGTAAAGTCCAGAGTAAGAAGAGAGGAGAACGGGTTCTCCACTGGTGATGGCACTCGAGTAGCAAGGACATTCGATACCCAGAAGGTGAGACTAAAAGGTGGGGAGATGAAGTCCACCAGGACCACCCAGACAGTCAGTCTCTTGGGGTGAGGACAGTGTTTCCACTCGTGTATTGAGTCAGACGTCCTTACCCAAACTCTTACGTGTGCACCTGACTCGGTCCGGTCTACACTACACCCATACTCCTTTGCTACGACTCCCAACACGTCATCTGGTCGACGGGTGTCTACCGTCGTGTTCGGTGCACCTTCCAACCTCGTCTTTGATTCCGATGCCTCCTTTTCACACTGGTTCTCTACTCTCCTCAAGCCAAAATAGGTTCCCCACGAGGTAACGACTCTACACGAGTTAAGTCCAAGTGACTCCTTCGACAGTGAATCTCAAGAGACTACCTTCACGACTTTCCGTCACGATGAATTTCACCAGACACCTAGTTGTTCGTAGCGGACCCTCAACCGATCTTTACGTCTAAAACCGCAGGATAGGGTTCGGACTAAGTTTTAGAACCGTATCTCGGGTCCTTAGAAAACTGTTCGAACGTACACAAAGTTTACGTATGCCTTCAAACTCTTCACGAAACGACGTATAACCTTAGTGGACCTTCCGAAAATTTAAAGAAACATGGGTCCAAAAACGTTTCAGTAAAGTCAGTACAGGATGAGAAACCATGGGATACTTGTCATCGGTTGGTCCAAAGAGACAGGGACCCTAAGAGGTCCGTTCTTATGACCTCACCCAACGGCACGGGAGGAGGTCCCCTAGAAGGGTTGGGTCCCTAACTTGGACGACAAGAAACGTAACCGTCCACCCAAACAATGATGATCGTGACGGACCCTTCGGGAATTCCTCATCGTCACGGAACTTTTAAAGACAAACACCACTACAAGTTCGATTCGATTAAAGGTTCGGGGAAAATGGATCACATAAAAATTAGAAGTCAAAAAAAGAAAAATTGACTTCCTATTAACGAAATGTCTTAAAAACAAAAAAAGATAAATGAGAATTAAATCTGTCAACCGAGAACAATAAGTCCCATCGGTACAAGACACTTCAGTTGTCTTATGACTGAATCGTTTAAGACTCGGTAGCGAGGATCACTTTATTGTCCAACCCAAGGAAACTCGGAGACCAGTGCTGTGAAGACAGTCGTGTAGTCATGTATTGGAACAAAATACACACAAAGACAAATTTCTATAAAGTATATATAACCATTAAGTAATTATAACTTGAATGCTGACTGTCATCAAGTTAAGTATAGATTCACTTCGAATAGATTGTGTGAAAGAAGTATTCCGTGTAGTGTCGGAATACGAATCCTTGTGATCGGTCGTATGTGACTCCCCCGTAAAATTTTTCACTTTAGTTACTTTTCGTGTTCGTAAGTCTTTCGTATCGTGTTTTATCTGGTGTTCCTCTGGTCAAAATGTCACTCGTCTTCGTTCTTCCGTCTCTCACCGGGGAACAAACTGGTCGACCCTTCTACGTATAGTCCGTTGTTTATAAAGGCACTGAGACAGGTGTCACTGGTCCTCTCGTGGTGACATAACCAAAACCCCAATGCCTGTTTGAACGTCTATTTACGTCTTAGGCATTTACTCTCACCCGACAATATTTCACTGGAAAGTCGGAACCGATACGTGTCTTCATCTCCATCTACCTCTACACTGGACTATTTACAGAAATAGAGGTCTTATATAGGTCTTAGATTGGTAAATGGGGACGTCCCTGAGACCAGGTGTGGTGGTAAGAGACAGACGAATCTGACAGTGATCAGAGACGACGAAGTCAGTCAAGAGTCGCGTCGTCGGTCTCACTGGGAAACTTTTACACTAACACGACGACGAAACAAGTTTGAGAGGTTACCGAAAAGAACGAGTCATTTTCGGTCGAAGACACCAAAGGGTCCGTGACGTATGGGACCGGGGAGGAGATGGAACAGAACGTGGAACGCCAGGGAAGGAGCGAGACACAAGTATCTACTCGGGGGAACAAGGAACGTCATGGTTCGGGAGAAGGCAGGGGCCGGAGAAATGAACGGTAAGGGAGACCGAACCCTGACGACAAGGAGACCCCCATAATCATACCGGGTGAGGAAGCACATCCAGAGAGAAGCTTACATCGGAATAAACCGATGAACGATGTCTTCTCGTTCGTCCCGAACGGTTCACCGTAATCACCATTTCTTGGACGGACGGTCACTTCCTCTGCACTCTCTGTGCGTAAATCAGGGACCCATCCCTTCTAGGGGACCTCCTCCCGTACCGTTGGGTGAGGTCATCAGAACGGATCTCTTAGGGGCCTGTCTCCTCGGACCGCCCGACGTCAGGTACCCCGGCGTTTCAGTCTGTGCTGACCGCACTCGTGTGTGATGTCTTCTCGGAGATGGGGGATGGGTGAGTGCAAGAGGGAGAGGAACGACTCAAAAGAGGTATCGTGAGTTGTGACCGGACAAATGACAGGTAGATGGGTGACCTTATAATCGAAGGTCTCACCCTGACATTAAGTTGTCGAGACAAGGTCATGGAAGTTGTCTTTGACCGTGTATAATCCGTTGTTTATTTACTACTTCCTTCATTTATCACCGAGAATTGTGTCATCTTACTTTAGGCCTTTATGTGGGGAAAAGGTAGGTCGAGTCATCTTTACCACACAAAGGGTATAAAACTGGTGGAGAAGTTGTGACAACGAATTTCAGCACTGTTGATGTTTCTGATCACCTATTCTCTCGGATCGTGTAAAATAGTGGCAATCCTCGTTCAGAAGTCTTGCAGTAGGTTTGCTACCTCTTTGAAGTCGTATAAGTGGGAAAACTACTTTAATAAAGGATGCAACTAACGCCCCACCCGTCGTCCCTGATAAGATATTGACTCAAAAAAAGGACAAGAGTCCGGTTGACGATCGGATCTAAGAGAGGGTCGGAGAAAAGGGAAACAAGACACCACATAAAAATCAGGATCCAACGTCTCAGGAGACCAAGGACTACTACGTAGGGTTTACATTCGGATCACTAGGAGTAGACTTGTCTCTACGAGGTGTTGTCGTCCGCAAAGTAGGAAAGTTGACCCGTCTTAAGTACCCAAGAGTGCCCCCGTAACGACCACGTCCTCGTGGAATCTCCCTTTGCCTTGGTTTTTCGATTTTCAAAAGTTAGGGCTCAGTCAAATTTTAGTTTAGAACTCAACTAAAGTAAAACCACTGAATGTTTAGTAAAAATTTTTATTGAGTACCCTTTTTTTAGTGTACAAGGACGTATATTAGAATGGCGACCACGAAAAGAATTAGTTTTTTATTCTGAGACTTTAGGGCGATGTCAGATCACTTTCAAAGTACTTTCATAAACACAATCGTCACGTTTTTATAATACGTAGGACTTTTTATTAGTCTTTCCCCTAAGGACAGATAAAGAAGTATAAATGGTACAAGAATCATTCAAATCCACTACCCCTGAACCACTCATTCTGTACAGGAGAAAAAAAAAATTCAACTTCATATCAACTAAAAATATTACTAATTCCACATGTCGTTTCACTAAGTCAATGTATATACATATATGTGTGTATATAAGACAGTCTAATAAAAGGTAATATCTAATAATGTTTTATGACTTAGATTAAGGAACACGATATATGATCCACGAACAAGTCAAAATATATGTTAGTACACATATACAATTAGAGTTCAAGCGTTAAATGGGGAGGAGGACAGGAGCCAAAAATTACAAGTCAGAACGTCCTTGTCGTCCCGACAGTAGTTAATGAATTGTTACACCCCTTCTGCCATCTGAGGTCCACCGACATGAGATCCTTCACTTCCGTCTTCTTTGACGAACACATTTCCAGACCGTCACCCTTTCGAAACGAAAAAATACCTTTCAGTCGGAGACTCGACTCGATCTCGTGTCGAACAGTCCCCTTCTTCTCATTGGTTTTCTCTACTCCTCCCTTCTGTCTAAGTGTCTAGAACCTCAGACACGAGTTATGTTACGTCTTTGACGACTCTACTTCTCTCTTTGATAATGTGAGAATTAAGAACCTCAGGTCTTCCACCTAATTCACCCTTCTTTGTATGTCGTCCCTCTGGTCAGTCCTCCGATAACTTTATCAGCCCGTTCCTACTCACAGATAGTCTGGCACCATTTCCCTTGTCTCTCCTTCCTCCGAGGTATGTCACTCCCTACTCTCTCCGTCATCCCCTACTGATCCCGGAGATTGAGTCTATTCCCCAATGTTAGATTAAAGTTTTCTACAATTCACTTACACTACTTGATAAGAATTTAATAGGATGGGAGAAAAAAGAATAACGACAAAACCCGACTTCGGTGTACCTCTGATTATAGGAACCCTCCCTTCTCAAGTCATTTGTGTTAGTGTGTAATGCGTCGTTTTGGTACAGTATCCGAAAGAAAAAGAAAAGGAAGGTTTATAACAAGAAAACATATGAAAACACGTGACAAGTAGAGGAATCGAGTCAAAAGATAGTCTCGTGAAGATTTTCTGAGTCAAAACTACACACATACATAAGTTAGCACAGGTTGAGAAACACTGGGACACCTGACATTAAACGGTCCGAGGAAACAGGTACCCTAAAAGGTCCGTTCTTATGACCTCACCTAACGGTAAAGGAGGAGGTCCCTTAGAAGGGCTGGGGTCCCTAGGTTGGGGGGCAGAGAGCCCAGAGGACATAACCGTCCGTCTAAGAAATGACGACGCGGTGGACCCTTAGGGACTACGCCCATATCACTTACAAAAAACACAAATACGTACGTTTAGATAGTAAGTAAAAATCAAGAACAACAATCATAGTACGTACATTTCTATAAGGTATTGGTTCATATATTCTAAGGACTCATTTAAACACCAAAACAGTGAAAATAGCACGTATTAAATTTTATATACTAACCGTAGATAAAAATTTTCCGTGATCAATTTAGTACGTTGAAATAAAGGTAATAAGTCCGATTAACCCTTACCAGGTCAGAAAGAAAAAAAGGGAAACCGGTCTATAACAAAATTACTCTTAATATTTGTTGGTTTTGGTAAAAAAACGTTTGATGGGAAAAAAAATTTGTTTACTAAACATTTAGCAATGTTTATGACACATTCTACATGTATCATGTAGAAACGGAACAAAACGTTTCGGTTATTTATGTTCTTGTTTAAAATTTGCACTAAACAAGTTCAATAAACCCCCATACCTCTCGGACTAAAAAAAGGGGTCATAAATTTTTTTTTTATTACTTAAAAAGGATTGGAAAGTTTCTTTTTCAAATACTGTTGACTTCTCTTTTTCTGTGTGTCTCTCTCTGGTAGAATATCGACGAAATTCATCAAAGACTAGTAAGAAGGTTACAATGGAAAGGAAAGGTCTTAGTATAGAAGTGATTTATCAACTTAAATTTTACAAATAAACAGAATAAATAAAAACCGACGGGACCCAGAAACACCGACGGACACCCGAAAGAGTTCAACGTTACTCGCCCCGAGGCAAAGTAGCGTCGCGCACCCGAAGAGTAACGTCACCGAAAAGAACAACGTCTCGTACCCGAGTTCCCCACACCCGAAGTCATCAACACCAAGGACCCGAGATCTCGCTCCCGAGTCATGAACACCGGGTGTCCGAATCAACGAGACGTCGTATACCTTAGAAGGGTCTAGTTCCTAGCTTGGGTACAAAGGACATAACCGTTTGTCTAAGAGGTGACACGGTGGTATCTTCAGGATTTGATAAAGATTACTTGACTAATTACCCTCTTTTCTTTTACTTAGTTAAGTCTTAATGTACTTTGTTGTATCATATAAACGGAAAGAACCAAATGAATAAATAAAAAACCATTGTCGAAGTAACTCTATATTAAGTATTTCGTATGTCAAGTAAATTTCTAATATGAAATTACTGAAAATTATATAATTGTCCCAACATGTTGATAGTGGTGTTGGAATCTTGTAAAAATAGTGGGACCTTTCTTTGAGATATGGTTAAATGGTAAGTGGGAGTCCAAGGAGGAGTCGGGATGAGTTGGTGATTAGATGAAGGACAGATTTGTGTCAACGGATAAGACCTCTAAAGTATATTTACCGTAGTATATGAGACACCAGGAAACACTGACTGAAGAAAGTGATTGACGTTACACAAACTCCAAGTAGGTGTAAAATCTCACATAGCCATTAAGTAAAGAAACAAATGATCCACTCTCTTTATCGTTCTTAAGTAAAGAAAAATAATGACTTATTATGGGGTAACACACTGATATGTAAAATAGATAGATAGTCAAAACCCTAGTATCCAAAAGAAGGTAAAAAACTAATAATACTCATAGTGACGAAACATATGAGTACATATGGAAACACACACACACACACACACACACACACACACACACACACGAGTTAGTAGAGACCGAGAAACACTGGGGTTCTTGACCTAGGGTGTAGGTACCTTAAGAGACCCGATCCTACGACCTCACCCAACGGTAAAGGATGAGGTCCCCTAGAAGGGTTGGGTCCATAATTTTGTCGCAAAGGACGTAGAGGATATACCGTCCGTCTAAGAAATGACGACACGGTGGCTCCTTCGGGTAAAAACACACCTATATACGACATTAAAGAGAAAGAGATATATACATCATCACATTAACTACCCAGTGTAGAACCGAATAAAAATTAGGTAGAAATATAAGAAGTAAGTATAATCGTTATGTCTAAAATTTTCTTCGGATGAAAGGATAATTCTCGGGTTATTTTTACCCTTGACCTAACTGAAAAACTCATTTACGTGTATATACTTACAATCAATAGGAACTTCATCCAGAGTGTCAACCTCTCCTAAAACCGAAGGAAAGTAGGACCGTCCTTCTTAGAGAAGAGGTTCAAGGAAATACGGATTGTGATCCTTTCCGGTGCAGAAACTAAGACGTGGGTTCTTGGAATATATTATTGTAGTCTCAGTATGTCTTACTCTCTTAGGTCCCATTTAACAGAAGACTCAGATTTTGTTAGATTGTCGAATGAGAAAAACTAATGTTTTCGTCATGTACGAGTGAAACCTTTTATATGTTGTTTATTTATTTTTGACGGGAATGATAGAACGGGTCTCAATCGGTGACAATTGAATGACGTGACCGGGTCAAACCAACGACTTAATCACATACACCATCTGAGACCGTTTAATATGTTTCACCTTTTACTTTCAGTGAGTGAGGACAGACTGAGAAACTCCGGGGTACCTGATGTGTCAGGTACCTTAAGAGGTCCAGTCTTGTGACCTCACCCCCTAGAAAGGGAAGAGACCACCCAGAAGGGTTGGGTCCCGAGTTAGGGACCAGAAGGTGTAACGTCCGCCTAAGAAATGATCGACTCGGTCCCTTCGGGATTTTAATATGTTTTTCATAATAATTTATTAGAATTTCCTATTAAATTCTATTACAAAAAAGGGAATAGTAACGAAAAGATTTCGTAAAACGTCGGAATCTTTCGGGACACAGAGCTATGTCGTCTCATCTTCGATAGTAAACAACTCGTGTGTTTACACAGTCAATGAAATAATCACGATTAAGAGTGGTATTGGAACATTTTGCAAATCATATTTACTAAATTTCCTTCGTAAAACGTCGGAATCTTTCGGGACACAGAGCTATGTTGTCTCATCTTCGATAGTAAACAACTTGTGTGTTTACACAGTCAATGAAATATAAATAATCACGATTAAGAGTGGTATTGGAACATTTTGTAAATCACATTTACTAAATTTCCGTTTGAAAGTTAATACATCAACTCTTTTTGTTTCGAGTCTTTTCCACTCAGTGAACACGGTTCTCTGTGTCGAGGTCATGGTGGTCACGTCACGTTCGGTAACGATAGTAGGGTACGGACCCCAAGACACCCTCGGAGGGTGTGAACAGGGAGAGGTAGAGGAAAGCGGAAAATACGATCTTACAAAAGTCAAACAACTTTTGATGTTTTATGAACTTTAGTGGACATTCCTTTTCCGAAATAAACTAGGAACTAATGTAGTCTAGAAGAGTCAGTGGCCATTTCGTTTCAACTTTAAGGAGCAACACAAAAACTACGGGTAGACTAGAGAGATTGTGGGACATTTTACTATCTAACCCTTTAGGTCTTTCAAGAACTGTATAACTCTTCACGTCAGAACCCAGAAACTACAGTCTATTTGCGGCCACACATAGGAACGAGACAATGAATCGGTAAGCAAGTTGTCAACTCTTAGTTATGGACAGTTCAAGAGTCCGACTACGTCACTCGTTCGATCTGTCACAGAGACAAACATACCTTGATTGACGGATCTCCTACTTCCGTCTTTTCTTTGTAATAATCAGTCCACACAATAACTTCTCGTTCCTTACTAACCCGGAACACACTCTGTCGACACCTTGACCTTTAATGGTTTACTAAAGGTTAAAACTCTCTGAACCTAGTCGACCGAATCTTAATCCGAGTTCTATTAGCTACGAGACCTTGTTAGTTACGGTATGTAATTGGAAGTCTCCCTCAAAAGACACAATGATTTTCCAACGAGCCTCTTCCGTTACCGGGGGGTGAGGTCAGGAGAACGGACCTTTTAGGGTACCTGCCTCCTCGGACCATCCGACGTCAGGTACCCCAACGATTCTCAGCCTGTGTTGACTCGCTGAAGTGAAACTGAAAAGTGAAAGTACGTAACCTCTTCCTTTACCGTTGGGTGAGGTCACAAGAACGGACCTCTTAGGGTCCCTGTTCCCTCGGACCACCCGACGGCAGATACCCCAGCGTGTCTCAGCCTGTGCTGACTTCACTGAATCGTCGTCCTCGTCGTTTTCCAACGAGTAAACCAGAACGAAGAATAGGTCTTTCCTTTGAACTGTAGTTAATCGTAAGTAACCGATCTACTTTCGAAAAATGACGATTTATCTCCTCGTCTAGTAATCTCGTCTAAGGGTTTGTATCATCCCTTTATCGAGGTAAAACCAAAATTAAATAGGAGTGTAGGATTTTCGTAATAAACCGTCAAATGTTTAATGTGTACCTTCACTTTATATAAATTAAAACTTAAAAACTGACGAAAACTCCGAGTATTAAAGAATCATAGGGAACTAACTTCACCCTGATCACCCTTATCAGATCCTTGTTAATTTAACCGTCAGTTACTTACTTAAGATTCTCCCGTCAAGACCACGTATTGATGTTTAAAGACCTCGTAGACATATGGACGTCATATTAAACAGGAAACCTAAATAAAAACCATATACACCTTCACAGATATTTATGGAAAGTAAAGATCTTATCTTTCACTCTTTCTATATCCGACATATAAAATACAAATTTAAGATGGAAAACGTCTTTAACAAAAAGTCTTTTGTTAACACAAGTGTATAAACGTCGACACAAAACACCAGTGATTTATTCCCGTACTTAAAGAAAGATTTTAAATATTATCATACAGTAGATACTTCTTGTAAAGTGTATTATGTTAGTTATAAAATATAAAGATTCTTTAACACAACTAAATCATATGTTTACAACTCAAAAACATATCACTAACGTTTAAACGATTTCCTTAAATGAATAACTTTAGGGATAAACGGTAAAAAATTGGTATCTTTAATAAAAATAAAAATCGTCGAAATACCTCGATAGTAACTACACATGTTTAAACTACAAATAATATGTATATTTAACGTTTTACTAGTGGTGTTAGTTCGATTAATTGGATAAGTGATGGAGGTGTACCAATGATAAGACAAACCTTTTCTAGATAGGAAAACGTTCAATGTTCACGTGTTATCTCATAACAAATATAAACAGAAATTTTTTAAGAAAGTAGTATACTAAGTAGTGAAGGTCTATATTTTCAAAAGTTGTAAGTCTCCTGTACCTCATAACGTCACAAGAAAAAATTCTACCTTTTGTTACAGAAGTAAATATTTTTCTCAACCCCAAACAAGTCTTGTGTAATATTAAATGAGACAAAACATCATTTGCGAGTAAAGGAACAAGAGAACACAAAAAGATAACATTAACCCAGACACTGTAACACCACATATATATATATGATAATATTTTTAGATCACACTATCGAGTCAAAATATAAAAACACTATACACTAAATACACGATGATAAATTAATAATGTTATATTGTTTTAACACCAGTCAACTAAAAGAAAATTTCGAGAGACGTAATTTTATACAGACGTGAAAATGTAAAACTAATGTCGGTAACTTTATGGGGACTTTCCTTCGAAAATAAAACTATAGTAAAGAAAACTTCCTGTCCTAAAATTATAAGATAGTTATGAACGAAAAAAAAAGGGAAATTACACACTTTTTACGTAAATTAAAGTTGTCGTTTAACTGTCGTAGGTAAAAATAGAAATTAATTGAAAAGTCAAACCGAGAGTAGAAGTTCTGAATGTCGTCTTAAATAGTGGTTCGGTATTACCTTTACGACTTACCTTCTAAGTCTCTTAGACGGATCGAGACTTAAATCGAGCCAACTGGGGTAATCTTTTTTCTTTTCAGTTGTTATTGTAACTATATTTTCTGTTAAGTAATCCAGTATGGTGAACGTTTACTGTTACCGATAAAAACTAAGGAGGATAAATAAACCAGAGGATTCAGGGAAGAGTATGGGAGAAGGAAATTGAGGTTTCGTGGTGGACGGGAAACGAACTCCCAAAACATTCACGTCTTCGTGTAACCTCTTATTGACGGTGTGTTTATTATTGTCGACAGTGGATAGCTTATGAACCCGGGACGTCGACTTGTAAACGAAATGGTCGAAATACAGGACGTTCCGTCCAAAATTCCGAGATCAAATGTCTAACCCCTTCCCCACATGTCTCTCTCTAAGTCAAACTTAGAGACATGTTTGACTTTAACATGTCAAACTTAGCTTAACTACGGAAACTTGACACCACTACCCCTTCTGAAGACTCTCAGGGAACCTGAAGTTCCTCTAGTTTCGACAGTTAGAATTCCCTTTAGTCGGGACTTATGAGACAACTTTCTTGACTGCGACTTCAACGTTGAGGTCATAAAACCAGTAGACTACGTTTGTTGACTGTTGACTGACTACCCTTTTCAGGGACTACGACCTTTTCTAACTCCCGTCTTCCTCTTTTCCCGGAGTCTCCAACGTACCGTAGTGACGTTACCTGTACTTGAACCCGTTTGAAACCTTCTACCACTCCCTGTCTCTCTGGACCGTACGACGTTAGGTGCCCCGACGTCTCAGTCTGCGTTAACTTGTCGTTGTTTATCGTGAATTCCGACTTAATCTGAACCACCCACTTCGTCTCCCTTCTTGTTTCCTACTGGAGGTCCAAAAAGTGAACACATTAATCAACTCTACCCTTTTGATTTTCCTGTTTCACGAAACACTGTATAATTGACTATAAGGTTGTTTCAGTGTATATGTCTCTGTGTCAACTCTACTGGTAGGTTCACACTTAGACCAGTAACGGTCACACGTCGTCTATAAATTTCGGTCCCTTTATCTATTCTAGTGTCTTCTTCCCCGTCCACCTCCACCCCCGTGGCATATGTTCTTTATCAAGGCTCTAAACTCGGACACCTTAAGGGTTGTACGTCGTAGACCCACCTTCTTCTCCTCGGACGGTTCTTGGCACTTTTCCTCACGTGCGTACGAGTCAGTGAAGTCAGTCTAGACTGAGACACGGGGATACCTGACATCGGGTGGTCCGAAGACACAGGTACCCTCTCCAGTTTTATTTTATTCCCATAATTTTCACGAAGGGACCAACGAGTCACCCTTTCTTAGGTGGACGTCACTTCCTCTACGTAAAACTTTAAGACCCAGCCCATCTAGAGGACCTCTTCCTTTACCGTTGGGTGAGGTCATAAGAACGGACCCTTTAGGGTACCCGTCTCCTCGGACCGTCCCATTTCAGGTACCCCAGCGTTCTCCCAGTCTGTGTTCCTTGACTTGTTGTTATTTTCACGGTGGGAGGATTATGACGACCTCAAATTTACACGATCATGTAATTTATCACTAATCTAATAATGTAAGAGGGTGATGTATCGTTCCCACTATACTATTAATAATTTGAGGTGAAAGATACCGTTCTTTCACTTTCACAATCGGTGAGTTACCACAGATTGAGAAACTGACCGATCACCCATAATGTTTCTACCTACTCTGGATCTGAGATTAGGATCCTCGAGTAATAGATCATCCCCTGCATTCCAAATATCTCTTTACCCAGGCTTTTACCTTCCACCGTTCACGACACTCTCTTCATTTTCACAAGACCTCCAAGTCTCTTCCCTCTACCGACACCGACCAGTCCCTCGGTCCGATCCGAAGTTTTCAGTTCACTGTAAATTTCTTCCCCATCCAAACCTATAAGTCCCTTCCAACCTAGGCACTTCCATTCCTGCATATTATTTTTAAGGTGTTAGAAGTCTCCTTTACACCACAGACCGTACACCCACGAGACGTCTGATATACTGTCAGGGAAACCAGTTTAGAGTCTTTCGACCATCTACGACGAAGTCCCCTGGAAACATTCACCACCGGTGTCGTTGTCGACGTCAATGCAACAGTAAGCTAGGCGGTCGCAGAGGATCGTCACACTTTTGCGGAGAATAGTCTCCGTCCACGACGGGGTGTCGGTTGTTGGCTCTCATTGGCCACATAGGCAGATCTTTTTTGGTAGGTTCTACGTATGTAATATCAGACATAAATAAACGAACCTAAAGTTTCACGGGTTGTTTAATGTGTGAAATGGAAAGTGAATTTTTGTCATTACTGTAGATCAAAAAAGGGGGTGTCTAATAAATTTATTGATAACAAAAGTACCAATAACTATATATTCTGAGACCCCTCTGGATCCTCAAGGTCAGTACGAACGGCACCGATTCAATTGTTGGTATATTAAGATCAAACGGTGACTGTCCACGACACTGGAAGTTGTCGATAAGTTGGTAAGACAAAATTTAGGAGATCGACAACTTCACGTTATTGTGAAATGAAAGAGGTTTATGTCAATCTCACCTAACGCATTCACAGATGTACAAGGTATTTAAGAAGTCTCGTTTTATGTTTATTTCTTGTTATTTATGACAGAAAAGAAGAATACCTCTTCACATTAATTACTGATTGGACCAATAGTAAAAGACACCGAGGAAAGAAAGGAATTCAGGTCGAATTCGTCTGATCGAAGGTGCCCATAACAAGGGTTAAAGGACTAACATGAATCTACCTCCCTTTTTCAGAGATAAAAGTGGCAAACCTAAGAAACGTCGGTCCAAATCAAAAATTTGTCTAAGTGTCTCAGACCTCGAACCTCACTATAAAGACGAGTGTTCCTCAGAATCTCCGCAGTTGAGGTATTTCGAAAGACACTTCTTAGTCGTTTTGTGTGACGGTGACTTCAAATTTCTACTAAACGGACTTAGAGAAGTCGGTTTACTTCGAAAGATTAGTTAATACTTGTCTTCCCTACTTTACATCCCAGATCACCCTAAACTCTACCCTAAGATCGTCGGTAGTAGTCAGTGGTGGACTCGACGATTCATAGACACCGTCTATCTCAGTGATTATAAATGATCACAATTAACTACCGTCGTGATTACAATTAACTACAGGTGAGACTCCACGGTCGTATAGTAAAGACACCTACCGAACTTTCTCACAGTCTTGACCTGGAAGACTCAGGAGATAAACTAGGGGGATGAAAATTCCTACTTCTTTCTCCGGGTCTCTTCCTCCCATTAAACGGTTCCCAACGGACGACCGGAGGACAACCCTAGTGAACCGAGGGTATTGTCTGAAAACTCCGTACATTTGACGGTGACCATAAATGGACTGTTCCTTCTTATATCACCCATCGTCCCGACTCGTCTCTGTCAAAATCGGTCCTCGTCCCCTCTTTCAGGGCAGGGCGATACAAAGTCCGAGGGAACACAAGGGAAACGTAGAGAGTAGTGTTGAGTCATTGAAGTAAATACTAATTACCAAAAGACAGACGGCTCTCGACAGACAGACAGACCAAGGGGAGAACGACGACCCGGGTCTCGTCTACAATTAACTACCATCAATAGTATCCATACGTCACCGAACGGGTTCCAGTGAGCCACCAATCTAACTCCTGGGCGGACACTACGATAGAAGACCGGAACACGAAGGACCCTGAGACTCGAGGGTCCAGCACTCCGTCCGGTCCACACTTTTTCCCCCTCCATCTTTTCTATGACGACGACTCAACGGTTCAGATTCATCACAGTCTGGGAAACGCTAAGAGGTCCGACCGTACCCAACGATAAAGGAAGAGTTCCCCTAAAAGGACTAGGTCCCTAGCTTGGGTGTAGAGGACGTAATGTTCGTCTAAGAAATGGTGACTCGGTGGTCCCTCTGGGATCTTGTCCGTCAAGTTAAGTCAGTGAGTCAGTCCAGACTGAGGAACACTGGGGTACCTGACGTCGTACGGTCCGAAGTGACAAGTAGTGGTTGAGGTCCTCGAATGAGTTTGAGTACAGGTATCTCGACCACTACGGTAGGTTGGTAGAGTAGGAGACAACAGGAGAAGAGGAGGACGGAAGTTAGAAAGGGTTACTCAGTCAAGAAGCGTAGTGCACCGGTTTCATACCCTCAAAGTCGAAGTCGTAGTCAGGAAGGTTACCTATAAGTCCTGACTAAACGAAATCCTAACTGACCAACGTAGAGGAACGTCAGGTTCCCTGAGAGTTCTCAGAAGAGGTTGTGGTGTCAAGTTTTCGTAGTTAAGAAACCACGAGTCGAGAGAAATCTCGGGTCGAGAGTCTAGGTATATACTGATGACCTTTTTGGTCTCGGAACTGATCTACCTGGAAACAACCGTTTCATTACACAGACGAAAATTATATAACAGATCCAGCGACCTGACCTTCTTTGTGTTTCACCTTAGTTCTAACGGTCCTCTTTATAGTTACTGGAGTCTATACGTCTAATTGTGGTGGGAATACCGTCTTTGACTTCTCCTCGATTTCTCAGAGAACTACTTTCACTTTCACCTCTCACTTTTTCAACCGGATTTCGAGTTGTAAGTCTTTTGCTTCTAGTACCGTAGGCCAGGGTAGTGAAGTACCGTTTATCTACCCCTTTGTCACCTTTGTCACAGTCTGATAAAAACCCCCGAGGTTTTAGTGACGTCTACCACTAACGTCGGTACTTTAATTTTCTGTGAATGAGGAACCTTCTTTCCAATACTGGTTGGATCTATCGTATGAGTTTTCGTCTCTGTAATGAAACGGTTGATTCCAGGCAGATCAGTTCCGATACCAAAAAGGACACCAGTACATACCTACACTCTCAACCTGACACTTCTTCCGACTCACGGCTTCTTAACTACGAAAACTTGACACCACAACCTCTTCTGAGAACTCTCAGGGAACCTGACGTTCCTCTAGGTTGGTCAGGTAAGACTTCCTCTAGTCGGGACTCTAAAGAAACCTTCCTTACTATGATTTCGACTTTGAGGTCATGAAACCGGTGGAGTACGCTTCTCAACTGAGTAACCTTTTCTGAGACTAGGACCCTCCCTAACCCCCGTCCTCCTCTTCCCCTGCTGTCTCCTACTCTACCGACCTACCGTAGTGCCTGAGCTACCTGCACTCAGACTCACTTGAGGCCCTCAACCACTACCTGTCCCTCCGGACCGCACGACGCTAAATACCCCAGTGTTTCTTAGTCTGTGCTGACTCGCTGACTTGACTTGACTCCAACCAGTATCGAAAAGAAAGTTCCTCGTTCGCAGAAAATTAAAGTACCGACGTCACTAAACCCTCGGGGGGGTTTATTTAAGACGGTCAAAGGTAACAAAGGGGTAGATAAACGGTACTTCACTACCCTGGACTACGGTACTTGAATTAAAAGTGTTACAACTCAAAATTCGGTTAAAAAAGTGAGAGGAGAAAGTGAAAGTAGTTCTCCGAGAAGTCGAGAAGAAGTGAAAGACGGTATTCCCACTACAATAGACGTGTAGACTCCAATAACTATGAAGAGGGTCGTTAGAAGTAAGTTCGAATACGAAGTAGGTCGGGCCGTAAAGAGTACTACATGAGACGTATATTCAATTTATTCGTTCCACTGTTATATGTCGGAACTGTATGAGGAAAGTTCTAAACCTTGGTACAGTCAAGATTGACAGCGAAGAACTGGATGTCTAAAGAGTTCTCCGTCCAGTCCACCAGACCATAAGGGTAGAGAAAGTCTTAAAAGGTGTCAAACACAACACTAAGTGTGTCAGTTTCCGAAACCACATCAGTTATTTCGTCTTCATCTAAAAAAAGACCTTGAGAAAACGAAAAAACCACTAGGTTGCCTACAACCGTTAAACTAGAGACGAAGGAGACAGAAAACATTTAGGGCGAACTTGTAGACCTTCAGGTTCCAAATACATGACAACTTCGGACCAAACCTCTTAAAACTCGTAATGATGCGATCGTACACTCTACTCACGTTAAAACACCATCAAACTCTTAAAAAACCGTAACGGAAAGAAACCCTAACCTTACTTTTGTCTATAAAAGGTCAGGACATCGGTGACGACTCAAAAGGTTTAAACGACGTATAACTCACGTCGTGAAAGTGTCGTAGTAGAAAATCCTAAACTTTATCGAGTTGACCTCAAGGTAGAGGAGGTGATCGAAACAAGTATCACTACGAAGTATTCCAGGTGGACTGGAGCTTAAGGTCCTACAGACCGAGATCCACTCACTAGTGTGGTAGTACCAATAGACCCAACACTTGTAGAAAAAACATATCAAAAAGACACACAAGAACGGTGGAGAATTATAGAAGACGAAGACAATCCAGATATGGTAAAGATAGGAAATAACACGGGTAGAAACGTACTTTACAAGGGGACCATAGAGATTAAAAGAACTCCTCTAGAGATCAGAAAGGGTAAGATAATAAAAGGAGATAAAGAAACGTAACTAGTGACTCCTTCCGAAAGAATGAGAGGAACGATAAGAAGCCATGACATGTAAGTTTACCCATAGAAAGGAAAAGAGGAAACGGAAAATTCAGAAAAGAAAAGAGGCGATAAACATTCCGGAGGAGTCTGTTGGTAAAACAGAAAAACGTAAAGACAAAGAACCCCTAACAGAACTGGTGACCGAGGACATGTTACAGTGTTTGGAGGCAGGTATCAAGAAGGCCATGAGATAGATAGTCCAGATTAGGGAACTTAGATAAACAGTCAAGGTTACATATTAGTATTCCCTAAACTAAATCCAGTATGGACTTACCAGATCACCAAAAGGGATGAAGGAAGGTAAATTCAGACTTGAAGTGTTATTCTTCAAGTATTAGACTCGGTGTTAGTCGAGGGCCAGAACAAAAACGACTGACATATCTCGAAGAGGTAGAAACCAACGTTTCTTATATTAGTTAGGCTGAAGTCATAAGTGGTAGACCACTACAGGGACACACCTCAGAAGAGAACACAATAACCTTCTCCTTGTCCGTCCCACCCCGGTTTTGGGCCCCGGACCCCTAGTTGACCCGTCCTACCTCCGCCCCGATACTCGACCTCCCCACCCCGGTCTGCCCTGTTCCGCCCCGAACCCGCCCTGTTCTCCATCACCCCGCCCGAAACCCACCCCGGTCCGAGGGCTCAGAGGAGTGCGAGGGACTCGGGCGGGTTTAGGCCGGCCCTGACTTCAGATGGGACCGCGGTCACCGCCTCGCCTCGTGGGCCAGACGACGTCGACGACCGTGAACCGAGGGCGGGTGTGAGGGCCAAGCCAAGGAGCCCAGGCGAAAGGGGCGCGCTGGCAGCACACCGCCGAGGGACGCAACTGCGTGCCCAGGACCAGCTACCGACGCGGCCGCAACCCCGCGACCCAGGAGCCGGAGCCCGGGGAGGACGAGGTCAAGAAGGAGGGAAAGGTCGACCAGCGTCCCGCGACCCCAGGCCTCCCGCGCCCCCCGCCGCACGTGCCTCCACTCGGACCCGCTGCCTCCCGCCTGAGCCCGCAAGCGGGAGCCTCGCCCGCCTCCCCGAGTCCCGCCGGCCTCACGCGGACCGACCCTGGAGCCCCGCCGGCCCCGTCGAGGTGCGGCCATGGGCCTCTCGGCGCTCCAACGTCGCCAGTGCCTTTTCGGACAATGGCTCCCGCCAATATAAGAAGAGGACCCCCGAACCTCATTCCAAAGTCGGATTCACGAGTCTACACAAATAAATTTATATCTCTTTTCCGGTGAAACTGAAAACAAGCACTGAGAGTAGAGAGACTCACTGAATCATATATATATATGAAGCTATGTTGAAAAAGTTATTTTCTACGGGAGGAATAGGTAGTCCCGAAATGAAAGAACCAAAGTTGACCCAAAGGGTGCAACAATGAAATAAGAATCTGCTCATACCGCCGAGGAAGTATGAACGAACACTTATTTCCCCCCAGCTTGTGAGGTGACACTTATTTCACCCCACTTATTTCTCAGCTTGTGCTGACTCGCAACGCGAGCGTGTGTGTAGCTCCGAGGAACCCAAATTATGATCCCTAATCCTAAACTAGACTACACTAAATGGCGAACAGGGACAGGAGATTGAACGGGGAACCGCAAAGTTTAGAAAGGAAAGCGGCTACTACTTTTCACACTCAACACATTCTGACCCCTCGCCTGATTGGACCGACGTCTCGATAAACGTAGGATTTAAGAAGGAATCGTAGAACCTTATCTCCAAAAAGAAGATCGGAAGAGATAAAGTTTTACAAAACCTGTCCTTATCTTTGTTTTCTTTTACGAATCATGAAAAAGTTTAACTTTCGAAATCTTTCAAACAGTCGGGAGAGTTATGGAACTTCTTTTTTACGATGGCGAATACCTCGTGGACACCACACTAGCGGACCTCTTCCCTTACCGATGGGTGAAGTCATAAGAACGGAACTCTTAAGGTACCTGTCCTCGGACCGTCAGATGTCAGGTCCCCCACCGTCTCAGTCTGTACCGACTCGCTGATTGTGTGTGTACCAGGCAATTCGTCCTCTATTTTCGACTTCAAGTGATGCGGTCATAAAGTCAAAAATACTCATTCCTTTGAAATAAGCCCATATTCGTCTTGGAAGGAGTTTCAAAAATTTGAGACTAAGGACTAAGATCCTTCACTATTAGAACTTCTGATCTTAATAAAGAACGTCCTACACAACGAAATGTTCCTGACATCTCTTTATTCCACTTCCTACTAAATTTGTTTATTTTAGACCACGTCTTCCACAGTATTAAATTGTCATTCTTTCCTCACACTAAAACCTCGGTCCGTTTGGACCCAA
The DNA here is from genome assembly GCA_006410555.1 of Capra ibex. Classification (NCBI taxonomy): domain Eukaryota; kingdom Metazoa; phylum Chordata; class Mammalia; order Artiodactyla; family Bovidae; genus Capra; species Capra ibex. Next base: position 26,934,180 of record SJYO01014747.1, read on the forward strand.
GTTTAATACTGTACACATAGAACTGAACCTGTTCGAACAGAGTCGACAGGAGGAGGAAACTTTTTGTCTACTATGACGAATGGAGAGACAACAAAAGTCCTAATTTATTATATACACTTTACGGTTCGTGACACGGACTGTAAGATCTTTTATCATCAGAGATACGGAAAACCACTTTCACCTATTGAAAGTACAACATAATGTAAATATCTATATAAAAAGAGAACCAGGGTGTACTCGAAGAATTCTTGACACTAGAATAGGACACATAGAACCATAGAGAATTCTGGATCGAATAACATCGTCAGGTCATTTACAACCACCTACTTACTACCTTGTCATTCTAGAGAGACTTATAGTCAAAGGAGTAGACATTCTACTCACTCGTAATTTCCGAAGGGAGAGATCGAGATTTTAAGGTTTTTTGACAACGAGAATCGTTCACTAGTAAACTTCTCATTACAACTTTTCTGTCACCTTAACGTGTGACCGATTAAATATACGAAAACACATTTTGACGTCTTTCACTTTCAGTGAGTCAGTACAAACTGAGAAACGTTGGGGTATCTCAGGTACCTTAAGAGGTCCGGTCTTTTGATCTTATGACCTCACCCATCGGTAATAAAGGAAGGGGTCCCCTAGAAGGGTTGGGTCCCTAGTTTGGGGCCAAAGGGTGTAACGGCCACCTAAGAAATGGTCGATTCGGTGGTGCCTTCGGGGTCTCCATGGGGTAATTAAACGACACAAAGGAACCCGTATAACGAACTGGAATGACTTGGTAATAAAGAGGTAGAAATTTTAATCTTCCACTATTATCTACCTAAAGTCCACGAAGGTTAGTATTAATTAAAATGTAAATGTAAAATAACAAAAGTATAAGTAGGATCTTAGAATTATTGAGAAGGAACACCAAAGGACCCTCGGTTAGAGATCCTTTTCTTTTACAGACCAGACGGTCGACGGTATGAATAAATTGACCACATTCCAGTACCTCGATACTTTCTAAGAGTCCTCCGTTAAAACAGATATAATTTCTCATCTATTAATTGGATCATGTAATTTTATTATATTTGGAAAATTTGACTGGGCTGGGACTAATCCTCTCACTAACTACCTTTAATCAGTAACCAGTTAATATAAAGAATCGACATATCAACACTTTGTAAAAGTAACCAACTTTGAAATAAACATCACTGACTCAAGACAAAGTAAGTTTCCCTTTATTTTATTAATAAAACACCTTTTACTCTCGATACTTTCTAAAAAAGAGGAGTGGAAATCAGTAAAAGTAATTGTATAATTCTTCGATTATTTTATGTGTATATCACTGGTAGGAGAAATGAAAATAATACTAATGTAGGTTTTCTTACAACTCTATGAAATACATTCCTGTGTCTCAAAAGTGTGTCAAATTAACTTTTATTTTTAATAAAAACAAAAGAACGTTTACGACTTATACGAGACTCAATCTGACTCGTGGACCTTGTATCCCAAAATAAACACATAGAGGACTATGCAAAGTGTACATGGACTCAAACATTTACATCGGACAACTACCTTGGAATTTTTCCAAAAGTTAGTAAACAGTCTTTTCCCGAAAAAAAAAGTTGAATATTACATGTTTAATCTAGATCATTCATTAAAAAATATTAATCCTATACTCAAAAAATTATACATTAAAGTGATATCTTGTAAAAAGAAGATTATCGTAATATAAAGAAGGGATTTTTTAACCTTAAGAAAGTCGACATTAAAATTATAATTTATTCGTACAGAACTGTTACTCTCAACCACTTATAAGGAAAACCTTTTTTCAAATGTTAAACGCAGACATTTTGACGAGAGGTTTTACCGTTTCCATACCAAAATATTACTGTTATCCTATCTTCTCTAATAAAAATTGACAGAAAAAGACGAATTTAATTTAATTTAATTTTAAAATTAAATTTACAAAACAAAGGTGAAACCCCTACGGACTATAGTAAAGAAGATTGACACAAACTAAGTCACTGGTGTACGAGGAAAGAAGATTTCCTCTTAATATCAGAAAACGGTTATTTTTATCCTTAGTTTATGCTTATAAACTTAAGACTGTTTTTCTTGTTATATTTCAAAAAAATAAAATAAAACGAAATGTTATGACATAACTAAAACGGTATGTAACTGTATGTTATATTTGAAAATTTTCCATGACTTAATAAAAACCGAGACGACCCAGAAGTGACGACGAACACCCGACAGGGATCAACCCCGCTCGTCGCCGAAGAGACGTCAACGTCACGAAGAGCAACGACATCGAAGAGTAACACCCCGCACCCGAGATCTCACGGGCCCGAGTCATGAGTACCGTGTACCCGACTCGGAGTACCGGTACACCTTAGAAGGGTCTGGTCCCTAGTTTGGTACAGGGGATGTAACCGTCCGTCTAAGAATTGGTGACCTGGTGGTCCCTTCAGGTTATACTTGAAAACTATATAAAGAAAAATAAAACACTAAATGTCACATATTAATCCGTTTTGACCAAAAGGAAAGTCACAAAGAGTTGGAGACCGTAAACCCCGGTCTATAAACAAAGAATACCCTCTAACAGGAAACGGAACATCCAACAAACCGTCCTTGGGACTGAAGATGGGTGTTCTACGGACACCTTGGGTGACTTTTTATAGAGGTCTATAACAGTTTACCAAGAAACCCCTGTTTTAACAGAGGGAAAAAGGGTGGGAACTCTTAGTGACGAGAATCAGAACATCTGGTCCCGAAGAGTTTGAAATTACGCGTGTTCTTAGGAGACCCCTACAATCTTAACGTCGTGACTAAGTCTCTGTACCCGACTCGAAGACGTAAAGATTGTTCGCGGACCCACCACTTACGATGACCAGTCTCATGGTGTGTGACTCATCGTTTCAACGTCTGTCAAAGGACAAGTATATTTCACCTACCTAAGAGTTCTCCTACGTTACTATCATTAATACCTTTATCTCCTAAATGTTGCTTGACATCGGGTTTGTCCTCTTCTGGTTATCTTTCATTCGAGGTAGGGTGGTCGGATTGTTTATCTCGGTAGAAGGCAAACGTAAACAGGAGGATTCGGGGTGATGAGTAAGTAGAAACCTGTCAGGATTCCTCCTTAAAACGTCCTCAGAATAGTTCCAGTGTGTCCGACTTCACTCGACTCCGTTGAAGTACAAGACCGCCCACAAAATCAAGTACTGTGACATTTATATACTCGAGCACTATGTATAAATAACGGACAACTCTCCAAACTCCACAGTTTAATGCTATCACTTGAGACGTAAATAAGTTAGACTACTACGAATTTGAAAATTTCACACGTTCAACAGAGAAAAACTTTTGATAACTGATCTGGATTTAAATTGTGACGGATTCCAGTAAAAGAATGACGGTCACAAGACTCTCAGTCCCGTTCTACAATTTAATCCAAATGATTTCGTATAGTCAATGTCTCTTTTAAATAAGCTATTAAGACACTATTTTTAGTTATCTTTTATATTACTTTTAGGAACTCACTTTTTTTTTTGGGAGACGTAAAGTAAATATTGTGAATTTTATTACTAACCATTCGTACGGATGAACGGTGTAACTTTTACAACCTGTATCATATGTAAAGAAGAGTAAATGTTTTACTAACTAATACAAGTGAAAAAATGGAACGATAACGAATTTTATCTGGAGAAACCTGACGCCGTCTCTCCTAGAAAATTTTTCATACATTCTGTACAAAGCAATTGAATTTTTTTATGTTCCTCTGAACATCCCCTTCTAATGAGGTCCTTACGGAATTAATACTTAACTCCCATATATTATATATAGTGAGAATGTTTGAAAAATCTATATAATAAAACAAGATACTACTGCACATTTCTTCTTTACCTTCCGATATCCGTCATTGGTCGTTTTAACTTTTGCACATGGGAACTGAGTCGTGAAGATGTAGACTCTCATCCACAGTACCTTCAGGAACATAATTATGTTCCTAAATTGAACATACAATTGATGTCGTAAAAAAGTAATATCGTAACAATCTTTATTGGTTTTCGATTGTTGTCATAGCCTCTTCCGTTACCGTGGGGTGAGGTCATGAGAACGGACCTTTTAGGGTACCTACCTCCTCGGACCATCCGACGTCAGGTACCCCAGCGCTTCTCAGCCTGTGCTGACTCGTTGAAGTGAAAGTGAAAAGTGAAAGTACGTAACCTCTTCCTTTACCGTTGGGTGAGGTCACAAGAACGGACCTCTTAGGGTCCCTGCCGCCTCGGACCACCCGACGGCAGATACCCCAGCGTGTCTCAGCCTGTGCTGACTTCGCTGAATCGTCGTCGTCATCGTCGTTGTTGTCATATTTACGGATGGTCACCACTCTCGAATGTATTTAATACTATGCCGGCATTGGGTCTGGTGAAGCACAGAATACTTCTTTCACACCTCTACCTACCCACATGTAACTATATCTCTTTACTTACTTTCTTTCGTTCAGTGTTTTGAACTTTTTCTTTTGTAAACAAGAAGGAGACACACACTCACGTAAAATTCTACCGGTGTGTTATTTGAAATTTCACCAATCGGAACCTCCTTCCCTCTATTTCTCCTCCTCTACCTGTCAAGGATGAAAAGTACACGAAAACCAACCTTAGAACTGTTACTAGTATGCATTGAAAATATTACTTTCATAATGAAACTCTTCTTGTCTCTGTTTAGACCCAGGATCAAGACGGAGACGACGGAAGATCGATGACAATCTGGTCACTAAGAATTTCTCAGAAGAATTTAGAAATCGTAGACGATGTCGAGACCATATAATCTTGGATTGTACACTATGGGTCAAATCAAATAAGCAAGTAAGTAAGTCGTCTACAACTCACCGACGACGGACATAGTCAGAACCACGATCTCCATCTCGTCTTTTGAGGCCACGGACCGAAGGACCGCCCGTATAGATTCTGTTTAAACGTATAAATAAATGAAAGTAGTCTAGTATGACAATTTGTCATACCGACACGTCTCTTGTGGGGTGTTACACTTCCCGTGAGGGACGTTTACTCTTATACCGACGTCGGGACTTCAGACTGTGCCGTAGTGAGTTGTGATGACTCAAACCCGACCTATTTAGAATCAGTATCCCCGACAGGACACGTGATGACCACCGAGTCTATCTTTTCTTAGACGGACGTTGCACCCTCTGGGTCCAAGTTAAGGACCTATTCCTTCTAGGGGCCCTCTACCTATGCCGTTGGGTGAGGTCATAAGAACGGATCTCTTAAGAGACCTGTCTCCTCGGACCGTCCGATATTGGGGACCCTAGCGTCTCAGCATGTACTGACTGATTGTCTATGTGGTACGGGATGTCCTACAAACCATCGTAGGGACCGAAGGTAGGTCATGAGTGTGGTGGGGGAGGTACACTGTCAGGTTTTGTAGTGGTTTGTAAAAGTCGTAAAAAGGTTGTCTATCAGAACAAAATAAATTCATTCAATCTTTCACCCCTGTATACTTAAATTATGGATTAATGACCACGGTTCATGAGTTTAGTGTCAAAAGTCGAAACGTCAAAACGAAGGAAAGAATTAGTGGTATGATTTTAATTCCTAGTTCAAATGCAAAGAAACTTTTATATACACCAAAGTCATTCATTGAATTTTCACTTTGAAAAAACTATTCAGTAAGAAAATTAAGGAGTTTGAACTCTACTATGGTCTCATTACGAGGAACCTCAATGTCTACCTAAACACTTTGGGTTTAAATTTAGAGTGTCTCAATTATTGCCATATGTATAACATGGAAAATACATAAGTTAAATCAAAAAAGACAGTAGTATAAAAATTGATGAAGTCTTCTTAACAGGTAATTAAACAACAATAACAATGAGAACAGGACAAAAATCACACAAAGTGCCGATCCAAGAGAAACAAAAAGACTCCATGCACTAAGTACACGACAATCATCCAACCATAAATTAATAATAATCGACATTTCCCATCTCTGAACTCCTCTCGAAAAGTGACTTGACAGTAACGTCACCACTCTCACGGACTACGGTGTCTATGCAATAAGGAAGTAAAACAACAACAAAAAAAAAACGTTCAAAGGTGACAGATACCATAAGATATCCCTCTACTAGAAAATCCGATAGTCCTTTCAAAATACATCTTTAGCCTCGTGATGTCCGTCATTAACGAAACACTATCATGAAAACACATAAACGGAAAACTCCAGATAGTCAATAGGAATGAAATCGTTAGTAAATCTCCGACTATTCTTACTGACGACCGTGAAGATCCGTGTCAAAATGAATTAGGAGTGTTATTGAATGAAATAATCTAACCATAACAAAATCTGGTCAAAATGTCTACTTTTTTGATTATACGTTTCTTCAATATAGAGGTCCAGTCTGTTATTCATAATCTTCAATCTATCTTGAGGTGAGCACCTGAATTTTAGATGATCAAGAATCGGTCGTACAATATAACGGAGAGAAGTATGAGTTTAGACTCATCGTGTTCCGGAGAGATAGAAATTTTTCTACAGATCACCCTGAGAATTAGGAATAATCATTTGAAGACATCGAGACCACTGTCAACGAAAGTGTTGGTTCCTACTTTAAGACTTAATGATCTTTATTCACCTTTAACAGTCTACCATAATTGACGAAGTAGACAAGTACATACGTAAGTCGTGTGTCTGGTGGACGAGACACGGTCATACGACAATCCTGGACCCCAACAACAAGTCAACGAGTCAGCACAGAAATTGAAACGTTGAGGTGCCTGACGTAGTGTGGTCCGAAGGGACAGGAAGTGGTGGAGGTCCTCAACCGAGTCTGAGTACAGGTAACTCAACCACTACGGTAGGTTGGTAGAGTAGGAGATAGTCGGGGAAGAGGAGAACGGAAGTTAGAAAGGGTCGTAGTCCCAGAAAAGGTTAGTTAACCGAGAAACGTGGTCCACCGGTTTCATAACCTCGAAGTCGAAGTCGTAAGGAAAAGGACTTATAAGTCCTGACTAAACGAAATCCTAACTGACCAAACTAGAGGGACCACAGACCCTCTGAGAGTTCTCAGAAGGGGTCGTGGTGTCAAGTTTCCGTAGCCAAGAAACCATGAGTCGGAAAATATAACAGGTCGAGAGTGTAAACATTTATTGATGATCCGTTTGGTATCGAAATTCCCAGGGTTAAAGAGGTGTAAAATTGGTTTTTTGTACAATAATAGACATAATGAATAATATCGGTAGAATCCCCCATACTGTACCATAGAGTACCGATTTCCAAACTTGTAGAAAAGTACAATAATAACCGGAAAGACAGTGAACGAAGAACTTCCTTTGCGTTACTGTTTGAATCTGTCGTATAATTTTCCGTCTCTGTATTGAAACGGTTGTTTCCAGACAGATCAGTTTCGATACCAAAAAGGTCATCAGTACATACCTACACTCTCAACTTGATGTTTCTTTCGACTCACGACTTCTTAACTAAGAACTCTCAGGGAACCTGACGTTCCTCTAGTTTGTTTGGTCAGTTAGGATTTCGTTTAGTCTGGACTTATAAGTCCTTTTCCTTCCTGACTACGACTTCGACTTTGAGGTTATGAAACCGGTGGACTATATTTCTTGACTGAGTAAACTTTTCTGGGACTACGACCCTTTCTAACTTCCGTCCTCCTCTTTCCCTGTTGTCTCCTACTCTACCAATCTATCGTAGCGACTGAGCTACCTGTACTCAAACTCGTTCGAGGTCTTCAACCATAACCTGTCCCTTCAGACCGCACGACGTCAGGTGCCCCAACGTTTCTCAACCTGTGCTGACTCGCTGACTTGACTTGACTTCATAGACAAAAATTTAACTAATCCAACAACCAGAATAAGTTCAGGGAACAGTTCTACATATTAGACGTTTAATAAAGAGGACAAAGAGAGAAATTCATCATTCCCTTCTTTTCGATGAGAATTGAATAATGACACAAGTCGTGATTCATATTACGACATCCTTACGGGCTGATTTCTTTACTAAGGACGTAAGGTCCTGCAAACAAAGGACCTCTGGGTGCTGAATACACTGTATTAACTTTTTATCACGTCTCGTTATGTCATTCAGGGAATGTATACTTGGAAGTCCAACACTTGAAAATTCTACACTTATACGGGGACATACGGTTGACAACATGACATGATGATATAAAAAGTTCCATGACATGAAATTCTACTTTTTATAAAATAAAAACACAAACAAAGAATACATAAAAAACACACGTTTCATAATATTTAGATAAGTCATGTCATGATAAGTCGACACAATCAACCTATAGATCCGATTGAAACAATCTGAATACTTGTTTAAACTGAATACTTATATGAAAATCTTGTCTTGAGTAAGTACACATCCCATGAAAGACATATCATTAACGGTGTCCTAAGGATCCTTAGGACCAACTTTCACTAACGAAATTTCATAAATAAAACTCATCCTACTCGTTTACAATTAATAAGTGTTTTTAAAAAAAATTTATTAAAAAATCAAACTAAGGTAAAGACATCTTAAATCGAATATATATCATAGTGCAAAAGACTTAGTCAGGAATGATGACTTACCATTTACACCTAAATGGACAGAAACTCATGCTCACGTAAAGGTCGTAAACTTTCCGTATCACGGACTATGTTCCGTATAAAACAATTTACAAACAACTTACTTACTCGTTTGTAACCACCCCGAACTCGAGAGTCCCCTATATTGGTATTTGGAGAAAGGTCAACAGTACTCCGTCTTCTTTAATTACACCTTTCTCCTTCTCCGACTCCCCTCGACTCGAGACGGTTAATACTCGAGACATCGTGACCGGAAAGACCAGATATAGGAGTAAACAATTCATTCCCTTACACAACCTAGTAGAGGAAGAATTATAAAACCCCAAATACTCGTGATATTTGACTTTTGTAAATCTTGGTCTATTTCTTTGTACCGGAGATTCGTCTTAAACTCACGTGGTAATTCAAAAACACGATTTTATGGCAGCTGGAAACGTGGATAGTAAAGACATTGTAACATGATCCTTTTACAATAAAGATCATAACCTACATGATTCTTTCATAAGTGTTCTATCATAGAATTCCCAAGAGTAATTCATCTTGCTAATAGTAAAATAAATAAATATGGGATAGATGAAAGAAAGTTTGTTTTAAACTCCACCGTTAAGCTCAATCATCAAAAAAAGGGGAATCTGTCAAAGGAATCTACGATAATTTTTTGTAAAAAAAATCCTGGATGACCTATCGTGTCCCCTGATATGAGTTATAGAACATTATTGGATATTACCTTTTCCTTGAAGGGAGTCGTCGTAAAGACCTGTGATTGGAGTACCAAGACTTTTCAGAGAGTCTTTGAGTTCACGGACCGTATCTACAAAAGTGATATGTGTACTACATGTGATGGTAGGCTATAAATGGGTTAGGGTAGTCTCACAATAGAGACAGAAAATTTGTTGGAATTTGAAAACCACAAAGTCTCTGATATTGCAAATTTTTATCTTAATCTTATCCTCTTTGACCAGTTATTACGATAAAATTGAACTTGGAGACTTTAATTGTCGAAAATTTTAATGTCTCTTACTGAGGAATCACACATTATAAGATTAACTTAACGTTATCGAGGTCATGACACGTAAAGTCGTCTTCCTCTGAAAATGTCTCCGTACCGTGTTTGAGAATGCCATAAATATCCAATTTAGTTTATAGAATTCATCGGATCCCTTCATTCTGTATTTGAGACTTCTGATTCGACGAGATAAAATTAATTCCTTATCCGTCACTCTCTTTTAGTCTCCTACCTAAAGGAGATCGATTTTATTAATCTATGAAAAATTATCGAGACATATCTTTTGTACCAGAGAGTATTGTTTTTCTCTAAAACACCTTCACGATTAAAAGACAGTTTAGTAAGAAAGTCCAATCTCTTTCTAGTTGTGATCGATGAGATTTAGACGTTATATATGAAATACTATTTATTCGGTAACTGTAAAACAAAATTTATTCACAAAAAAGAAACATTTTAGTACTCAAAACTCATTTACAGTAGGAACTTAAAGTACCTAAGGTGTAAAGGATTGTCTCTGAGGTCACAGGTATTTTGTGATTTTTGGGTAAAGAAATTTCTCTGAATAAATTTGAGTCATCTTTACATTTGTAATGATACTAGGTATTTAGATTAATTAGAAAGAAACCGATACCGTAGAGTTTGAACATTTTAAAACAGAAAAAAAAAAAATTTCAGAACTTGGGATTCCATTAACATATGTTTACACATCGTTTCTATACTGTTTCGACTTATTAAATGAGTTATAAAAACACAGGCATATATAATTTACGTACATTTAATTTCGTACGTCAAGTACCCCAGAGTTCCTCAACCTATGCTGTATCACTGACTTGTTGTTGTTGTTTAATTTCGTACAAATAAAATATGAATACGACGTGCGATTCAACGAATCAGCATAGACTGAGAAACGTTGGGTCACCTGACATCGGGCGGTCCGAGGAGACAGGTACCCAAAGACGTCCGTTCTTATGTCCTCACCCAGCGGTAAAGGAAAAGGTCCCCTAGAAGGTCTGAGTCCCTGACTTGGTACAGAGAATACAGAAGACACAACTGTCCACCCAAGAAATGGTGAACACGGTCAAATGGTTATTTAAAATTATGTAGACAAAAGATCCAAACCTTAAAATACTGTTCGTTGGGGGGTCGGGACCATTAAATTTTCGAAAACAATGAAGTCAAGTCAAGTCAACGAGTCAGCACAGGCTGAGAAACGCTGGGGTACTTAGCGTCGTGCGGTCCGGAGGGACAGGTAGTGGTTGAGGGCCTCAAGTGAGTCTGAGTGCAGGTAGCTCAGGCACTACGGTAGGTCGGTAGAGTAGGAGACAACAGGGGAAGAGGAGGACGGGGGTTAGGGAGGGTCGTAGTCTCAGAAAAGGTTACTCAGTTGAGAAGTGTACTCCACCGGTTTCATGACCTCAAAGTCGAAATCGTGGTCAGGAAGGTTTCTTGTGGGTCCTGACTAGAGGAAATCCTACCTGACCAACCTAGAGGAACGTCAGGTTCCCTGAGAGTTCTGAGAAGAGGTTGTGGTGTTAAGTTTTCGTAGTTAAGAAGTCACGAGTCGGAAGAAGTGTCAGGTTGAGAGTGTAGGTATGTACTGGTGTCCTTTTTGGTATCGGAACTGATCTGTCTGGAAACAATGAATCTAAAATTTAATGAGACACAATTATTAGACTAAATTGATTCTTTATATAGACTTGGTCTCACAGGGAGTACCCAGTGTTTGTAAATATAATTGTAAAATATAATTTTAGAGGATACAGGTATCGGATTTATTATGAAATAACAACAAGTCAGAGAGTCAGCACAGGGTGAGAAACACTGGGGTACCTGACGTCGTGCGTCCGAAGGAACAGGAAGTGACAGAGGGTCTCAAACGGGTTTGAGTACAGGAAACTCAGCTACTACGGTAGGTTGGTAGAGTAGGAGGGAGACAGCGGGGGAAACCAAGTAAGCATTACGACTTGAAAAATTTTCAGATCCACAAAACACCCTTTCTACGGTTAGGTGATTGAAGATTTTTAAACAACATGTCCTAATCGACTTGGTAGACAACAACGGTTTGTGCTTCTATCAAACAAATTCTTAAATAAAGTTCTGATGCTTTCTACCCAAGCAGGACACCTTGTGGACTTACTGTCTTATTTTTATTTCAAACCGGAACGTTATAGAGTTAATCACCTACACCATCCACACGCGCAGTAATGCATAAGCAAAGTGTGTCCAAATACGTCTCGCAGAACACGTGCGTTCGTGCCACGGTCCGGTGTCTCTATTGTCCCCACTTACTTGTATCGGTAAAAGGAGTTCCTTGAGTGGTCCCTTTTTGTTACTAATGTGGCGTCTGTGTCGTTATGCATACAAATACATTAGACCATCTCAAATCTTTAGTAAAATAGAGTAAACCACTAATTTTATCTGGATAAGAATTATTTAAACTTCACTAATTTATAAAATATACCGCCAAAGAGGAATTTACACAAAATTTTTATACTGGTTTTCTAGTTTTAAAATTTCCTTTTTTAGGTTCTCAATCTCAACATCTAAAAATCTTGGTTTTTCCTAGAGTTACCTAATAACGAAGTCATAGTGTGTATGTTGCAAAGACTCTAGAAAAGGACACTCTAGATGGTCCTTCATTTAAGAGAAGTATTTGAACAAAAACAACAGTTCTCTAAGAAAGATAAAATTTGACTTTCCAAGTGTGATTAAAAGTTTGATCAAAGAAGAACAAGACTAGTATAATTAGTTATTAATAAAGGGACAACACAAGGGTCTTATCAACTGTTCATAAACACACACACACACACACACACACACACACACACACACACACACATTTTGCATTCACACGGAAATAAAAGACTAATATCTTCGTCACGTACCAAAAACCTCAAAACTTTCAAGTTTTTTTATGTTTATTCTTTTGTTTTTAACTGACATTAAGATGGTGGGTCTCCACTGGTGACCATTACAAAACAACATAAAGAACGGTCAAAAAAGAAATATTCATGTAATATTTTAACACTATAACAAAATCTATACTAAAATTAATGATGAAAAAGGGGATAACAATATACTACTTGTATAAATACAATTATGTATTAGAAATTACCGATATAAATTAAATATTAAATAACATTTGTAAGAAGATATTATCTTTGAATACATTTGAACAAGGGTTAAAAAATAATATAATTAATATTATAATAGATAATATTTACTGTTACTACTTATATAAACATGTATTCGTTCCTTCCACCATTTAGTTTTCTATATGTCAAAAACTTCAGACAACTAATTATATCCAGTGGAGTAACGAAGGTCTTTCTAGTTAGTTATACCTAAGACATGAACTAGGAAACGACCCGTTAGGTCCCTCTAAAATTTATACTTAATTTTTATCCCTTCGTCTCACATCAATTATCCTGAACGAAAGTTGGAAACAAAGGTCAACCCTAGCAAGCGCACATTTACCTCATTCCCATCTTGTGACGTGATGATTTCGCACTACAGTGTCTTTAGACCGATAAGTCTAGAACCACTGACTCTGATAGTTTCTTCCGTCTCACGAACTCGACCGGAACACGATTCGAATCCTAGACCGTGCTTCTCCTCTTTCTTGAAATATTGTTCCTTGTCATATTAGTGTCACTAATGTATTCACCACGATTCGGAAAAACAAGTCGCCAAATCTAGTCTCCAGATTGACCTGCCATCTCCTCCACTGATCACTATGGACCAACGGTGCCACGGAAACCAGGACGGCAACGAAGACAAACCCCCTGAAAGGAAGAGTCGTGTTCGGTAAAAAGGAAGTCCCGGTTTAAGTAGACAGTCTGACTTTAGGTTTGAAGACTTCTGTCAGAAAGGAGACAAGGTCAATGTGACTGACCGTGAGTACACGACCGTTCCGGAGGAGTGATTTCGTCTCACTCGAAATCAGGAACACAGAGAAGATTGTACCACAGACCGTGTATCATTTACGACTCACTTACTCTCTAGACTACTTATTGTCTGTACCATTTTCGTCTTGAAATCCTTCTAATTATGTTATATTTGTGCACCGAAACTCCTCCCTTTCTAATCTTCGAACTCTCCGTTCAATCTTCTTCCTTGTCCTGAACTGGTGACTAATACCTCCCTCCGCAGATTAAGACTTCGGACCCACTAATCTTCCCATTGGTCAACCTTTCATTTTGAATCAACAATACCTCCGTCCTGTCTCTCCTACTACCCAAACGAAACGATACTCCAGTAGCACCACGTAAGTTTTCTTTTACGACCGCTCCGGGGACCTTCCAGTCCAGACCGAGACTTCACTCTCTGTTCCGACTCCTCCAGTAAAACCTTAATGACCGGAACCCCACTAACGATTTTTGAAACTTAACCACACAAAAATTTCGTCTCTCTCGTCCTCGGACTATGAAGTTCTTGTAAGTATCTTTGACCCACCCAATCGGTTCGTCTCTTCAACCCCTTCCCACCGAAGACTTCTCTTCTCGGGTCTTTTAAATGTCAGTCACCGTTATCCTCCCACCCCCTGACCTCAGTTCCTTCTACTCCCGGTTCCCAGGACCTGTAACTCTGATCTTCAAAGTGACTTAACGAAGAGTCGTCCAAATACGACGAAAATTAGCGACTTCAGAAACGGGACGTTGGAACACCAGTACAAATCACCGAGAACTTCAAAGGAGTCTAGGGATAAGGTAACACAAGAGCGAGAGAAAAATTTTGGAGTCACAACCGAACAGACAAAACTAAAATAAAAATACCAGTCCAATTTTATTTGGATGGTGGGGATTTTGAAAAGACGAAACGAATGCTCATAATTGTAAAGTAAATAAACACCAAAGGGGGACTCATAGTAGAATGTAAAAAGAAATGAGTAGAAAAGAAACGTAGGAGGTGACACAAATTGTGTTATCTACGATCTCTCTGTGAACTCTAGCTTTATTCGATATAGGGGACTCGGTTACCGATTAAGGTGTAGAAGCCTCGGTCAACACTTAAAAACCTAACAAGAAAATAGATACAATGACAACTTCTATGATTCATGACTGATCCAGGATGGAGGGTCACATTTTAACTACACACAAGTGTAAAAGACCCCTTTACCAGATATTAAAAGTAGTCTCAGAGTGTCTACTGGACGATCGGACGTCGTACGAGTAATACACAAATGGTTTTGAGGGGATTAAAAATTACGGAGACAAATCTTGAAGACGGACTTTCCGTATAAGATTATCTCCCGAGTCGTCAATAAGACCTACCACACACTAAAGCCCCACCCGTCATTTCGACCACCATATCCCAAATTTAAACCCTCAAAACTCAAGATCTCATCTAAAATGGGTGTTTGACCACCATACTAAAATTCGTTCAAAGGTAGCCCGGTCAAAGGTACAAACGTTTTACTTCCCTAATACTATCTATTTTAGAGAGCAAGGAAAGGTCGCGATTATAAAATTAGCTCCTTTTAACGAGAAACCTTTTGTGTGGTATTCCTCCTACCGGTACGACAAAGGATCCGGGGTAAGAGGTATATCCCTGATTGTCGACGGAAACAGGGATCCCCGTACGAAAAAAGACAGGACGAGGAAAAAGGATCCAGTAAGTACACAACAACCCTACCCTATCCGTTACCCCTGGGAGGTCAGTGGATTCGATAAATATGGGGTAGGACAGAGGGGTCGACATCGCTGACGGAACCGAAGACACCCAGAGACACGAGACTCGTAACATAGGGTATGTTCCAGGGAAACACCGACTACTGGTACTACTATAAAATCACCACGTCAACCGAGATATAAAGTCATTTTAAATTACCTTCTCGACGGTGAAATTAATCCGGAACTTTTAAGTCGCTTCCTGACCGTATTCGTTTCTACTCTGTTATCCTTCCATATTCACCGTTCCTGGGGACCAAGAGATCTTTTCAGCCTACATTTTCGAAATACTTCAATTGTTAGGTTCAGAGACTGGAGGTGTGAAAAAAAAGATGTATTGTCGAGGTATCTCTCTAACTGTAAACACGGAAGCGTCTTCGTTTACTGTTCATTATCGGGGAGTTCTTACGTATGTAACATAGAGTGGTTAACATCCTACGTGCAAAGGGGTGTAAAATCATGAAGAGTTTAGTTCTACAGAACATTAATTGCCGTCGAATGTTAAGTGATAGTCGGAAAAAGAAAGAAGGAATCACGATTCATGTATTTTATTACGACACGAAGAATCTAACGTAGAATCTAAACTTCTTTACATCAACAACTCTGATAATTGTAATTTACCCTTTTACGGTTACCACCGGAAATACCGTCCAATAGACTTTATGTCTCATACAACCTTCCTTGTTACACTCTAATCCGACCTTTTTTCTAGGACGAAAAGATCTCTTGGCCTAACTACTTGTCTTGCATCATAAGATATCTCTCCTCACGAATATATTTTTGACTATTTTAAGAATGAATTTCTTAATGGCAAAGACATTAACTTTATTAGTCGGAGAATTTAAAGAAAATAAAATATCCTACTCTTTTTAGTCAATTACTGTTGGTTACAGACCAACTTTGTCCATACAGAACTTAAACTTCCCGGTACATTGACAATTGACCACGGTAACAATAATGTCTCAAACATCGTGTCTTCCCTGTACTTATAAACCAGAGCCACCTGTCCGTCCTCCGTCTTTCCACTCCGTCTACCTCAGAACATAAGTGTGTCAATTGTGACTTACGGACCGTAAACCGCCCGTGACCCCTTTACCATCACTTGTTTTGTCTGTTCAGATCGGGAGTTCCTTGTAGAAAGGTTACCTCCCACCACCCTATTTATCCTTCAACATATCATGAAAAGTTCGACTATTCGAACCTCTTTTTATGACTCTTCCGTCTGTCTTCACAACCCCTGACCTGAAAATTTAACCTACCGTCCTCTTCACGGTGACTCTTCCATTCTAAACTTGTTTCTGAACTCCTTCTTCGTTCGGTGTGATCATAGACCCCCTCCTTGCAGGTCCGTCTCCCTGTGTTTGCACGTTTCCGGGACTCCAACCTCCCACGGACCACACAAATCCCTCATCGTTTCTTCGGTCGACCGATCCCCACTCACCGGCACCCCTACCCTCACCCTCTACTCCAGTCACTTCGATGGTCTCCGGCTACCCATGGGGATCGTATCCAATACTCATCACCGAAGATCCGGTGACATCCTAAAACCAAAAATAAGACTCACTCTACCCTCGTCCGTTCTTACATTACTAAATAAAAATAAAAGTATCAGGGAAAATATATTTCCTCAAAAAGAAAAACAAAGACCTGTCAGTATACACGGGTTGACGACAACTCGTGAAGGGAAACAAACAAGAAATAATGCGGACTAAAATAAATAAAAACTAACGTGACCCAGAAGTAATGACGTGTGTCCGAAAGAGATCAAGTTCTCGCCCCCCGCCCACCGATGAGAAACAACGCCACGTGTCTTAATAACGCCTCCGTAGAGAACGACACCTCGTACCCGAGACCCCGTGTCCCCGAAGTCACCAATACTACGTACCCAAATCAACGGGACGTCTTATACCTTAGAAGGGTCTGGTCTCTACCTTGGGTACAAGGGACGTAACCTGAGAATTGGTAACCTAATGGTCCCTTCAGGACAGGGACTAAAAATTATGAATGACGGTCAAGGGATTGGGGTTTGAGGAATTTCCGTATACACGAAAGGAACCCATGTTCAGAACTGGACTAGTGTCTTAATAATGCTACACCTCCACCCTGCCACACAAATACACCTTACGTAGTATTTAGACAGACGAGAAACGTACCGGATCAGGTCGGTTCAGTTACTGTTTTGCCGATCCTTTCTCTTGCAAAAGGAACTTGGACCTGGAATCGGACCGGACCTGGTCCGACATCGAGGACCCATACCAATCGACCATCTTCTCCACAACTCGTCTCGGCACTTGCGTGGGTCGAGACCAGAAGTGGACACAGAGTACTCCCGGTACCAATGTCGGTGACGTGCTCCCCTGTCCCGACAGGGGGTCTCGGGTATTCTTCCTACACCTCCACTCAAAAGAGACGACCCTCATCTCCACTGAAGTACAGATTTTATAGACTCAAACCGTTTTTGTCATCTCAAAAGTGACAAAAACAGATAACGAAAACAACTTTAACTAAGTCCAAAGAAACAAAATTTCCTCACCTATCTATACTTTAATTCCACCTTGGGACTACTGATGCCACCTTATTTTGAATATGCACAGGGAAGTCTGAGAGAGACCTGAGGTCTATAGCAAAACAAACTATTCATTCAATATCAGTTTTACGGTAAAATACAAAAGGATTCTTTCTTTAACATAGTGGTAATCCGTGGTCATAAAAAAAAATAAGGGAAACTTTTAAAGAACGGATATATTTCAGGGTACTGAATTAGAAGACAAGAAAACAAAGCACTTCGATGTTTATACAAGACACCTAAGAGAGGTAAAACGAACACTTAATAAAAGACTAGTATTTTCACAAGAACCTAAAATTTTGAAACATTAGGTAAACCTTTCAGGTCTTTCCATATTTCTTCAACTCCCCCTTGCATTAGTCAGGACAATCGGGTGGTGTACCTCGGTTGGTGTCGCAGACCGAATGTACGTATCACTCGAATGAGACGGACCGTCGCGTGAGTCACGGCACACACGACATCAGTAGACTCAGAGTCCTATTGGAGTGCTTGATCCCTACTGATGTAAATACACGGTCTACTCTTTTACCTCCGGTCCCCATCAATGCAAAACAGATTCTAGTGTCGAGTGTACGCCACCACCCCCACCTCCACAAGTATCATTTCGTCGGACTGCCAGGGTAAATGGAGGATAAAAGTTCGGATGCATAAACGACTGACGGAAGGTCTAAAAACCCCTAATGAAAAAAAATTATCAATGTCAGTATGAAATACAAATTTCCACGTAGGAAAATTAAAACGAATCTACAACATTAAAAACACTAAAAGGTATTAAAACTTTTAATACAACAGTATTAAAGGGGGGTCACTCCTTACAACCCAACTAATAATCGAGTATAATTACTCATAAGATGGATTGACATAAAGCTAATACCAAAAACTACATCCCCTCTCCCATAAAGACCTAAGGTCAAAGTAAAAAAAATTCCTGGTTGGTGAGGTCCTGTGACCCCTTAAACACGAATAGGATTACATGAAATAGAATAAACGTTTTTCCGTAACCGTACTCCTGTCTCGTTTCCGACTCTTTTTTACAAAGAGTGAAAAGTTTGGAAATGGAGGTACGAAGAGTTGCACCTTCCTCACTTGTTTCGACGTTCCATCGTACTACGTCGAAGGACCTCGTAGTAAAATGAGCCTCAGTGACGTCTGTCAAAATATAAATTGTACCCATATAATGTCTCCTCACACGTTTTCGATGTACTTAAAATTGTATCTCTTGTTATAGGGTTTCTCTCGAGTACAACCACCACCACAAAGGGCGATCTGAAGAGGTCACGGACTCAAGTGCACCATTGTCTGAAGCTCTCCCGGTCGACAAAAGGTCGCGAGACGGGTCGAACCCTGACAGTAAAAAAGGGGTAGTGACATCCTTCACAGGTCATAGACAGTACCTCCCCCTGTCAGTGACCTCCCTCACCCAGATCCTTATACTTAAATCCAAGACCGACATACGTACAGGTAAAAAAAAAATTAAAAATAAAAATGAAATAAAATGAAATGTTATGACATAACCAAAACGGTATGTAACTGACGTACAGGTAACAATATTTATCGGATCAATATAAAACACACACGTACGTACGATTCAACGAAGTCAGTACAGGCTGAGAAACGCTGGGGTACCTGACATCGGGTGGTCCGAGGGGACAGGTACTCTGAGAGGTCCGTTCTTACGACCTCACCCAGTGGTAAAGGAAGGGGTCCCCTTAGAAGGACTGGGTCTCGAGTTTGGGTACAGAGAACGTAGAGGACGTAGCCAAGAAATGGTGATCGCGGTCAATGGAAAACACACATTAGTTTCACTTTAGTAAAGGTGATGTACTTAGAGTTCTAAGACATTTATGTCTAGACAACCGGGACCTCATCTGTACCTTTGGCACCAAGCTGAAGTCGTCTCAATCTATAAATTCCTGAGATCTCAGGGGAGGTACAACATCCATATAGAGTTCACATTATTAAAATTCTTATAAAGTACGATATAACATCCGAAAGAATGTCTGTAATCCGAACATTTTGTATACGGGCCCAACAAATGAGAGACGGAACAATGACACATACACACATAAAGTCACGTCTACCTGCAAAACTTCCCCGGTCATGGTTTTGGCAGCAGTCCATGCTGCCGTGCCACTGGACCTGAGGTGGCCGTTTGATATTTTCAAGTACATGATAGCTGCAGTGTAAGAAGGGTAAACTAGACGTTTTGACAAGGTACTTTAAACCAAGAACCTGAATGCTACCTAGTGTCCAACTATATTAAAACCTCCTGGTTCTACATCTGTTCTCTCTTAAAAAACTATTACCTCTTACCCTTTAACAGTCGCGCTGTCCCTCGTTCCCTTTGTCTTGGCTGTCGACAACGACCATAGGAATGTAGTGAATGAGTAAACATTAATTCGCAGACGGAGAGAAAATATGGAACAAGGAGTAATATGGGACATAACCCGAGAGTAAAAATTGACATGAACAGAAGATAGAAGGAAGTTTACTTCCACTTTTCTAAACAGAGACGTGCAGTCATGAACACAGAGACTGACAGAAGGAAGAGCAATAACTTCTCTAGTATGGGAGTAGAAGGTTTCAGTATGGAGACTAACCTCTCATGGACCACAAGTGCTACTAAAAACACTGTGACAGATAGTACCAGTGACAGAAACGATAGTTGTAAGTAGTGGCAAGAAGGAGTTGCGTGTTACGATACCGAGGCACCCAGGCGTTCTATAAAGAAGTGTTCGATGGCTTTGACGAAACGTACGCTTCAGTGCATCTGTCCATGAAGTCAGTCTTCCTCCTTTGAGCCTCGTCGGCGCCTGGGTCTAGAAGATCTTTGTGTGACCTTCGACGCGACCTAAGGCAAGCGATATAGTGTTCTGTGCAGCACTTCCTCTTGCTACAGGCACTCCAGACACTGGTGTACAGAAATGTTTACGTACAGACAAAACTAAACTTCAGTCCGGGGACCGTACTGGGAATTCTGATTCATATCTAACTCCCGGTCTCTATCACTGTCTGACAAAACATTTTCTAACAATGATTTTAAAGTCACTTTTTGTAGACGTTTTACACCGAATATGTGTCTAGAGTGTAGAGGAAAAGGGGGTAGTCGTAGAACCTACTGAAAAAAATAACCTCCTATTAATGAAATGTCACACCACGACCAAAGACGGTATGTAGTTGTGCTCAGTCGGTGTCCTTGTGTAGACCGGGGAGGGAGAACTTGGAGGGAGGGCAGAGGGTGGGGTAGGGTGGGGAGGTCCAACAGTGTCTCGGGCCCCTACTCGAGGGCCACAGTGTGTCGTGAAAGGGGGACCGAGAGAGAAAATGTATGCCACACACACGCAAAGGGACGATGAGACAGTTAAGCGGGGTGGGAGGAGACGGGTGTGGCACAGGCGTTCAGACAAGGGATTCAGACGCGACCTTACTGAATCATTGCGACACACTAAGACTGACAAGACAAAAAGATTCCGGATCAATCGAGACGATTGTACTAATTGACAGAGTTAAGCTAGAAGTCATTGAAACAAAGACTTCAGATGCCAGTAGACGTCCGTGTTGACGTAACATTAAATAGGTTTCACTAAAATCAAAAAATTTCTTACTGAGATTACATCCGAAATATTTATGTCGGTTCTATAAAAAGATCTTAGGAGAACAACAAGCGAATGTTCTCTTACAATCACTTAAATTGTCGTCATTACAGAGTCCACAATACGTAATATGTAGTCTATGTACAGATCACAAATTATTATACGAATTAAAGAATTTTTGTTTTCAAACGAGGTTTGAAACAATATCTTTTTATTGAGTGACCCAGGAATAAATTTCAATTAAAAAAATTACGTTCTTACTTATGTAAAATAATTATACTATAACTTGACCATAAGAAAAGTTTTATAAAGTCAGAACAGTGATAAGAAATAAAGATAACACATTATAAAAATTTCCATACTGATATTATGATAAAAAAGTCTCTTCCGTCACCGTGGGGTGAGGTCATAAGAACGGACCTTTTAGGTACCTGTCTCCTCGGACCCTCCGACGTCAGGTACCCCAGCGATTCTCATCCCGTGCTGACTCATTAAAGTGAAAGTGAAAAGTGAAAGTACGTAACCTCTTCCTTTACCGTTGGGTGAGGTCACAAGAACGTACCTCTTAGGGTCCCCGTCCCCTCGGACCACCCGACGGCAGATACCCCAGCGTGTCTCAGCCTGTGCTGACTTCGCTGAATCGTCATATTATGATAAAAAATATTAACTTAAATGAAAGTTATCAACGTAATTTAAAAGAGTATCCGTAAAAGAGTATCTTTGTCTTTTGTTTGATCTCCAATGGTCACCACTTTCCCTTTTTCCCCCGTTTTCTCCGGTCCCTTAATTCTCCATGTCCAATGACATATATTTTTACGATAGTCCTATATAACATGTCGTGTCCTTTATAAAAAATTTACACATAGAGAAACCGACACGACCCGGAAGTAATGAAAGAGATCAAAACCCCTCGTCCCCACGGGAAACAACACCTCGTGTCCGAGATCCCGTACGACGGAGTCATCGACACCTCGTGTCCGAATCAACGAGGAGTCTTTCACTTAGAAGGACCTGACCCCTAACTTGGGGACAGAGGACGTAACCGTCCGCCTAAGAATAGGTGACACGGTGGTCTCTTCAGGGATCGGCTATAAAATGTTATTGAATTCACCTCATATTAGATATTTTAAAAACTTACTGATAACATATCGACTATGATTATATTATAACATTTAGTTTTCTTTTATTTTATCATGGATTGTATTTTGTACATATACTTAAGATTAGAGATTTTGAAACAATGTACCTTTTTAAAGATCGTCCACACCATTCGTCTACCTTACTTAGACCATTTTATGGTCGGGAGAGGGGGTTTCCCTGTAACTGTATTCAAAGATTATTTGAAATTTTTGTAAAAATGAGTTCATATCAACTAAATGTTACAACATAATTAGATATTTGAAAATTATGAACACTTTGTATTTCAAAGATAAACCACATTCATAGATCAATTTAATCAAATATTCCACTTCGGTAGTTTCCTCAGAGTTTTTTATGTCTATAATCTATTATCATACCTAACTCTCTCCTAAATAAATAAACCGGTTAGTCACGTCGTGTACCCTAGAATTTAGGGGCTGGTCCTGAGGTTGGGTGTGAGGGACGTAACCTTCAAGTCTCAGAATTGGTGACATAAATTACTTACAGACGTTTCACGACATGTCGTCCCAGTCCCGAGGAAGGTACTCTGGTCATTTCCCCCAAATAAAAGTTCCCTTTTTGGATATTCATCTCTTCGACATCCCAAAATTTTAGGAGATTTAAGATGCAATAGGAGTTTGAACCCCCGTGTCAAGGATATCTTCTGAGGCACGAAGTGTCGTCCCCGATTCCTTCGGGCACCAGTTCCTGCACCGGACAACTCATCCTGGGAGACCACGAGTCCCGGACCAGAGTCGGACGGGAAAGGAACTCCAGTGAGTGTGGACGACTCGGTCTAGAGACGAACCCTACGTTTTTGCCCCTCCCTTACTCGAGAGTCGACCGTCTAGACTTGAGTGCAATAACAACAAGTCAACGATTCAGTACAGGCTAAGAACCACTGAGGTACCTGACGTCTTACGGTCCGAGGAGACAAGAGGTGATAGAGGAGTTTAAACGAGTCTAAGTACAGGTAACTCCACCACTACGGTAGGTTGGTAGAGTAGGAGACGGTAGTGGGAAGAGGAAAACGGAAACCAGAAAGGATCGTAGTCCCAGAAAAGATTACTCAACCGAAAAGGGTAGTCCACCGGTTTCATAACCTCGAAGTCGAAGTCGTAGTCAGGAAGGTTACTTATAAGTCCCAACTAAAGGAAATCCTAACTGACCAAACTAGACTTGAGTACTCGAATCTAATTTTACCAGGGATCCTTTAGGTCTTGATTTATTTCGTTCACTCCGCTCCTTGTTCTAATTGTCGACAACTTACATATAATAAGACTTGGTTGAAAAGTAAACAGTACTCTAATTGAAGTCCGACCTAACGCAAATTTTTAATTTGTGAGGACCCGGTCTTATTAATTATCTTCATTGATATATATCATTCTTAATTTTTATAAAATTTTCACATAACATTCTATACGTTTATGATATAAAATAATTTTTAGATAGTTTTATTCGGTGAACATAATATTCGACTGCACATTTAAATGTTTAACACAGAATTAATAAATTGTAACCAAAAACACAAAAAACCATGTCCAACAACTTCTAACCTTTAAGTATCGGGTCCAAGAACTAGCCTACAAAGACACCTGAAAAGAAGACCAAAGTCAACAACCTAGAGAACCCGAAAAACAAGGACAATAGATATTTACCCGTTTATATTATCATGGTTAAGTATAACCTTTACTTTTATTCACTGTGAAAGGTTCCCCAACATCATCCTTAAATCAATTTTCCGTGTATAAAGAATACCGTGGACACTTAATGTTTTTACATTTGACACAAATTTTAAACTACGTTGGTTGTAGTCAAATAGAGTCATCTAACGGGTAATTTTATAAATCGACGTACTGACTTCATTATTGACTCACTTATTATAAACTAGAAGATTTTTATTATCGTGTTTTATAATAGATTTGACTTGATTATTTTTAGATTACAAACATAGGACCGTTTATTAAGAAACATTAGTCGTCACTTCAAGTAGGAAACTAACACGGCCTTTTAGGACAACATACACTTCTGACTAAAGTAAACCATTTCCATGTGTAAATTTTTAAGTGAGACAGGACATAAATTACGTATTGTCGATGTCAGATGACAACAAAATTCATTCGACCGATGAACCATACTATTACTAACTTATACTACGTCGAAAAAATATTGGTCGTAAAAATTTTTTATTTTTTACCCTTAACCCTTAAGGAAATTCCGAACGAAATAAAACATCTACGAATTTGATTTGTTAATAGTAATAATTGATAAAAATGTCGAATGGAAGGTAATACTCCAGTATGTTATCTGTTAAGGATACCTGCACGTTATATCATATAGGGTTTGTAATAAAGTCAAGAGAACAGATGAAAAAGGTGTTAATCATCCTGGTGGAAAATATATTTAAGACCATCGTAGAAAACTAGGAATTGGAATCTTCACAAGTGATGTTGATTCACTTAGGGTAAAATTCTTGTACAGACACATATGATGACATAACAAGACACTCTTTTGGTAGAAGATTATAATTTCCACTATAAGATTAATACATATTCGTGTAACAATGTATGGACACTACAAAGTTAAAATGGAGAAAGGAAGGTTTTTAATGTCATGTCATCATCTTATAATCTCAACGCTCCCGGAAATCTACATTAGACGACGACGACGACGACGATTCAGCGAAGTCAGCACAGGCTGAGACACGCTGGGGTATCTGCGGTCGGGTAGTCCGAGGGGGTAGGGACCCTAAGAGGTACGTTCTTGTGACCTCACCCAACGGTAAAGGAAGAGGTTACGCACTTTCACTTTTCAGTTTCACTTCAGTGAGTCAGCACAGACTGAGAAGCACTGGTGTACCTGACGTCGGATGGTCCGAGGAGTCAGGTACCCTAAAAGGTCCGTTCTCATGACCTCACCCCACGGTAACGGAAGAGGGTCTGCATTAGATCAGAATCGGATCAGAATCGGATAATGATGAATAAGTCATATCATAGTACCTAATGTCCACCTGTTCAATTTTAAAGTAGAGATTTAAAAGGACTAAGTCGATACTGGTCCTTCTTTTATGACTATCTTTAGAACGTAAGTTAAATCTCAAGAATCGAGAACTCTGTTGTCTATTGAATAAATAAATATCATTCGTTGTCCAGACACAAGTTCAGTTGTGAGAAACCTTCCGTCTCCCCTAGGATAGATTAAACGTAAAATAACATCCGTCCACAAATTACGATAAATTGCTCACTGTCAGAGGACTAAACTACTCAAATTTATTCAGACAACCAACAGTGTCGAACAGTTATAGGGGCTAGGAATAATAATATAGAGGTGATGAGAATGAAATTTTTCACTTTCAGTAAGTCAGCACAGGCTGAGAAACGTTGGGGTACCTGACTGATATGTCAGGTACCCTAAGAGGTGAGGTCTTATGACCTCACCCATCGGAAAGGGAAGAGGTCCCCTAGAAGGGTTTGGGTCTAGAGGACGTGACGTCCACCTAAGAAATGGTCGACTCGGTGGTCCCTTCGGGTCCTTATGACCTCACCATGGGATAGGGAAGAGGTCACCTATAAGGACTGGGTCCTTAGCTTGGCCCAGAGGACGTAACGTCCACCTAAGAAATGGTCGACTCGGTGGTACCTTCGGAATGAAATTTTTAAATGTACAAAACCGAATAACTTTGTACTCAGTGCCACCCGACGTTAAAACAGTCAAAATAAAAACGTATCCTTTTTGTAGTATTACTGATCACTCTTCTAATTTTGTCAAAGACATTTAGTAGTAGAAAACGGTCATGAGTCTAAGTCTTCATCCCATACCCTATGCGAGCGAAATTATTAAATAGACTTCGTCACCAAGAGTTGGTCCCCGTCAAAACGAAGCTCCCCTGTGAATTTTTAGGAACCTCTGTAAAAGTCAGTAACATGGACCGTTCCCTACCCCAATACAATAACCGTAGATCACCCATCCCCGGTCCCACGACCATTTCTAGGATGTCACATGTCCTATCTAGACGAGGAGTTGTGTCTTAATTAGACCGGGGTTTACAATGGTAAACCTCTGAGTAATTGTTGCTTACACACCGATTCGTATTCGAGAGAAGTCAAGTCAAGTCATCGAGTTAACACAGGCTAAGAAACGCTGGGGTACTTAGCGGCGTGCGGTCCGGAGGGACAGGTAGTGGTTGAGGGCCTCAAGTGGGTTTGAGTATACGTAGTTCAGCCACTACGGTAGGTCGGTAGAGTGGGAGACAGCAGGGGAAGAGGAGGACGGGGGTTAGGGAGGGTCGTAGTCCCAGAAAAGGTTACTCAGCTCTGAGAAGCGTACTCCATCGGTTTCATAACCTCAAAGTCGGAGTCGTAGTCGGGAAGGTCACTTGTGGGTCCTGACTAGAGGAAATCGTACCTTACCAACCTATATTAGAGAGAATTAGTAAATCTTAATACGTTCTATTTATTCCGGTAGGTTTTACCCCCGTACCAGGATCCTGAGAACTTTTTGTCATTTTCTATTTTTTTTTTTTTCTTCACGTACCATTCTTTACTATCATCACTCCAGAACGACTTTACTATATTTGAAGTTCCGCTAGTACTCGATTTATTCTTTTGGTAACCCTTTAGACAACACTATGACTTGGTTTGTTAAGAGGGGTAAAGACTTGTCGTTCCAACAAAAAAGGAAGAGTAGGTCGATACAGAGGTGGTGATTTTTTTCGGATGTCAAAGACATAAATCAGGTAAAAATGTACCAGGCATCGTGTCGTACGATGAATTAGTGACATCTTCTTAATATAAAACTGTAAAAAAATGGATTAGGTTTCCGACCAATTTACAAGTAAATGGATATTATGAGAACTGTAAAAAGAACGCACTTAAAAAAAAAAAATTGTTTTCAGTTCTGTTGACCTATTTTTCATTCGAAACTTTACGGTTTTCGTTTCGGTCATCACACTACTATCCTTGGAGATCATTCTTTTTCGAATATACATTCTGGGTCGCTAGGGGGTCGTGTTAGGTCGTCCGCCGCTGGGTCAACAGTGGGTACTTTCAGGTCTTCTGACCCTGGGTCGCGAAGGGGCCGTGTCGGGCCCTTCGGCCTTGGGTCTCGAAGGAGTTTCAATGCGTCCTAGGTCTATGGTCAAAGACTTCCACAAGACACGAGTCTTCGTTCTCTCGGTCCGTTCCAGGTCCACTTTCGGGGAGGACCTTGGGACAAGAGGATTCAGGACAAGACGACGTCTTCGACTCTTTTCTTACCACACGTAAAAACTAAAAACCAAAGGGACCAGGGGCGGTGAGGGACAATTTCCAAACGTTTATACTTAGACTTCTCAA
Source organism: Capra ibex (assembly GCA_006410555.1). NCBI lineage: Eukaryota > Metazoa > Chordata > Mammalia > Artiodactyla > Bovidae > Capra > Capra ibex. The sequence continues at coordinate 26,962,084 of SJYO01014747.1, forward strand.
GATTATTAGTTTAAAGTTTTTTTTTTTTTTTCTTAAATGTGAGTCTTCTTTTGTCCTGTTTACGAAATACTGTAATCTAAACCGTCATCAAAGAACCTATAATGTTTTTTTCGTGTCCATTATTTACTTTTTCGTCTGTTTGACCTGAAGAACTTTTAAAATTTTTAAACACGTAGTCTTCTATGATAGTTGTCATTACTTCTGTTGGGTGTCTTACCCTCTTTTATAGACGTTTAGTATATAGACTATTTCCTAATTATAGGTCTTATATTTCTCTTGAGGATTTTGAATTTTTTGTTGGGTTAAGTTTTTACCCGTTTCTAGAACGTCTCTGTAAGGAGGTTTCTTCTGTATTCTTACCGGTGATTTGTGTACTTCTTAAGAGTTTTAATGATTGTTAATCTCTTTACGTTTAGTTTTGGTGTTACCCTATGGCGAAGTGTTGGACATCCAAACGATAACAGTTTTTTTTTTGCTATTCATGCTACTCCTGCACCTCTTTGAGCACGCAACGACTACCCTTACATTTTACCGTATCGGGACCACCTTTTGTTACCGTCAAGGAGTTTTGTAATTTTTATCTTAATTGTGTACTAGTTTGTTAAGGTGAAGAGTCAAATAGGGATTTTCTTGACTTTCGTTCCATGTCTTCTCTCTAAACATGTGGGTATAAGCATCGTCGTAATAGGTGTTGTCCATTTTAGACCCTCGTTGGGTTCACAGGTAGTCGTCTATGTACCTGTTCACTTTACACATATGAACGTTGACTCATAATAAATCGGAATTTTTCATCCCCTTAAGACGTTATACGATGTGGTACCTACTTGGAAATCCCTCTAAGACGTTGTACTTTGTCCGGTCAGTGTTTTTTCTGTTCATGACATACTATCGTGAATGTACTTCATGAATCGAATCAGTTTTAGTATTTCTGTTTCATAATACCACCAACGACCCCTCTCCCCTCTTACCCCTCACTAACAAATTTACCAGATCTCAACCCACCCTACCACCACCACCAATGTATTGTTACACTTATATAAATGGTGACTTGACACATGAATTTGTACCAAATCTACTATTTAAAATACGATTCACATGAAATGGTGTCGTTTTTTATTTTTCATTCGGGGGAGAGGGAGTTGCGGGTACTTATTGGAGTATTTATTGTGTATCAAATCAAGAATGCGTAGTAGGGACCAGTAGTTCCCAACATCTTTGTTAGGACGGCAGGGATTTTACGTGTGGTCCTACTTTTGGGTGTCTTTTTATGCTAGTTAGTGGTACCGTTGTATGAAGGTTAGCAGAACTTAGACTTTCTGTTTTTGTTTTTAGTGCTCTTCTTTTTTATTTCGTCCTTCCTTTTCCGTTTGACTTGTATAAAAGTTATGGTTTATAAATTATTTACCCAAAGTCCTCCTCTTCTTTGGTAAGACGACGGTTGTACGTTCTTTCGAAAAAAAAAGGATTAATTACTTACATCAGACTCCTTTAGATGGGAGAGATACGTGATCTCTTTGTCCTTATTTCACAGTATAATTTACGAAATTTTAGTCTTTAAAGAAAGAAAAATTCTAAAAAAACTACCCTTGGTAAAAATTTCAAAAATAACGTAAACAATGTTATAACGAAGGCAAAATACAAAACCAAAACACCGGCCCTCCGTACACCCCAGAATCCAGGGACTGGTCTCTAGCTTGGACGTGGGGGACGGAACCTTCCGTTTCGGAATTGGTGACCTGGTGGTCCCTTGAGGGTATTTATTCTTTAAAGAATTATATATGTATTGGGTAAAGGGGGTGGTGGGGGGGTGACTTAAGATTAAATATTTCAATCAATTTGGTCAATGAACTGAATATGAAGACCCCCTCCTAAGACCCGGGAACAATCTTATCGATTACGTTAGGTCGTAGTAAATGGTAATAAAGTTTCATGATCGAGAATAGGTCAAAATCTATCTGTTCGTGTGGTCCCGTTCGGGGAGTAGTGAGAGAGAGTGTGTCGGGGGGACAGAGGTTGATCGGTTAATAGTAGAAGTTAATATTCCGGTTTCATAGTACCTTAAGACATATCAATATCCTATCCAAGTTTCAGTCTTTGTTAACGACTGTTATTTCATTTTCTACCTTCTTTCTCGTTCAGCTTAACATATATTATCTCGAAGTTAAAACCGAACTTTATCCCTCCTCTTAACGTGTAATTAATGTGAGGGTCTGTTGAGTCTTTCCTTCCTTTGGTATTAACTTAACTCTTTTTCTCTTGGGTACTTAGTTGACTAAAAAATTCTTTATTAGTGTATTATTTCTCCGTCGTACGCTAAATCATTAAATTAATTCACCTGACTCTACCCCGACCATCTGGTTCTAAAATAAAGTAGTACTACTTGAACTCAGTTACACAGGAGAGCTACTGTGACTCTTCAGTTACCTAATCTTGATATTACGGGATAAACGGTGTTCCATGAAATAAGTTTAGGGATTCTGACCAAACGTTTTCGAAGTTCATATTTTATCTGGGACATTAAAGATGATTGGGGTGATGACTGATTTGGAGGATTCCGAGATCCTTCGTCACCCCACCTTTTTCGTTCTGAACAATGTTAAGGGTCGAGACGAGGAAAGATCCACACTCTTAGACCAAGTTTATACACTGGAGTGAATCGGAGTCAAAGGAGTAACCATTTAGTCCCTATTCTTGTCATGGATGAAGTCTCTTAACAATACTTCTAATTTACTTTATACACGGACCGTGTCCCAGGAATTACTTATTATGGGTAACTATGATTACGACTAAAAATTTTACTACGTAATATTTAGAGGGAGACTGTCGTAAAGTGTACCAAGTCGGACCACTTCTTTCTCACTTGAGCCCAGAATGTGTATTATGTTTATCACGACGTTTCTCTAGACCCACTTTTAATTGACACACAGATCGAGACCCATAAAGCCGTGTTACTATGACCGATAAGAGACCTTTGGGACCGTGATTACTACGTGCTTGTCCATCTACTCATAATCCGTCTTACCATTTGACCGGGTTCGCGGACCACAGTAGGGAGTCGGGTTGGGGCGTCTACAGGGTCTTTCCTCTGACGTCATTTCTACCAGTCTTTGCGCCTGTCCACACCGAACCACTCACACCCGTACTCGCACCCCAACCTCCTCCTCCCAGAACAATCTTCCTGCTTGACCCCTCCCTGACTAACACGAGGAGAGGGGGTTGGGACACGGAGGAAGGTCGGACGATGAGGACCGGGTCTCTCCGTCCACCCCGGCGGACACTCGTTTCACCTCGGCCCTTCTCTCGTCTCTTCCACGGGTGACTGACCGCCCCGGACTCTGAAGGGAGGAGTGAGGGGTGTAGTTTCTACTTTGGTGGTGTCGCCTCACTTTCCCTACTCCTCTAGAACCCCCTGTTCCTTTGTCTCCTTATTTTTCTCTCGTGTACCGAAAGTTAGTCGTGTTCTTTAAATTGCAAAGATTTCGTGTTGTTCTTGACTCCGTTTTTTTTTTTTTCATCTACCCTTTGTACTTTATTCTACCGGCTTTAAATTGGGAGTCTTTTGATTAATGTTATGTATATTTATTTGGTAACTAGTTTTCAGTCTGAGACCAACCTTACTTACTTTATCGTATATGTATGTAGATATCTATATAGAGACATAGATATAGAGTTGGTTTGTTCAACAGAGTCCGAATAATCGAGTCTTCTAGAACCGAGACTAGACACGTGTGGAGGTTCTGGAGTTCTCGTTGAGTACGTCACCTTGGTCAGAACTTTCTAGTCGACAGTTTTGGCAGTTTGCCTTCATCATTGCACTCTGGTGTTCGAGGGATTGATCAAAAGATTAAACATTGGGTTAGGATGGAATTGAGACTTAAATCTCACAATTTGAGGAGTGTCCACACTCGTTCATTCCCAGTGGTTGTGTCGAGCTCTTCCCGGTTCCGTCCCCTGTGCCACTGTGAGGACAGGGAAACCCTGGACCACACAGGTCCCTGTCAGTAAGTGCCCGAGGGTCGTGGGAGTGCTCTACCGAGACCCTCTTGACCCGGACAAACCAGACTTAAGGATCCTCCAGTCCTGTCAATTTTGGTCGGTTCAACCTCGGTCCCTTAATCCTTTGATTTTGTAGAGACCCTTTGATACATGTGTCGTGGCACAGTCAGTGTCATTCTGTCTTTTTCCTGAGAAAGCCTGTCGGGTTGAGGGGTCTCGTGACTCATCCGTAGAAATAAGATTGTGGACGAGTGTTTGTCCATCGTCAGGTGACGGGACCCCAGGTCTAAAGACGTAAGAGACCTTTTTGTTACCCTGGTATAGCGGTCTACTGGTCTCCACTCGTCACCGACGGAGAACTCTGCTTGGTACACGGAGATCAACCCTCGTCGGTCTGTGTATTCACATTTCGAAGGGGTAGTAATTATGGATAGTGATAAAGATTGTATTCTAAAAACCTCCTTTATCTCCAGGCGGGTTGATAGTAAGTTTTCTACACTACTAAAATTTTCATCTATTTACAATCTCTCATAGACGTTTTCACTAATCACAATCTGGTTGCTCTCTAAAAGTGATTAGTACATGAGTTACAGGTTGTTAACGAAGTCGTCTTAGACTTCCGGCCGGACTGGAAAACCGATTTAAAGACTGTAGTAGCCCTCCGACACGTAACATTGTCAGTGTTCTACCCGTGTCTCAACGAGCCTACCCACCCCACTCCTCTATCCCGACGACAGAGACAGAGGGAGGACAGAGTAGGTGAGGGTAATTATACGGTAAGTGTCGACTTTTTCTCCGAGATCTGTAAGGGATGGTTGTAATTAATGGAGGTCCCGTAGTCCTCTACTTTAATAGATCATTAATTGAGAGAAGATTATTCGTTGAATTCCGTCTCGTATTATTGGAACCCCCATTTGTCTCACCCTCGTCGGTTTGGGCACTCACATTTTGAAGGGGTAGTAATTATGGATAGTGATCAAGATTTTATTCTAAAAACCTCTTTTATCTTTCAGGTGGGTTACTTTTTTGGTACCCGTTCTCACACTTATCTATAAAGTGTTTTCTTCTATAGGTTTACCGGTTATTCGTATACTTTTCCTCTGGATAAGTAATAAGTTGGTCCTGTACGATTAATTTTGTAGTTCACTACGGTCAAGTGGGGTGACCGCTCCTATCCGCCGTCGACCCCTGAGAGTTTGTAACGGTCGCCCACACAGTTAGCCGAATTTGTAAAACCTTTGGGCTGTCATAGGTGACTTCACCTTTTATGTAGAGACGTCACTAGGTCGTCAAGGTAGGAATCCACACATAGGTCCTCTTTGCTTACATACATAAGTGGGTTTCTATGCATATTCTTGTAAATCTCGGCGGAATAAGTGTTATCGGGGTTGGACCTTTGTTGGTTTGTAGGTTGTTAACATCTACCTTACTTATTTGTCTTCCGCCACAACAGAAGAACGTCTTATAATGTGTCGTCAATTGTTTGGGTTTCCTATTTGGAGTCTACCAAACATGTAAAACAACTTTCTTTCTTCAGTTTATACTTTCTCCAATACGTTACGGTGAGTATACTTCAAGTTCTTGTCCATTTTAGTCCCTGGAGGGACCATCAGGTGACTGATTCTGAGGTGTAGGGGTCACGTCCCCCGGGCCCAAGTCAGGAACGAGTCCCTTGGTCTAGGACGTACGGTGTTGATTCTCGATCACGTCGGTTTATTCAAATTTTTGAAAAATTTCTTATGCATTTTAAATGCATTTTCTCCGGTCCTAGTCACCAATGATTCCTCCCTCCCTCACCCCATGACTGACCCTCCCCGTGTTCCCTCGAAAGACCCCGTGACCTTTACAAGATACAGAAATAGATCTAGTACCAAGGTACTCATATGTATATTATTAAGTGACTTGATATACGTGTGAATTCTGTACACATGGAATACATTTAATATGAATACCGCCTACCCCCCTGTGTTAGTCATTTCAAATTTTACAGTCGAGTCGATTAGTTATGATTAACCTCTAGTAGACCAGAGTGAGGGAGAAGGTCGGATGGAGGATTAGGTAAGAGAGAACCGTAATCCTCAAGGATCCCGGATTTTCCGACCGTCGGGTGCTCGATTTACGTTCCGTGGAAATAGTGGGGTAAAATGTCTTCTGTTCTGTCCGAGTGTGTCCACTTCGTTGTATAGGTTCCTATACATTGACCATGTACCTTCTCGTCCAGACTTTTGTCGAGTGACTACGGTCAGATTAAGGAATTGGGGTGGGATTCGGAACAGGTGTTTCTTGGTTATTTACAACTTACTCGTTGATTAAGTGATGATTTACAGACGTAATCATTATTGTCTGAGTCGGAATGGAGAAACCGAAGTAAAACACGAAAGTATAAAAGTCGTTATATGAACTGTGAAACCTATCGAAGAAACTAAAGGCCACTGTCTCGTCTCTCCCTGTCGTACCGCAGTTGTCTAAGTCTTGACCTCGAAGAGCACTCCAACCGTGACTTTAACCTCTAAAAACGGGACGCTACCACCGTCATCGGCGTGTCGGGCAGGACCGTCCCCATCGGAAGGAACGTCGGGAACCTGAGATACGCCGACTTCGTTAATTCCAAACTCTCGAGTCGCAATATCTTCCCAGAACCGGAGACTCCCAATGGGAGCAACGAACGACCGGACCAGTACTTGTACTGGGACCCTTCGTTCAAGTTCTTATACCAGAAGTGGGTACACCCGTAGCACACCCACCAGCCCCAGGACATCACGTGCAACTCGTGCTTCTGCCACTACTGCTACCTGTTCCAATGTTTCTAGTACCACTTCTCGTCCATGAGCGGCTAGTCCCCTTAATGGTCGCTCCACCTGCCCTACCAGAGTCACTAGTGGTCCTCTTTGTGTCAGTTCCTCTCCTCGTGACTCTACGTCTCCCAGTGGAAGAGTGGCGTCAGTCTGCCGTCCATCTTCTGCTCGTGTCAGTCCTTCCTCTACTCGTCCGTCCCCTACTACTCCAACTACCACATCTTGTCGCCGTCCGCGGCCTACATCTCGCTCATCCACTACAGGACCATCTAGAGGAGCGTCGTTAACATGAACTACAGCACGAACATTGGTCCCCGAAACTACTACCGGGTGAGCGGTGAGAGGGTCATCAGGAACTCCAAGTACCTCCTCGGCTAGTCCTGGTCCAGCTAAAAACGGAACAGCATCCTGGTCCTTGGCTTGAAGTACCACGTCAAGACCATTAGTTTGCCCTTCATCCAGTGCAGTTAAAACGTGCTCGAGAATTTCTACCGACCCCCCTAGGTCCAGTGAAGGGGACACATGAACTCATTTCGAAACCAAAACAGCAGGTGAACCTTTAGAGGTTGTCGTGACGCTTTTGTTTGTCCTCCGCACACCGTGTGTGCAGTAGATCAGGTCGGAGAGTGTGACGGTCGACCATTTGTCGTTCACCGCTGAACATTTTGACGTCTTATATTCGCAAGTTTCACGATATTTTTCAGAGGGTCCAGTGGTAAGGTAAATGGTTACCTCTATGACTCCGGCGGGTCCTGGGGGGTGGATGTCTGTCAGACTGTGTGAGTAGCAGTACGAGGGCCTGGGTCCGGTACAGTGACCAAGTAAGGTGTGGTATGCTGAGGGATGAACTTTGAATGACGCGCACGTACGAGTCAGCGAAGTCAACACAAGGTGAGACGGTGGGATACGTGACATCGGGCGGTCCGAGAAGACAGGTACCTTAAGAGGTCCGTTCTTATGACCTCACCCACCGGTAAGGGAGGAGATCCTCTAGAAGGGTTGGGTCCCTAGGTTGGGTGTAGGGCACGTAGTGTCCACCTAAGAAATGGGTGACTCGGTGGACCCTTCGGGACCATAAATGACGTTACTTCACTTCAGCGAGTCAGCACAGACTGAGAAACGCTGGGGTACCTGATATCAGGTGGTCCGAGGAGGCAGGTACCCTAAGAGGTCCGTCCTTATGACCTCACCCAACGGTAAAGGAAGAAGTCCCTTAGAAGGATAGGGTGTCTAGTTTGGGTCCAGAGGGCGTAACGTCCGCCTGCGAAATTGGAGACTCGGTGACCCCTTCGATAAGGGTTCACGGTCCCTCAAAAGAGGAAATTAATTTTTTTATTTTCTTTAATTACTTGGACCAACAAACCTCCGTCCATAAGTCCAGGGATATCAAACCAGGAACGTTACGGCGGAGGAAGACAGGAGTTGACCCACGGGTTATACACATATGGGTAGGTACAACTCGGTGTGGGACCTGGAGGTTCCCGACATCTCTGGTGGCACCCTCGGGTCAGGGTAATTTGACTCGGGACAATCTACCCAGATAATGGTCCGAGACTGAGACCTAAGACCAAGAAGCCAAGTGGTGTGAGGGGGTAAGAAGGGACGTGACAAGATCTTTCTTATTAGTGTAAAAGACTAAGGAACAGAAAATTTGGGTCGTGCCGTCCAAGGAAACGGAAGACACAGGGATAGGAAGGGGTACAAGAGGGGTGCGAGGAAGAGGGAATCGATGTAGGTGGGACTGAAGAAAGATCCGTCTCTATCTATAATAAGAATCTCAACCGAACGACCGTAAATAGTCGACCGAACCCGTTACCTTCTAAAAGACAGCTGGTTGAGTTATGGGATAGGTCAGAGTGTAGACTTTCACTTCGGTCGGTCAGGAGTTTTGTCACCGAAACGGGTCACTTCCGAGAACTACAAAAGGACCCAGTCGGTCGGAAACTGACCAAGGAATCGCAAGACGTAAACTTCCGTATGTACAGGATTCCGTTGTTGATGGTATGGTTAAACGGGGTTTTGGATTTGTAAATCTCTATAGGACAGACCAACAATGACCTATAGTAATACACTTCTGTCTTCCCTCCACAGACCCCGGACAGAGGAACGACCAGAGACCGGGAGGGTGGGAGTGTACAAGACAACTCGTCCTGTCAGTAATGTACACCTTGAACTACAGTTTAGGTAATTGGGGAAATGAGGTCGACCTGACAGGGTTTCCACGGGACGCAAATATACAAAGTCGGGGTGAAATAGTATGACCCGGGAGCTAAGGGGTCTTCTTCTACTAAGGACTGGGGTCCTTCTTTCCTCCTCCCCATACTCTTCACCCCCCCCATCCCTGGGTGCGTTAGGGTTCACCTGAACTGGTGCACCCCGTCCCTCCTCGAGACCCTCCGACCGGATGTGAGGTACCTCCCGACTCTCCTGGGACCCTTCCGTCTTCGGAGGCCTTGTTGAAAGGAAATCCGTAGGACCTAGTTGTGTTACCTGGAAGTCTCGGGTCCGTGATCAGGTCCTCAACCGTTCGATGCCGGGTGACCGAAGTGGGGATAAAGACATTTATTTAAAAATAACCACGTGTGTGGGTATGGGTAAACACCAGATAACAGACGTTTATAATTCACTGTTCCTGTCCCGACATAGCGACACTGTCTCCGACATTCCGGAGGTTTCGGATTTTATGATGGACCAGAAAGTCTCTTTTAGAACTACTAGGGACGAGGTCAGATTCAGGGAGTAAAGTGACTTCTCCTTTGACTTCCAGTCTCTCGTCCTGACGAACGAGTCCCAGGGTGTCTCTCAAACACCGTCTCGGAACTTGTGAACTGAGTAGTGTGACGGGTGTAGTAGTTGTCTTGATCCAATGCACCTTGGGATACTTCGAGTCTACACTCTCACACCCCAGTTTGTGGCGGTGGTTGCCCTGGACGTACCCGACGTCCATCCCAGTCGACGACACCTCCACCGGTTCCCTTCACCTCAAGAGGACAGGACTCCCGGCGTCTGTCTTTAGTGGTTCTTCATAGACCAGGAGTTTTCTCCCCTAGGTCTGAAAGGATCGCTAGGTCACTAACCCTCAGACAGACGGTCACGTCCCCCGTGTCCAAGCTAGGGACCGGGTCCTCCTAAGATGTGCCGCCACCACCGTTGACCCGGACACGTGGTGTCGATGACTCGGGTGCTGGGAGTTGATGGTTTCGGGTTCGTGGGGTGTCGGACACGGGGTGTTGTTTTCTTCGGGATGTGGCTCTTCGGACACAGGACGGTGACCTCTCACCGACGGTGAGCGACGTTGATCTCCTTCGGGCCCGTGTCGTTACTTCTGTGTCACGTCGGTTCTTATTTATTTACGTAAAATTAGTTACGATCGAGCAGAGTAATTTTTCCTCTCGTGGGGCGAGACATGACGTCGGAATCGTTCCCCTTGTCACCCAGTCCGTCCCACGGTGGCCAAGGTCAAACACCCTCTTCTGTTTTACTACCCGGGTACCTCCAGACGTCTCCTCAGGTCTGGTCATGCCGGAAAACTAGAGTCTTTTTGTACGGGGTGGGGTTGACGGAACGTCTTCCTGTCTCTTGGTGGGTCTTTTTTTCGAAGTAGCCCATCCTAAGTCTAACTTCTCCCGTCCTTTGACCCCCACTCTTCTACCAAGTCTTCGCTTTCGTCGTCGGTAGATCTTCACCGTCGAGAATCCGACACCTCCACCGATGTACCCCGTAAAAATTCTCTCAGTAAAAAAATTTTTTATAAATAAATTAATAATTGAATAAACCGACGTGGTCCAGAATCGACACCGTGTGTCCTAGAAATCAACGTCGTACACTTGAGTACTAACACCGTACACCCTAGATCAAGGGACTGGTCCCTAACTTGAGTCCGGGGGACGTAACTCTTACGTCTCAGAATCGGTGACCTGGTGGTCCCTTCAGGGATGTGTCTCGATGTGTCTCCCCTGATGTGTCTCCCCTGAGGGTTCGCCCGCTGTGTCTCGACGCGAGAATGGGTGTTTCCGACTTTGTTTTTGTTGTTTCCTCCTATCTAACCTGGGGTATAATTGTATGACATTCTTTTTATACTTTTCATTAACTTATTGTACGTTCGTTGTCTTTTTATATCGGTGTCTTGTCTACTTTGACTATTAGACTGTAACATTTATTTGGATTTTCTCGTTGGAAATCTCTGAAACTTTCTCGTCGTATTTAATCTCTGTCTTTTCAATTCTTAAACCGATTCACTGACCTCAAGTTATTTCTTGACTGTTTTGCATCCTTTCTTGTCCTTTTTTTTAAAAAAATTAGTAAAATCTTTATTTCTAATTTTGTATTGTTGTTCGTCTGTGGTACCTTTCATATCACTAACTTTATTTTTTTCTTTCCTCTTTTTTTGCATTTAGTTTTTCTCTGTTTTTCTTAAACTCTCTTTTATTGTCTCTTATATCCATTTCTTCAACATTAAATACACTTTTTCCTCAAGGACCTCTCTATCTTGTCGTTATCTTTCGTTATCTTGTCTTGTTTAGAATTTTTGAGATTAAGTGTTTTTTAAAGGACCTTATTTTCTTCAGAATAATACATATACTATGTCTCATTTTGTTGATCTAAAATTTCTATTTACTTTTTATAGAAACCCAATGGGTTCTTTTTCTTGTCGGGACCAAATAAAGACAACAGGTCCGTATGAATAATTATCTCAGGGAAAAGAGAGGGGTCTCAGTGGTCTAATATGTTCTTTTTCTTTTAAGCTAACCGTTATCAAAAACTGTCGTTATGAAGTATGGTCTTGTGCTCAGTCGTAAAAATTCTAAAAGTACCTTCTTTTTACACTTGGTTCCTAAAATATAGTCGTTTTACTGTTTTCATAATGGATTTTTCCCATGACACTCAATACTTGCACACTCTTGAATCCCATATAACACAGGTACTTGTGAAACTCCTAAGATGATCTCTTACTTGAAGTCTTTTGTTTTTTGGTATCCTCTTTGACCACATTCTTCTATTTTCCACAAAGATCACACAACTCTACTTTGAAAGTGGACTCCAAATCTCTTTGACTTCAAAATCAATCCTCTTTCCTCGACCTACTAAAAGAGATTTACAATAAAAGTCGAAGTCTAAGGTTCCTTTAAGGAAAACTGTAAACGAAGAGAGGTGTAGCCTGAACTTTGTAAAGTGATATAGATAGTAATAACAAGTTTCGTATGTAGGGATTTCGTGGGGTCGACAAGTGGGTTCTAACGGTCGTTCTTTTGTCGATACTGAAAGTTTAGTATTCTAATTTTCGACACGGGTGAAATTAGGATAGAGTGGTGGGACAGGTCGAGGGATTGTCGGAGACCCGGTCCTCTAAACATCCTACCGAGTGTAGGACGTTTGGTCAATTAAATAGGGGACAGTGTCAAGAAATTCCCGGTTAAATGTTCAACGTACTTTCTTTGTACTTACGACAGAAAAGAACCCTTTCGTTATTTATTTTGTACCTGGTAGACGCCTTACCCATTTCCTGAGGAAAATCAAGAAAATCGGGTACTGATCTTTCACCCTACGTCGAGGAGATCAGGGTTTTATCATTTTGTATAATTAAAGGTGATTATACGGTCTGTTTGGATTTGTGTCTTGTGAAATTTTAGTCTAAGCTGATTAAAATATAGTTCACAAAACGACTTTTTACAAGTAACAAAAAAAAGTTCTGTGATATTGAGGTCTCTAGTTCGTGTCCACGTTTGTACTTCAAAACGTTATGGGTCTCTTATTTGATCATGTATGACATTTTATAGGTAATTTTAATACACACAGATTGTCTCCAATTGCCTCTTCCGTTACCGTGGGGTGAGGTCATGAGAACGGACCTTTTAGGGTACCTACCTCCTCAGACCATCCGACGCCAGGTACCCGAACGATTCTCAACCTGTGCTAACTCTCTGAAGTGAAAGTGCGTGACCTCTTCCTTTACCGTTGGGTGAAGCCACAAGAACGGACCTCTTAGGGTCCCTACCGTCTCGGACCACCCGACGGCAGATACCCCAGCATGTCTCAGCCTGTGCTGACTTCGCTGAATCGTCGTCGTCGTCGTTGTTACCTCCAATTTACGCAGTTCACAGTCCAAACGTACATCTCTCCGACCAAAACCTCCACGGTCCTACGTGTCCAAGTCTGGTCGTCCTTTTCTTGGAAACTTTCACTCTTCCTTCGTCCCGAAGGACGACGACCACCCGTTTCCGCATCCATGTCGTAGTCCGACCCTCCCCTCGTAGACAATCCACTCATCCTCTTACTTCGAAAGGACACCGGATTGGTATCCCGGACTACCCTGGACGGAAAGTCCTTCCATTTCGAGGACGGAACCACTGGCTGCGGGTGAGGGTACATAAAGGAGGAAACGGGAAGGAGAGAGAGTAACATACAAAACTATAGCATTGAGTACAGACCGAAGGGACTACAGACCGTTTGAGGATCTCCGTTCCCCTCACCACCAATAATTACAAAACACGGTGGAATAGAGTTGTTGTTGCCGTATACTAAGACTGAATTTCTACTCAAAAATCGTACTCCTTTCCCTTCTCCCGAGAGTCCGTGGTGCATTGTGGACCGTATATCATCTACGAGTTATTTGTGGACACCTGACTTAGTCTACTTGCTTCGGGAGAACCGTTTCCAGAGTCCTGTGGATCCGACATTTCGTGTCTTTCGGTTCCTGGGTCCAGGTCCGACTGTCGGGGCCCTCCCACCCCCGGTGGACCGTGGAATGAACAACATGTCATGTTACAGACCGAAGGTCTAGAAGACGCGTCCCTGCGCGTACTTGAGTCGGGGTAGTATCAGCCTGCCCAAGGTGAAGTCGAACATCAGCAAGGTCTAGACCCCCTCCTCCGCCTCTTCCTGGTCGCACCAAAATGAAGAGAACTGTGGTGGGTAGAACCACTGGAGGGTGGAGACGGTGTACAGTGTCTCGGTACAGGCACTACTTCTGGTGTGACCGGGTCAAGGAGGACACCCACGATCAGTGCCCCTATCGTGAGTCGACCACGACCGACGGTCCTCGGCGCCGGAGGTACGAACCCCGTTCGGGTCGGGGGTTGTTAGTTAATCCTGGTAATCCCGAAAGAGGTCAGTGGAGGTCCCGATCCAGGTCCAGGGACGGAATACGCGGACGACAAGTGTAAGGACTTTACCGAGTCTATACGGTCCTTCGGGATTATTGTCTCACGATTACAGTGTGTTTTGGGGGAAAGATAGAGGTTCAACTCGTCGCAACCGGAGACTTCCCAAGACCCCTCCCTTGGTATTAGGGTGGTCCTGGGTTCTTCATAGACCCACGTCTCCGACCCTCTCGACTCAGGACTCGCGGATTCCTCTCTTTCCTGGAATCCGACACCAGTTCCCCGTAGACACGGTGTCTCGCGAGGCACCCGTGGCACGGGTCGGAGGACCCTTCCTTCCTACGACTCGACTCACCGGTCAATCGGAATCCAGTCACTCAATAGACAGGTGCAGACGTGTCTCGAGGGACCCCTCCTGTACACCCTCGACTAAAGAAACCAGAGTTAGACTTGTTCTTTTAGGTCTTGGGGTCGAGGGTGGGAGGGTTGATGTTACCATATACTAAGACTGAATTCGTACTCAAAAATCGTTCTCCTTCCCTTTCTCCACAGAGTCCGTCGTGGGATCTCAGTCTCCAGTCCCGAGGTCCGGACCCAGACACGGTAAAACACACTCGTACACCCCACCCCGTCCCAGAGAGAGAGAAAGGTCCGAAGTCAGATAACAGACACTGAACTCCCCGACCTGGGACGTCAGGAAGGTCCTCCCACATCCCGGGATGTACACTGGGGTTCGGGGTCTTCTCTGTCTGGTCGATCAGTCACCTGGGGTTAGATCCGGGTGTGGATCCGGGAAACAAGAGCAAGTCCCTATCGTTTATTTTATCAGTGGTGGTCCCCCGTCGTCACGAGTCCCAGACCAGTGAATGAACGAACTCGGTGTCCAATCAGAGGTACTAGACCAAATGAAGTAGGATCTTTCTCTCTAATTTCATCTACCACTTAATGTTTTTATTCCGACCAAGACCCTTTCCGAGAAGGTCTTCGAGGTAGGGGGTGCCGGTGCCGAACACCGAGACTGTGGATGGTGGAAGTGGTCGACTCTGTACCTGTGGAGTTTGACCTACTACTGGCCTAGTCTGTGTAACCGGTGACCGGCCTACTAGAGCAACATTAGAAGTTTGTCAGCGAGTTTGTCCGCTACGAGCCGCAGCCTCCACGACCGGTGACTCCCTTCATCGGGACACTCTGGGACCCCAGCAGTAGTGAAAGGGGGAGGGGTCCTTGTAGTGTATGGGTGTCGGAGGGGAGGTGGACGACCCCCATAAGAGACCTTGAGGTCTGAAAGTCTGATCAGGACTCGGAAGTTCAAATGTCTGATCTTTTGACTCCGGGTTCTGTCTTCCCTAAGGTAGTCTAGTGTGTGTAAGTTACTCTTCGTGTCACCAATGTTCGTGTCCGAGACTTAAACCTATCTAGACCACGTTTAGGACTGTCTGACGGACCGTCACCACACTTGAATCCGTTCACCGAATTGGACAGGTACGACCGTACACCACTCTCGAGTTCTTGGTAGTACTGATAGAAACAATGATGTCCCGTCCCCACTATGTTCACGTCAGACGGTCCTGTGTCGGTGTTGCCTCTCTACTGGTCAGGTGAGGGTTCCGTCCCCGTGGGGTCCCAGTCTCCCTCTGACGTCGGGTCCTGACCCTGAGAGGAAGAAGGGTGGGTCCTGGAACGTCCCCAAACCGGTGGTTTGGAGAATCTTCGGCCCACGGATGTACCGAGGGTACTAGAGTCTCACACTGGGTGTCAGGGACAATTGCTACAGAAGTGTAGAACTAGTTTCTGGGAAGGGAGAGACTTTGGGGACTCCTAGAGGAAACAAATATCCGGTGTGGGGTCCGTAAGACTCAGTCGACAGAAAACGAAGAGTGAATGTCTAGACCCTCTTTAGACCCCTCCCCTACTCCCCTTAGGAACAACTTCAAGTTAAGTTGAAGAGGTTCCTAAAACTGACGGGAGGGGTCAGGCGGGGCGTCTATTTCTGCCCCGGTGTCAGTCCTCGAGGTACACCTCGCCGGCCGCGAGACACATCACCCCCGAAGTCGGGGCCTTCCGTCCTACTCGCAAGACTCACGTACGAGTGTTGCGCCAGAGGGCTGGCTGCAGGTCGGGTCGACGTCCCTGGCGGCAGTCGGGACGGTCTGGGGAGCGGGGGAGCATAGATGGTGGGGAGCGTCCTGTGAGTTTTTCAAAAGACCGCAGCAGCCCAGACCCGGCCGAAAAGGGATTGTCCGAGGAGATTCTCTGGCCCGCCTTCCGCCCCTCCGCGGTCGTCGCGGACTCTCCGCTCCTGTTTCTCCTCTCCGACCTCGGGGTTTGCTGAGGGGAGACGGGGTCCACCGGAGCCAGTTCGGAAATCGGGAGTCGAAGGGGTAGATAAGCATTTTCCTCCTCCACCCGCCCTACGCCTGTCACCTTGGGCGCCGGACCCGCGCGGTCACGCGGTTCGTCCTGCTGTCCGTCCCGACCCTGGGCTTAGACATCGGGGCCCGACCCCTCCCGTCCGGGGGCCACGCCCGGAGGGGCGCGGAACCCGGTCGCGGGCCTTCTGAGAGTTCTTACCCCCTAAGCTCCCCCTTTGTGCGTGCGTGCGTGGGTGGGTGGAGCGGCGGCCCAGCCTCGGTCTGGTGCGTCCCACGCCCCGGGGCCGGTGCTGCGGGAACAGGGACGGAGAGGCGCGACACGAACCCCGGCGTTGGGGATGCCTGGGACCCAGGGCCGAGCCAGGAGGCCCAGAGGCAACGGGGCGCGGGCATGGACCGTCGTCTTCGTCTTCGTCGTCGCCGCGTCGGCCCTCGCCGCTCTCGAAGCGCCCCGCTTGTGGCGCGCCCACCCGCGGGTATCGCCCAGCCCGGTGCCCGGCCTCCGAGGCGCGCCTGCCCCGCCCCCCGCCCGACCCGCCTCGCCTCGGCTTCTTAGGCCTCGGCCGCCCCGCCACCGCTTCTGTCTGAGCGCGCCGGTCCGCGCGTCGCGTCGGCGGGGCGAGCCGCAGCCTGGGCCCGGGCCGCGCGACTCGGGGCCGACGGGGTGGGTGTCCGAGCCGCGCCGGGGCGGGCGGGGGCGCGCCAAGGCCTCGGAGATTGGGCTCTTTCCACGCGAGCGAGGACCTTCCTCCTGGGCGCCCGCGGTCACGCGACACGACTCGCGAGAGAGGGGAGCGAGACACCAGCCACGGCGGGTGCCTGTCTGCCGAGGCGCGGCCCGGTTAGCCTCGTCCAGAACTGGCTGGTGCCCCTTCTTATCCCTGGCGTAGAGACAGGGGCCCGAAGGACCCACTCACACCCAAAGGGGGTAGGGGCCCCGACCCCTGATGGCCCGATTTGCCTGTTAGTAGACAGACGGACCTTCTGAGATTGTATGGAAGTTCTGCTCCCGAGTCTTAAAACTTAAAACTGTGATACTTCATTAACAAGTTATAAAATCTTCACTATTACCAATTAACACAAAAAATTCTTAGGAATATCAAATGGTGCTCCCTCTCCCACACTCAGGCAACTTTGTCATAACCGGGACTCGACCCCCAAACAATACGATAAGATGATAACTTATTTTTACAAATGTTACAGGGCACTACTTTTTCATTTTGTTCTCTTTCTTTATTGTTTTTACTCCGCACCTCTACCTCGGTCGTATCTCTCGTCACACGGAAGGACGAGCCCTTGGGAGGATTTGGGTGTGACGGGTGGCCGGGTAGACGTGGGGACTCACGAGGTCCTGCCAACACACTAGCTCTGACGGGACCCCAGGGAACCCGACAGATGGGTGACCCTCACGCCACGCCATCGACGTCCGAACGATCGTCAGGGAAATCGTGTCCTGTCCACTCAGTGGAAATAATAAAGGTGTTACCAGGTGGATGGGTGTAATTTTGGCTTGGTTTCCTTTGTAAAGTGTTCTGATTGTAAAATGTTCTGCTTTTACAAACATTCTTAACCCTGAATGACAGTCCGGGGGTAAATCTCGTAAGAGGAACAGGACCGTTCTTCGGGAAATATAACGGTTAGTGTATAGGTTGTTTCCTGAACATAGGTCTTGTAGATTTTATCGGAGTTTTGATTTTTCATCCCTGAAGAGACCACCGGGTCACCAATTTTTCGGTGGAGCGTTACGTCCCCTGCGGCAAGTCAGAGACCAGTCCCTTGATTCTAGGGTGTAGTCCCTCGTTGATTCGACCCGTGGTGTTAGTCTCAGACACGCGACGTCACTTTCTAGGGCACACAACGTTTATTCTGAACTACGTCGGGTTATTTATGAATCTTTTTTTTTTTTTTCTATTAGAAGGAATAAATTTTTTTTTGGAGTTTTCGTCCTTACCTACCCATACTCCCTAGAATAATCTCACTACGGTTACAAGATTTTGACTCAATATTACTATTTGAATAATTTGAGTAACTTAACATGTGAATTTTACCCACCTAAAACACTATATATTTCATATTTCACTTTCACAATCAGTGAGCCAGCAGAGGCTGAGAATCGCTGGGGCATCTGACATCGAGCGATCCGAGAAGACAGGTGCCCTAAGAGGTCCGTTCTTATGATCTCACCCAACGGTAAAGGAGGAGGAACACTAGAAGGGCTGGGTCCCTAACTTGGGTCTAGTGGACGTGACGTCCGTCTAAGAAGTGACAGACTCGGTGGTCCTTATAGGTTATGTATTTAATATGGATTTATCAACATTCTAGAGTCGTCATTCTTTTAATTTTACGTCACAATTTTACTCGTTTTCTCAATTTGTCTGTGAACTGGGTTTTTCCGTTTTTTGAGTACTTTTCTACAGTTTGTAGCGATCGGTAACCGTTTCAATTTCAATTTGTATGAGAGGGGTATGCACTTTCAACTTGATATTTCTTCCGACTCGTGACTTCTTGATTACGAAAGTTTGAGACCACGATCTCTTCTGAGAACTCTCAGAGAACCTGACGTTCCTCTAGTTTGGTGAGTTAGGATTTCCTTTAGTCGGGAAGGTTACTCATCAGTAACCTTCCTGACTACGACTTGACTTCGAGGTTATAAGACCGGTGGATTAAGTTTCTCGACTGAGTACCCTTGTCTGGGACAACGACCCTTTCTAACTTCCGTCTTCCTCTTCTCCCACCGTCTCCTACTTTACCAATCTGTCGTAGTGGCTGAGTTTGTTGTACTTAAACGGGTTTGAGACCCTCTATCACCTCCTGTCTCCTCGGACTACACGATGTCAGGAACTCCAACGTTTCTCAGCCTGTGTTGAATCACTGACTTGTTGTTGTTGGGGTACATTGGGTGTTTGGTGTAAGGACTTATAAATAGATCTCTTTACTTTTGAAAACTAGTGTGTTTTAGGATATTCATTTACAAACGACGACGACGATTCAGCGAAGTCAGCACAGGCTGAGACACACTGGGGTATCTGCCGTCGGGTGGTTCGAGGTGGCAGGAACCCTAAGAGGTCCGTTCTTGTGACCTCACCCAACGGTAAAGGAAGAGGTTACGTACTTTCACTTTTCACTTTCACTTCAGTGACTCAGCACAGGTTGAGAGCCGCTGGGGTACCTGACGTCGGGTGGTCCGAGGAGGCAGGTACCCTAATCATTGCGATAACTATCAACGGGGTTTGACTATTGTTGGATTTTACACGAAGTTGTATGTATACTACCTACGTTTTCTTGTTTAACAACCATGGGAGTGGTTGAATCTACTTAGAGTTTCAGTAATACGACTTACTTTCTTCAGTGAGAGGTCTGCTTCTCTAAGAACTTCTCTGATTTGACATGACCTCCTTTCGAGTCACCAACGACCCCCAATCTCCACCCCTGTGTACTCGTATTCCTCATCGTCCACCCTTGACAAAACCCACTACTCACAGAGGGTATAGGACTAATGTATTTAGACACACACACAACCCGAAGGGGGCTTCGAGTCACCATTTCTCGGTGGACGGACGGTACGTCCTCGGCGTCCTTTACGTCCAGGCTAAGGACTTAGGTGCTGACCACTGAGTGGTACGTGTACACACGTGATCAGTGAGTCAGCCCAGACTAGGAAACGCTGGGGCACCTGACATCGAGCGGTCCGAGGAGACAGGTACCTTAAGAGGTCCGTTCTTATGACCCCACCCATCAGTAAAGGAAGAGTTCCCCTAGAAAGGCTGAGTCCCTAACTTGGGACCAGAGGACGTAACGTCCACCTAAGAAATGGTAGACTTGGTGGTCTGCACTTAGATATGTACACATTTTAATTGTCTTATCACGTATTTTCAGTCAAAATAACATATTGAAAATTTTATCTAAAAAATTTTTTCGAGGAGGAGGTAAGGTGTTCATAAAGCTCACGAATGATGTACGGTCCGTGACACGTTTTGTATTATACACCCCCTTCGGTTAGTCTCGTAGTCACTTCCTCTGTGTGAACTGGGTTCGTCCTACTTTTTGTCTTGCACTGGTCCCGACCCCTCGCACCTCCTCTGACGGTAAGGAAAGTCCACCCCTTGGTACCTTTTCGAGTCTCCTCCTACGGCCTTCCTCCTTATCCTCGGTACATAAGTAAGTTGTTTGTAAATAACTCGGGGATGACACACGACTCGAGACAGGACACCCCTATAGCGTCACTTGTGTTTCCAGATCCAGGGGCGAAAGTGCCTCAAGTGTGAGATCACCCACTCTCCACCTACTATTTACGAGATTACTCTCGGAACCCACGGCTCCCCGTGACCTCCTTCCACCACCCCATTGTGTCGACACCCCCTCTTACGAAACCTTACTTCCCGACTCCCTCCGGAGACCCCCTCCACTGGAACCTGTTCACTACCCCACCTCGTCTCAGGACTTACTACGTCGGCAAACCTCTCGAAAGCTCCGTAGGTCTCTTCGTCTATAACCAGCCTACATGTCGTTTCCGTCCCCGCGATTCGACCCTTCTATGACTCCGTGCACTCCCTGATTCTCTTCCGGTCACTTGGGGCACCTGTCCACCTCACCTCTCTCTACCTCACTCTCCGTCCGGCCCTACGTCGATTCTACGGACCGCCGTAGAACCTACTGTTACAATACGAGTAGAAATAGACGTAACAGACGACCCCTTCCTTCTATCCGGTCTTAATTCCACAGGTTTCTGGGAGGACGACCCCCAAAGGACCCCAAGATGGTTCCGGAAGTCTCTCCTGTCAGGTCCGGGGAGTAGGAACGACACGGGGGAGAGGACGGAGGGAGGTACCGATACTGACAACCTACCTCGACCACCGACTGTCTGAGTAAAGAAATCCCGGAGTAGACGGCACTGGGTCTTCCTTCACCGTGTGACAGGTGGACCGGTGAGTGTCGTAGAGTGGGATGTAGGACCCCCGGAGTCTGTGTGCCCCGTCGGATCCCAGGAAGTCTTCCGCACACTCAGACCTTTTCCCCTCCATCCTTCTCGGGGTGTCACGGCTCGTGTGTGTGTTGGTGCTTGTGGGTGTCCTTATCGGCCAGGTGGTGGTACCGGTGCATGAAGGTCAGGAGCTACTGGACACCCGTCTGTCTCCCCGGCCAATGTCCCCGGCTCCCTCCCCCCAGGACAAGAGGGAGAAGGGGGACTCAGCCCCGGGGTGAGAGACCGGTCCCTGGGACGTCCGGTGAATCATGAACCTCCCGTTCAAGACTCAGACTCCGACCAGAAAGTTGACCCTTGGACACACGGAGAGCCCAGGAGTCAGGTGGGGATGTGTGGGGATAGAGTTAGGTGGGGAGGAGGTGCCGTAGTACCTCGGTGACCCTCGACGCGACCTGTGCTTCCAATCCTCCTTCCCCAATAACTACGATGTATACGCTAAGTTTTGGTTTTCTAATGTGTATTCGCCCCGTCCTGGACTCCTAGTGTTCCACGGACGAGAGAAAAGGTGGGGTTCGGGGAACAGACTCGACCGAAGTGGGTTTCCTTCTGAACCCCATGTGGCTCGATTCACCCCCGACCTGTCACCCCGGACGTCCTGTCGACCGTTAGGACAAATTAAACGAGTTAAGGCAATTGTCGTCTAACAGACGATCAAGAGATTAGTTCTGGGTGAGAAGATGTAGTAGACCCAAAGAGAGGTGGGAGGACGGGAAGGGGGCCGAGGGGCGGGGGTGGTGTTCCGAGCCACACCAAGAAGAGTCTGAGTCGACACCCTATTTCCTAACCGTCCTTGAACCGACCGGAGGACTCCACGGTGACGTCTACACGGACGGAGGGACCGGACCCCCTCTACGGGGGTCTCTCTGGGTCGGAGGACCAGAAGGAGGGGGTGGAGGGGGTCGGGTCGGACAGACCTAGGAAGACTTACGTTTGAACGAGACCACCTCTCACCGACCTAGTCGTTTTAAGTCGTCTCCGAGACCTCGACCTTTGACCCCGTCGTTACCCGTCCGACCACAGTCACTGGGTTAAACAGTCTCGGGACCAGTCGCCACCCGTAGATGGGAGGTCCTGTTGGCGACCAGTTGGTCAGGGTGTGGGGGTCGGTTTGTGTTGGCGTCGTCTTTGGAGTATGAGAACTGTACCCCGAGAACCCAAAGAAAAACTGTCGGGATTGACGGTTGCTGACACACACACACACGCACGGAGAGGGGGAAAATATAAAGACGTGATAAATATCTCTGGGCAATTAGTGGTCCCTCCCACTTTCACGACTTCTACTCTTCGTCGGGTCCGACCGAATCCCCGTTCGTTCGTGTGAGACCTTCCCTTCTTTCGGAGAAAAGAGGTCGATCCGTGCTCTTTCAGCTAGTTGTTTATTCCGGTGGTACACAGTCAAGTCCCGTTCCGTGACCCTTCCCGTTCTTTACAATTGTTGTAGTCTTTCTAGACTCACACCTCGATCCGAGACGAGGCACGATCGACACACTGGAACCCGTTCAGTCACTCGGAAAGACCTGGATCAAAGAGATAACATTTTACCCTCAGATTCATTTACGGTGTAGTGTCCAAGGACCCTCTCAATCGCCATTGCAGACACTCCAGGACCGTCTCGCGGACTACACACCAACCTCGAGGTGCCTGTGTCCGGTAATACAATACCATTGACACCCAGTACGGACCGAGGAAGGGTGTTCTACGAAAATTAATTAACTCAATCTTTGTCCTCCTCCAGATCTCCTTTCCGATCTCCCACCACTCTGGAAATCTTCTCTCTCGAGTCCCACCCCCGGGTCGAGTCGGTCCCCACGTCCTCTGATCGAAGAGTGGGACACAGACGTGTCCTTGACCGTCCCTAGACCAATTTTTACACCGGGAACCTGACGGAGGGTGTCACCAGGACCGAGTCAGTCTTGTCCACCGGGGTTTTCGACATAAAACTTTTCAACGGGTTCACCAAGGATTAATCGGTCGTCCCGGGGTCCGACGTATACTTGTAAACCCTCAGTTACTTAATCCACTACGACTCGATGACTTACCAAGAATTGGTTTCGTTCGCATTAAGTTAGATGAAAAATCTTTCACTTTAGACTAGTAAGATATCTCGACACACTAAGAGTTTGACCTGACTCGGATCCGTAGAGGACCCCTAGGTCACTTTTACGTCGACGACTCGGTGGTCCAGACCCTACCACCACCCTTCTACCCCGTCCGTCAACTCTACGTCCGAGAGATTGGCTGAGGGTCCGGTCCGACCACGCCGACCAGGTTCCTGGTGTGAGGGTCCTGTTCCCACCTCTTCTCGAACACAGGATATAAGACGAACAATCGTTTCGAAAAAGTGTCATTAAAACCTCGAAAAGGTGGGACAAGAAAAGAGAGCCGTGATTGATTACCTTAGGGCCTTGGTAGGGAACTCTTATTCCGGCCACTTTTCCTTAACGTCCTTCCATTCTTGCACCTCTACGGGAGAAAGAGGGGCCCCTTCGACGTACAACAGAGTATTTTTTTTAGACAAGTTTCTTAGAATAGGCTATTCCACAATTCTACGCTTGTAAGTGTTCTGAGACTTTGAACAAGAGGACGGCCCAAACCTTTTAACGATTGAATGGTAATGCAAGACACAAATCGACAGTACTTTAACAGGAGACTTCGTAATGAACAAGTCACCTTAGCTAACTCTACGGACTCGAGATCTTGAGTAACGAGACGGGACACTTTCATTCGAATTGGAGAAAAAGTCTTTAGACATTAACATCAGTGGTATCGTTATTATAAACTTACCTATCAAGATGGGAGGATTTTCGATCTTTACAAACGCACCGAAGAAGCGTTCGGACTGTTCGTACCCTCGCCTTTAGGACCCACGGGACCGGGTGGACACAGGGATTTCCAACGTTTTAGTAAAAGGTCGGGTACCAGTCGGAGGGTGAAGGACGGACGAAGAGAGACGAGACGGGGACCCGAAGGAGGGCGTGGTTTCGACGAACGAGGTGTCGGTCGACCGCAGTGGTCCTTCACGTCCCCTCAATTACGGGGTCCCGATGAGCTCGTCACCCCCTACCCTCTCTACCCGTTTACGGGAAAAGGGAGGGTCCCCGACTAAGACTCCGTACGAGGGTGCGAAGACGTCTCCCAGAGACTACGGGGTCTCGGGTGTCGTCATAGGACGAGTGACTATGGGTGTGACCGAGAGGAGGAAAGGGGCAGAGTGAAAGAGGTGAAGGAATTACACGAAGTACCCTAGTGAAAAGTCTTTTTTTTAGATGGAGACGGATCCAGGAATATGGTTCGAGACGAAACCCCCTTGGGTTTTGTCTGATTTTTCCTAGTAACCATGAAGGAAGGAGAGGGACCTACGTGTTTTGACTTGATTTTGAGTAAAATGAGAACCTAAAGAATAAGTTCGTTTCTTAGACTGTCGGAAACAGAGGACTTCGTTGAAGTCCTTTACCCTTTGTCATCTCAGGTTTGGAGAAGGTGACTCACCCACAACCCCCGACCCGATCGTTGAATGTGAGACCAGGTCTAGCAGTGAGAAGTACACGACCCGTTACTTCGACTGCGGGAGATTTCGGAGGACGTGTAGGACGGACTTGGAAGGTCTTCTGGAGTCGGCCTCTAGAGACCCCTGTGGGCGACTCAGACTCCGGCGACCTCTGAACCCTCGACGGTTCGGTCCCAAGTGTTTCATGTACCTCAAGGGTATCTCCAACCTGCTCGACCACCCCGGGTACCGGTTCCACCACCACCACCACCGGAGTCTGAACCAGTCCGCTCGGACCGACCTGACCCCCTGGGATCTCCCCGACGACAACCCCGCGAAGTACTTCTCCTTCCACCCCTCGAACACATCCTTTGTCGCGAACTGGGTCCCACGGTACCACACGCACGAGCCACTCGCCACCACGTGCAACTCGTGCGTCTGCGACCACTGCTACCTCTTCCACTGGTCGTGGTACCACTTGTACTCCATGAACGGTTACTCGCCATACAACTCCCTCCACCCACCGTGTTAGAACCTCTACTCGTCGTCCTTCTGCCACTCGCGGTCGTCGTGCCTCTACGTGTCGCAGTAGAAGAGCGGTGTCAGCCTGCCGTCCATCTTCTGCTCCTACCGGTCCCTCCACTACTCGTGCGTCCCCTACTACTCCAACTACCACATCTTCTCGCCGAACGCGAACTACTACTTCAGCATTCAGTGCAGGTGTATTGACCCCAGGACGCCCAAGTGACAGGAAGCGGGTCCCTCCCGCTGATACAGGGTAAGCGGTGACCCCCACTTCAGTAGGTACGACCGGCTCCCGTAGAACTCCTGGTACAGTTAGAGGCACACCAGTATGCAGGTCCTCGCCTTGAACTCCCTCGTCAAGACGACCAGCTTCCCCTTCACGAAGTGGAGCTAGAACGTCCGCGAGAACGTCTACCGTCCCCCGTCGGTGTCCTGCGACGGTAATCTCGCCTGGTGGTGCAACCATATCTCTCTGTGGAGCATCCAGGGCAGCCGCGACCCCCGTCTCCGTTCCGCACCTCCTCTTGTAGTACTTCGGGTATCTACCGCAGACCGACAAGAATCTTGACCGGTTTCCCGGGACACCCTAGTAAAGAGTGATCAGTGAGAAGGTTGGGGGGTACGAGAGTCACCTTTCCGGACGAAATTAACCGTTGACGTGTCGTCTCTCTCTGAGACGGTACTTCGTCGGATTTCCGAAATACATCTACTCGAGTAAATTCGGAGTATTGCCAGGTTGCTTCATCCATAATAATTATAATAACAGGGGTAAAATGTCTACCCTTTTGGTTCCAAGTCTCTTCAGTCGACGGAAGTTCCAGTCTTTTGATCATTCGTCAATGGAGATTCTAAACTTCAGACCAGAAAGACAAAAATGTGGTGGATGAGTACTAGTAAAGTACGAAAACGACCATGTTGATGCTGGACCCTTCAGACAATCGGGGGAGTTGGATGGACTTTATACATACGTATAGTTCAGTCACGATGTGTCAGTTTCGTTGACTGTCAGTTTTTCTGCCATACCTCCTGTCTTTCTCGGGACCTGAACCCCAGTCTTCCGACCGGGACCACGGTCGTCACGGACTCAGGATTCTAGGAAGGGTAGAGAACCAGAGACTAAGGAGAGACATTGACTCCCACGACCGAGACATGGAGAGATTAAGGAGAACTACGCACTGTCGGCCCTCCAGACCCACTTCGGGTCCTGACCTCCTGGGGGTCCGAACCGGGAGTGGTGGCACCGGTTGGGAAAGTGAATGAATAACATTTCGTGCTACAGTCCGTCGGTCTGTGCTAAACGTCCCTAGGAGTCCTACAAGTGTGGGAGTATCGCCCTCGACAAGGTCCGGTCCGCCATCAGACAGGTAAGGACTCGTCTGTCCGTTCCGGGGCAGTGAACATCCAGGGAACGACGGTTCCCCGTCGGGACCTCTTTTGCAGAGGAGCCCGACCCCTGGGACGTCCCGTGAATGGACAAAGTCGGTCTACAACCACCAGTACTAGACAAGAGCGAGTAAGACCCCTCCCTTTACGTCGATAGTCAAGTGGTTCATCCTCCATTTGTCTAGGGTGAAATAGTTCGTTTTCCGACACTCGAAGCCCCGGTACACTGGTTGGTGACTGGATTGTAGACGTTTTCCGAGTCTCCATAAAGTATTGGTCGCACGGACTCTGTCTCGAGGAATAGAAGTGGGTCTGGACCGGAAGGTGACCGTAACGGTAGAGTCACTTACCGTGGGGTCAGTATGTTAAGGTGTTCGGTCATTAGGACCGTCCACAGGGACTAACGACCGAGAGACTAGGTAGTCATTCAGGACATCCAGTCACGGTTGGTAAAACCGTGGTCCCTGATCAAAACACCTTCTGTTAAAAAGGTACCTGACTCCACCCCCCACCCCTACCAAATCCTACTAAGTTCCCGTAATGTAAATAACACGGGAAATAAAGATAAAACACCGTTAGAGTCCTATAAGGTGGAACGGAAATCCCAATCCTAAACACGAGGATACTCTTAGATTACGAGGACGACTAGACTGGACTCCGTGCCGAGTCCACCAGTACCCTCACGACCCCTTGTCGTCACTTATGACTACTTCGAAGCTAGCGAGTGAGTGGTAAGTGAACGACACGTGGGGTCAAGGATTGTCCGGTGTCACGGTCGGACCCCCCAACCCCTGGGATGTGTTCAGAGTCTAAACGGACGAAGGCGGGTAGAGGAGACGGTGATAGTAGAGAACGAAGTATCTGTGACGTAGAAAAGACTTAAGTTCCAAACACCGTTGAGACACACCTCGTAGAATCACTGTCAAAAAGGTTGTCGTCAACGAGTGAAACACACAGATACAGTGTAA
Source organism: Capra ibex (assembly GCA_006410555.1). NCBI lineage: Eukaryota > Metazoa > Chordata > Mammalia > Artiodactyla > Bovidae > Capra > Capra ibex. The sequence goes on from SJYO01014747.1 coordinate 26,989,694, forward strand.
AACCATTAAAAACGTTGCAAATTTTGAAAAAGTAATAATATAAACAAGACCACTAGACACTAGAAACTACAATGATGATGTTTTTTTAATGTTGAGTCTACTACCAATCGAAAAAAAAAAAAAATCGTTATTTCGTGAAATTCAATACATGTAACGTAAAATCTGTATTACGAAAACGTGTGAATTATGTCGTATCACATTTGTATGGAAAATATACATGACCCTTTGGTCTTTTTAGTACACTGAATTATAAGTGATATAACGCCACCAGACTTTGGTTTGGACTTCATAGAGGTTCCATTATACCGTCAATACGAGACGTTTCAGTTATCCCTGGAAGGTCTACAGAAGAGATGGTGTGGATCTTACACCAGGAGTAGATGTACCAGGTGTTACTGATGACGTCGACGTCGGTAATATGGGTGTAAGATCCGAGAACTTCCCATCTACCTTTCTCCTCTCTCTTCTACGTACAGTTAACAGAAAAAGGGGGGTTTACAGAACAAAATTAATCTCATAAATCCGGTAAATGTAAATCACATCAATGACTATATAAACCCCAATTTGGATGGTAGATGGACAAAAGACAAATAAGGGAAAGAGAGAAAAGAACGGAATAAAACCTAATTGATAAAATAATAGGTAAAGAGGGGAATAATTACACTGAGAAGAAAATCATCAATGAGACCTCTGACGTTCTACGTATATGAATTGGAAAATCGTGGATTATATTTAATCATGGAAATAGTGAAGATCTTGTTCCGTTCTTGAAGTCTTGTAAAGTAGATGTGGGAGGAATGAAACCCCGATAACAATACATAAATTAAGATGTATTTTATTTTTGGAACGTACTATATAAAAAACAAAATATGACAGTTATAGTCAAGTTTAAGTGGGTATATTAATGGAAAGACAATACGAAGTAAGAAAAGATGTAAAGACATGAAGGTAGACCCTAGTAAAAAGGAATACCAATTTCTTGTAGGAAATCATAACCCAGAAGAAAATAATTTAAGAGAGAGAGAAAAACAGACTTTTGCAGAAATAAATTGGAAGTAAAAATTAATAAAAAAAAGGACCAACGTATGTAGATCCAAACGTCCCAAAAGAATGTCGTAATTTTTTACAGTAAATTAAAAAACCGAAGGTAACGTCGACAAAAGCAAAATAACAAAGAAGACTGAACAAAGAAGGACTGACGAAAATTCTAAAAGAAGTAGAAACCACCAGACCTCAAACAGACACTACATGGAGCCATTCTAAAAGAAACATAAATAGGGTGTATCCCAAGTATCTCGGAGAACGTGGACATAGAATTATAGAAATCAGTCAAAACCTTTTAAGAGTCAGTCTTAGTGAAGTTTATAACGAAGACAGAATAAAAATATACGTGAGAAAGTCCTTGGGATCTGCGTGTACAGTCTGGACTGCAAAAATAGTGTATGGTATAATAGAAGTAAAGGTACCAAAGGAAGGAAAAAGGATAGTAAACAGATCTATAAAAGCTAACGAGAAAGAACGACAAATAAAAGAGAAGACGATACTGGTTAGACGACAATTTGGGTAGGTTATGTGAAATTTAAGAGATAGTGAAATTCAAAGAATGTGTATAATTACGTACCATAAAAGAAAAATTCTTTTAAATAAAACAAATAAAAATCATCACTATTTTATGTATATTGTATTTAAAATGGTAGTATTACGTTCAATAAAATTTCAGATACAGACTACTGAAGTTATAGACTTAGTAGACCCACATAAAGGGAAGAAAATAGAAAAAAGAAAAGAAAAAAGTAGAACAGAATAACGAAAGAACCATCCAAAAGTAGACTGAGATAGACGGAGGTCCCTCCTGGTTGAAACCGAAATACCGTCCGTCAGTCTCCTTCCCGTTTAGTAAAAGTAGTAGACACTGACTCGACCGAGCTTCGTACAAAATTAAAAACACTCCCGACCAGACAAGAACTGAGTAAAACTAAGAATCCCTACCAGGAAAGTTACAAGAGTGGTTCCGGGGTAGAGGGACCACCCCGAGGTCAAGGTTAAACACAGTAGAGTCGGGACGTTCTCACCGTTACTAAGTCGATCCGAAGGGTTGGAGAATCGGTGGTGAAACCTAAGTCGAGGGATCGGGGAACCGGGTTACAAATGGTTAGAAGTTACTCCCCCTTTCGTGGTCTTTGACAGTCCCGGTGGAGGACCCAGGACCAGGGAGTTTAGGATCTGGATCTTCAAGAGATTCTGGAAGTTTGATTGACAGCCCTCCTCTCCGTAAAAACAGACCGAAAGGATTTATAAGAACACTCTTTCAATTAGACGTTGTTCGTTGAGACGGTAATTACCTTCGATTTTTGGAAGTAGACGGAATTTTTTTTAAAAAAATTCACCTCCATGTCAAATGTATGACACTTTCCGTATCTAGAATTCTTCATGTCAAACTAATCAAAATTGTTACGTAATAGGTCCATCGGGTAGAGGAAAGTTCCATATCTTGTTACGACAGTGAGTCTTTCCGGAGAACAAGAAATCAGGGAACAGAGTCAGGAGAGACGAAGGGGTCGTTGACGGAAGGGTTTCTGTCGGGGTCGTAAGGGTCTCACATTAGAGACTTCCGGACGACCGGAAGCGTACCGTGTTTGAGGGACAAACGCGGGATCCTTGAACGTAGAAATTTGACCAATACGGGATTAGGAGGGAAGACCTTTTGGTTTGGGACTTTATCTCATCCCTTTCATTCGGGGGTTTGGAGTGTAGACAAGGTATGTGTCGAAAGTCCTAATACTGTCGAGTGTCCACACCCCCGACCTCCGACACACGGGAGGAGAAAGACCATTGAAGACAATGGGGTGTCTCGTCTAGACCCTCCCCGTCGGACTGGGACCTTCCCACCGCTCTCGACGGACGGACAGGAAGGAGTGATCCCGTCGTCGACCCGAGTGGGGTAATTCGTTTTTCGGGAACCGATCTGTTATTGTGAGTCTGTGGTCGGACCCTCGCCGGACCGGCCTTCGCGAATAAGGAAGGTCAACCGGACGCCTCTCTTCTCCCCGTCTCTCGTGTCCGAAAAGTGGGGAGGGGGTAAGACCTCGACACGAAGGAGGGTCCCCTCCTTCGGTCGGTCATTAAACCGGTTTCGGAAGCGTCCAGATATACAACCTCCCCGACCGAAACACCCCCGGCTGACCCGATCCCTCTCTCCGACCCCTATTCTTCCGGCAGCGACCTGGTCTCCTCCAAGTCGGTAGAACCGACCGAGGAAGGGGAACGGACCTGTGTCATGGGGTGTGTGAGGGGTACACTCACGAGGAGAGTCTCGGCGAAAGTCTCCGTCCCAAGGTTTGGACACGCACCCCTACACCTTTCCCGGTGTCCCTTGTAATTGTTACTCGGTGCCAAAAGAGTCCGTGGGGGTTCAGTCTCTGTCGTCTCCCCTCTCTCCCTCGAGGAACCTGGAGTCGGAAGGAGTCGTGGGGATGGGTCCAGGGTGTAGATGTGTACTGGTGGGATGAACACCTGAGATATTAGGTAAGAAGTAAAGGTATGGGTGTCACTGATGGAAGTAAATAGGTCTGGGAGTGGGTCAACCGATCTGGTTCCGTCGTCGACTGAGACCGGGACAGGGATGTGGACCCAGAGACATCGGTAGTCAAAGACATGGGACTAAGGATAAAGGGGGGCTTATCCATCCCCTATACACTCCAGTAGACAAGGTGTCTGGCCCCTCTACTATCCCATCTACAAATACCGGTCAAGCTCCGGGTAGACAGACACCGTCCAGACGACCGGTGGATGAGTCACCAGTAAGGTGGGAGTGCTGCAGAAACAATTATTTTGATACTGAAACAATCTATAACGTATGAGTACTTGAAGTACCCGGGAAGAGGCCGGAGGATCGGTGTGGGAAATAAATATATAAATCGGCACGGTCCAGAGTCAACATTCAGAAGTAACGTTGTACGCTCTAGAAATCAACGTCGTACGTCCTAGATCAAGAGACTGGACCCTACCTTGAGTCCGGGGGACGTGACCCTCGTACCTCAGAATCGGTGACCTGGTGGTCCGTTCAGAGTTGTGTACAATAAATTCAGAATCGATTGGTACCATTACGGTAAGGAGGTCGGTTGTTAGTCGCTTTCGAATCCGTACTCGACATCGGGACCGGTGACCCTACGGGTCTCCACCCCTCCAGAGACCCTTTCAGAAGGAGTATGAATTTTTCCATAGGTTTTTTTCTGAACGGTAAAGGACGGTGTCTGTGACAGTACTTCTAAAATACAAACCTTGGTACCGGCGGTATAATACTGGTACTACCTACAACACCCCCCGTCCTTTGTTCTCTTACTGTTTCAGGACTGTAGTGACGGTTGTTGGATCTTAGGACTGTAGTGACTTAATGACGTAATTGGTTGTGACTTCGTTGACCGGACGAGAGGACAATACACTATATTGTCTACAGGAATAACAAAATCGGTGAGTATCAGCCTACGAAACAACTAGTAGGTCGATACGAACTTCGGTTTCGTAACATTAACCATGAGCCCAGTACCTACATGTCCACCGAGGTTTCACACCTTGTTCTTACGTGTTACACCCGTTCTGGAGAGGTCGTTTCTTTTCTCGTTCACGTTTCTGTGTCTGTCGTCAAACCCTTTCTTTTTATTATTGAATCTCCGGCTCAGTCCCGAGAGTTTCAAATCCGTTTAAGGAATTAAAAGTGTATACCTTTTTCTAGTCTACTTATTGGAACCCCGTGTAGACAGGGGCCATGGATGGTGCGACTACTCGACCCGGTCCCTCTCTACGTCGTACTACCTCTACTCGACCCTCCTCGACCACCGACCCGCCTAGTTCAACAACATCGCCCAAAACAAGTCTTCCAGCAGGTACTCGAAGAGAAGACGTAACCGGTGTGCTGTCAGGGGACCCTTTCGTGTGTCAGTCTAGACGTCCTAGGCGTGGGTTGACTACCGTTCCTTTCCCCTTCGACGTTTCCGATCCCTTGTGTCCACGGGAGTCCCGGCCAGCCTCGTCGATTCTACGACCGTCCGGACGGAGAGGAACCCCCAGAAGGTTAATATAGACAGGCTCTGTCTCGAGTCGAGAGAGGGGAGAACGGGATGTAGAAGAAAGACAGGGGGAGACTGTCACTTACCGTGGCCCTGTAGATAAAGACTGGGGAGAGAACCAAGTAGGTTCACCGGTGGGCCAAGACAGAGGAGATGAAAGGTTCGGTGAGTCAGGCAGGAGGAGAGAGGTAGGGAGGTCGGGACTAGGACCGAGTGGTGGGACGGGGGCCCGAGAAGGTCCCTCTGGAGAAACGACCAGAAGGGTGGGATTGAGACGGGGACGACGGTACAGGGTACTCACGGTCTCACCAGAAGGATGTCGATGACCTAGTCTCGGGTAGGGACGGGTATTGGAGAGTCTCGACGTCCGTCTCAAGTGTAGAGGTACCAAGTCGAACCGTAGGTCTCGGGAAACGAGGACCGTGGTCGTAATGAAGGAGTTGGACTAGAAAAGAACGGAGAGGTGGAGATACGGACCCACGAGATATAAAGTCGGTATATATGACAAAAGGAAAGGGGTACACTGGAAGTGACAGAGTGAAGATTCAGAAGGTCACGTGAGAAGACGGTCTTATCGGTGGTCGGCAGTTTATAGACTCACAGAAAGAATACGGTCCGTGACGCAATACACGACCCATATTGTCGGTCGTTTCTGGGTCTTTACCAAGGACGGGAGTCTCTCGGAGGGCACATCACCTCCTCTCTGTAATGAGTTTACACTTAAACACAAGTCTCGACCCCTCTACCACTACGAAAGTAATTTTGTCTTTTCCGGACCCGGTCCCCCGTTCAAAGAATCCGAGTCTGAGACGGGATGTCTTTCGTTTCACGGAAACTCTGTGGTTTACTTCCCCAGGTTGACCGTCAACCGAGGACCAGACCTCGAATTTCCTCCCAAGACCCGAGTCTTGGTATAAACTCTGGGTCGTTTCCGTCGGAGGACGTTCCTCAGACTGGACCAGCACTCGGGGTGACTCGCGAGTGTCGGGGTGTCGACGGGAAAGAGTGTGGGGTCTAGAGAACGGTGCACCGTAGACCCGGAAACAGGGCAGAGAGAGTGTGCAGACCCTCACTTCCACTCCAAGTCCTTGAGGTAGTACAAGTGAGACCACTGAAGTCAATTCCCATCCACCCCCTTCCCGGAACCTTTCTTCCTCGGAGGTTCCTTCCAGTTCCTGTGGACTCGTCCTCTAGGTCCCTATTCCCTTCTCTACTCCCACATGTCTCCTTTGTCACCCCGTCGTTCTTTCTCCCCCTTTCCTACTCCCTTATTCCTTCCGACCCCTCCACCCCCACCCAGACGATCGAGTCGTCCGGGGCGTGATCCTAATGTAGAGACCTACACCGGTCTCCTGGGGGTCACACTTGACGGGCTGTCTCGTTCAGACTCCACCTGAGGACCCATCCTCGACCCGACCTACGTTCCGGTGTCTCCCGTCGATGGTGGGACGGACGAGGTGCGTGAAAGGTTGAGCAACGGATAGACCTCGTCTACGTTATAAGTCACGGACACTTTCTACGAGGGTCGCGTGGACGACGGGTGATAGGGAGGGGGTTTGACGGGGTCCGACGGGTCTCCCAGGACACCTACGGACCGGATGTAAGACTCGAGACGGAGGGTATGGGACCTGGGGGAGGGTCTCCGGTCGACGACCTTCGGTCAGACATCGGGGGGCTCAACTGTGTGGTAAAGTCGTCCCATACTGAACGGGTTCAGGTAGACCGTACAGCCCCTGTCGAGTGCAGTCTTAGACATCAAGGACCGGGGGTTGGGACTTCCCGACCTAAGGTGCAGAGACGTCGGGGTCCTCCGACCAAATGGACCCATAGATTCTCCGGTCCCGACGAGACGTCCGACACCCTCGGGTACAAGGTCGAGACTCGGGGGACCCTCCAAGTCCAACGAGTGGAAACCCCGACAGGACTGAGAGTCCGTAAGTAAACCGGGGGTCCCTGGGGAAGGGTAAAACTTCTGGTCGACACCCGAGGTCTCTTTCGTCAAGGTTTTTGAAATCTGGTGAATAGGGTGAGAGATAAAGAATAGACCCCTTTGACTCTGGTTTCTCCCCCTCCTTGAATGAGTTCCTCGGGGTCGTTTAGTCTCCGTCTCGGTTCAGATCCTTCGAGAAAGCCCCTCTCGGGAGGAGGGTGGGGTTAGGGGTGGGGGACCCAGGAGATAGTGTGGGAATTCCTCGGACAGGGACGTCTCCGGTACCTCCCCAGGTCTCGGTTCACACATGAGTGCGGACACGGACGTAAACATGAACATACGAACGTGCCACGTCCCACCCCACCCCGGTCGCTTCCACCCTCCCCAAGTGTATTATGTACAAATCCGAAAAGTTAGACGACGAAATACGGACACTCAGGAAGGTCCAAATTTTCTGTTCCTTGTCCGGAGAGTGAGGGTCTACTGTCCCCACCGGGTCTTCTCCACTTTCGAAGTGTCTGTGTCAGCCCCCAGTGGAACCTCGGGACCCCGACCATCTCTATGTGTTTCTCCGGTGGTGATCCCCAGTCAGTACTGGGTCACTAAGACTCTTCCTCACCCGGGCTGGACGGAGACAGGTCCCGGAACAGAACGATCCGGAAGAGACGTCCGTAATTGTCAGACTCTCCTCTCTGTCAGACGCTCCTTCGGTACCGACCGTAAGATTTGACCCACTCACACACATGTCAAACTTTTTCGTCTCGAATAGTATTTTCGACATAACCTTTTTACCTTTCCGTTATCGATGACCAAACATTATGCTCGGGGTGTCGATAACCCCGAAGGGACCACCAAGTCTGCCAGTCTACCATTTCTTAGACGGACGTCACGTCCTCTGGGTCCAAGGTAGGGACCCACTCCTTCTAGGGGACCTCTTCCCCTACCGATGGGTGAGGTCATAAGAACGGACCTCTTGGGGTACGTACCTGTCTCCTAGGATCGTCAGATGTCAGGTACCCAGCGATTGTGAAAGAAGAAAAGTGTTTGGTGTCTTTCACTTCCCAGTGAAAATACCTTAGAACCGTTCACCCGTAGACTTTCCGTCTTACTAAAAGTCAACTCCTACAAACAGGAATTGTCTCCTTCCCTTGTTCTCTAAACGTAAATAATTTTCCTTCGATACCTACAAAAAGGGGGGTTTCAACTCCCAAAATCGAAAATGTTTCTCGAGTACTATATAATGGTCATCGAAGAGGTTAGTACACATTCTTAGTGGTCCAACAAACATATTTACGTCTAAGGACCCGAGGTGAAGGTCTTTAAGACTGGGACACTCGGATCCTACCCCGGGTCCCTACACATGACCCACAAAGACTACGTCCACCGGGATCCTGGTATAAACTCTTTGTGACGTTGACTCCGTGCTCAGGCCCGTATAGTATGGGTATCTTGTCTGTCCCTTTGCCTCCGGGTCTCTCCCAGTCACTCGTTCACCGCTGTCTCGGTCCTGTGTGTGTACCTCACGTCTGTAGTAGAGACCCCTCTCGAGGTGAAGGGTTTTCCTGTGAACGTACAGGGGGGTAGGAGAAGGTTGTGGGGGACCATACAGAGACAGGTTCTTTGTATGTCGGGACCAGGAGACCCGACTGATCTCGGCTTCCTGTTCGAACCCGACCTCCCATCCTTGACTCTCAGGAACCTTATGTCTACCCCTCTGACTCCGGGTCTCGTCCGTTAGGAGTGGTATGGACTGAGACGAACCCTTGCCGATTGACTCAAAGGGAAGCTCCATCTCAGACGTCCAAGGACTCACCGTCTGGGGTGAAGTGGTCGGGACGCGAGTCGGTTCGACCGACAGGACTGCCGGTTGAGGATCCCCCACCCACTGGTCTCCGTCTCCACGGTTGCTTCACACAAAGGATCCTCTAGGGGGGGTTTGTGTGGACCTGACCGTTCAACTTAGGGTGGAGGTGGAGGGGTGGGGGTTCGATTTAAAGCGACAGAGATGTTGTCGCGACGCTAACTCGCGTGGAAGGACAGGCGAGTCGGGGCGATCGGTCGGGTTTCCGCGAGCTAAGCCTCCCACCGGGACCGCCGGTGCGTCTCCTGTGCGCCAGGGGTGGGGTTTGGAGCGTCTGGGTAAGTAGGACGGGGAGGGGACGACGACCTCTCACCCGAATCGGGGCGGGTGCGGGGGTGAGCAGCTCCTGTTAGAGCGCGGTGAGGGGGCCCACGATTCGTGGGGGGGAAGCGAGGGTGGATATCGGTCAAGTCGGGCCGAGACGGTCTGAGTCTGCGGGGAGGGAGGAAGGGGTCTTTCTTGAGTGGAGCGGGCGTTTCCCGTTGGTCCCTCTTTTCCTTGTCTCCCTCTCGCGAAGAGTACTGCCCTTCCCCAACCTCTCCATCGGCTTCGCTCGAGTCGCCAGTCTGGCGGGCCCGTGGCCGTCGGAGCTCGTCCGATCACTCTCGCCCACGGGTGCCGGAGCCTCCATACTTCACCGCCACGCCTCCCGTGATCCTGGGGCGCCTCTCGGGTCGACTTGGGGCGACCCCCGTCGTCGACACTCGATGCGGGTGAGCCCTTACCCGCCCCGGTCGTGGTTACCCCGCGGTCACCGAGAAGACTCGGTTGGCGGATCCCAGCAGTGGGGGGGCCCGACTGGAACCATGAAGGTCTGGATGAGTCCGGAGGGTGAAAGGGATTTCCCTCCGACCGTCTTGTCGCGGACGTGGGAAACACGTTGACCCCTCTGACTCCGCCTGGGACCGAGAACGAGAGAATGGAAAGGCTTTTCACGAACATGAGATCGGCCGTCAAGAGATCCTAAACGGGACAGTCCTGAGTCCTCCAGAATGTCTTTTTCTAGAGGTCAGACACGGGTGCCCTAGACGACTTTCGTTCCTCGCGACGTTCTTCACCCCTTATTCGGACCACCACACCCCGTGTCGATAGACGTCTGTAACCCCTTTCCTACGGATCCCGTTCACACACCTAAACCCCTCCCAATTTACCAAGTCCCAGGGGAATGTATGATTATCTGACTCACCCCTTTCCTGTCCTACCCCGGTCACCTGACTGACACAGGAGAGTGAACTCGGAATGTTGGACACGACTGGCGTCTGTCGAGACCACGAAGTTCCCTCGTTCGTGGGGGAGGAGGTCGGTTCACTAGGAGCGATTCTCAACCTTAGTCATTCAACCCCCTGGAATGTCCTGTTCGTAGTTGTGGTCCCGTCGGAATGAAAACCTGGACCGGTCTTCACCGCGGAGTTAGGTCCTAGGACGTCCCGGAAACCTCATGAGGACGTCGAAAGGTGGAGGAGGGGAGGGACTCGGGGTGGTCCGTCTCGATCGTTGACCTCCCTGTCCCGTCCCAGACCCCCTCACCAGTGGATTTCTATCATTGAAACGGTGAAAGAGAGGTCCTGAGAGTCCGAACGATAGTATACCTAAAGGGGTCACAGAAAAAACGATATTAAACTGTACAACCGTAGATAAGAAAAATTTTCTTGTGACAACTTTACCTCGACGGAAAGGAAAATTCTACCGAACCTCTTACATCCTAACTCACGTAAGAGAAGAGGTTTGACATCGTTATTTATCTACTTTATAACCCAACCGGTTTTTCAAACCCAAAAAGACATTCTACAATACCCTTCTCGACTTGTTTGAAAAACCGGTTTAGTTACATATTTCGTTTGTTTTTCTGTATTGGTCCGACTTTTATTCTAGAAATACTTGGTTGAAGCCCCCCCTTTCTTTCGTTTCATTACTCCCCCGACTTTAACCCTCGGCTGACCCGAGACCTTCAGTTTCCGTCACCGTCCACGAATCCCTATCTTCCCCTGATTTTCTGAGAACCGACCTTCGATCCCCGAACGAACATAGGGTTAGGGACTTTCTACGACCTCTCCCTATGACGACGACTAAACAACAGACTCCGGAATCGAGTATCATACACATAATGGAGAGTATGTGGTATCGTATCCTCGAACTTTTACGGTACCCTGAACCTCCATAGACGTTTTGGAATTCAATCCACTCGTTACCACCCTCCCACCCTTCCCTCTCTCTCTCCCTCTCCTATGTAATAAGTAAGTTTGATCGGATTCACGACCTTGTATTCACTTCACGAGTCTCTTACTACGTCTTTCCCAAGGTAACTGGTCTAGACTCTGTAAAATCGTAATTTTATTTATTACTATTACTACTTATAAGTAACTCATTTTACTCTTTTAAATTCTGATATAACATCATTTATTTACTACTTTCAAACTACTATTTACTCCTTGAATTGTATCAAAGTTTATGGAGGGGTGTTTTGAAAATAATTAATATTCCCCCATTTTCTCAACTGTCTCCTCTTTAAAACGTCTATGGTGGACACCATCTAACTTATTACTGGGGGTTTCTACAGGTGTAGGGATAAAACCTTGGACACCTATACTGAAATATACCACCTTCTTTGAACCGAACACAATAATTTAATTTCCAGAACCCTACCCCTCTAAGAGGATCACCCTGACTACATCAGTGTCTCCAGGAATATTCCCCTTCGTCCCTTATTCTCTTACATACACTTTTACCTTCGTCTCTAACCTCACTACATCTATACTCGATTGTTTACGGTTCCGACGGAGGTCTTGACCTTCTCCGTTCCGTGTCTAAGAGGAAACCTTTGTGGTGTTCCTTAATCAAGACGGTCATGGAACTATAATCGGGGTATTCTGACTATAACCTGAAGACTAGAAGTCTGGACATTCTAATTTTTTTTTAATACAACAAAGTTCGGTGATGTAAACACCATTAAACAATGTCATTGAAAGTCAAGTCAAGTCAAGTCAGGGAGTCAACACAGGCTGAGAAACGCTGGGGGACTTAGCGTCGTGCGGTCCGGAGGGACAGGTAGTGGCTGAGGGCCTCAAGTGAATTTGAGTACAGGTAGTTCAGCCACTACGGTAGGTCGGTAGAGTAGGAGACAACAGGGGAAGAGGACGGGGGTTAGGGAGGGTCGTAATCTGAGAAAAGGTCACTCAGTTGAGAAGTGTACTCCACCGGTTTCATAACCTCAAAGTCGAAGTCGTAGTAAGGAAGGTTTCTTATGGGTCCCGACTAGAGGAAATCCTACCTGACCAACCTAGAGGAACGTCATGTTCCCTGGGAGCTCTCAGAAGAGGTTATGGAGTCAAGTTTTCGTAGTTAAGAAGTCACGAGTCGAGAGAAGTGTCAGGTTGAGAGTGTAGACATGTACTGATGACCTTTTTGGCATCGGAACTGATCTACCTGGAAACAACCGTTTCATTACAGAGACGAAAACTTATACGGTAGATCCAACCAGTATTGAAAGGAAGGTTCCTCATTCACAGAAAATTAAAGTACCGACGTCAGTGGTAGACGTCACTAAAACCTCGGGGGTTTTTATTTCAGACTGTGACAAAGGTGACAAAAGGGTAGATAAAGGGTACTTCACTACCCTGGTCTAAATCCTTTGGTTATATCATGGAGTTGGTTCACTAGTTTTAATTGTAGTACTTACTACCTCGTTTATTTTTAATATGTAATGGACTATCCAAGGTTATGTGTCCTAACGAAGAAACTATAAGGACGGTTTCTATATACTGAACTTAGATCAATACTCCTACGTAGTCTGTTTGGGTCTAATTCCCTATAAGATATTTTATTGACCAGACATTAGTAATCTTCATAGTTCCAATACTTTCAGTTCCTCTCTAATTCTTTGACAAAGTCTATCTTCCTCTGAGTTCACTGTAGTGTCGATTTACGTTGTACACTAAGACTTTACCTAGGAAAACGATATATTCTGAAATACCCTTGTTGACCGTTTTATACTTACCCCAGACCCCTACTCTATTATTACGATATAGTTACAATTAAAGAACTATAACTACTGATATACAACCGATATAGATGTTTCTATAGAAACATTTATTACGTGTATTTTCACAGTCTGTGAATACAACATTTACATTAGTTTTACTACGTTCCCCTTTTTCAAGTAACATACTATGAACCTTGAAAAGAGATTTAAGCTCTAATTTTTTTTTTCGATTCACTCGAATGTTTGACTCTAAACTTTTGAATTCGTTAGTTTCCGATTCAGTTATTTTATATAACCACTTAACTGAGGTCTATTTTATTTAAAAATATCTGTATACTGTTTATTAAAAATCCTTCTTTTCTTTTTCTTCTTTTCGATAGGTTGAATAAACAACTCCTATCATATTAACACTCTTAATATCCGGTTACACTGAATACCCATAAAAAGTGTCCCTCTGCCGTACCCAATCACCAATCACGCACCGGAGACCTCGGTTCGTCAAACCTAAATATAAGACCACAGTGATGATTATAAGAGACACTTGAACCCCTTCACTGAATTGAAGAGACACGGAGTCAAGAGAGTATATAGTCTCTTCCTTTATTGGAAGTTTTGTTATCCGGAAGATCCTACTTTACTTTATTAAGTACATTTTACGGAATTACCACGGACCTTGTATTTTTCGTGGATTATTTACAATCGAGGATAATCAAAAGTACTTACATCTAAGTTTTTAAGATTTATTTTATTATGGTTCAACTTTTGTCGTCACATGTGTGTGTTTTTATAACGCAGTACCGTTTCATCCCAAATAAGATTCTTGGGCTCACTCAGTTGTAATCTATTGAGTGATTATATTATTTGATGGGATTGTCTAATGAGTACGTTACGTTTGATAATCGTTTGATCGAAGGAATTGGATTATTTGTACATCGGGACTAGTCGGAATTACCATTTTGAAATTTTCGTTAAAGGTAGTTTCAGTTCTGAATGTGTTCCTACAGAAGATAGTATCAAAGATAAGTCGTGATATAACCTCCAGGATGTGGAAGAACACCATCGAATTTAATACACTTTAACGGTAAAAAAAATCCAGTGTCCGACGGGTTGTCGTCGTTGAATATACTAAGTTGGATATTTTCCTTCTTTATTTATCGTAAATTCTTAGTCTTTTCTTATGATGGACATACACGTCTGTTACACTAACAGACACGTCTTTTAGGTTGTCTTGTATGTCTCTTTAGTAATTTTGATCATTCTCTCATTCCAATGATTTAAGTTCTAGTTGAAAAATTTTTAATAATCGTAAATACATGGTTTAATATTGTACATATCTTTTTCTCTAAGATAAATGTTGTCGTTGTTTTTAGACTTTTCCGTAGTTCGTTTTCTATGTGTTCTTGAAAGTATATCTTATAATATAACATTTTTAATGAGGTCCTGAACTTCTTGACTGATTTACCTTTATATCTTGTACAAATACTTACATTCCTGAGTTTAATATTTTACCTTGGTGATTATAAATACTTGTCCTCCTGGAGTACCTGTCTCCTTGGACCATATAATATAATGAATAATGATTTAATTTGATATTTAAACTACACTAAGAGTGTGTTTAGGGTTATCTTAAAAAGTACCTTGAATGACCCACGTAACATTCTAGGTTCATCTTTAGTTCCCTGGTTCTTATTGTATCGCTTGTGGTGACCACAGGACGGAGATGGGAAGTCGTAGTGTCTGGGGTGTGTACGGTCCTTCAATCGTCGTAATTACATGATTAGTATGGAAAAATAAACTGTAGATACCGAAACGACTAGGACATCTCTGAGGGGGAAGGTCCCGAATCAGTTCAAGATCTTTATTATTTCTTGAATGGACGGTCACGTTGAAAGTGTACGTATGGTTGATAGATTTCGGGTATCAGGACTTGATTGAGGAATGGTCCGAGAATATGAGGTCAGGTGATAGGTAGACCGAATTAGTAGGATCCCGGTTCATAAACTGTTGACGTCTATCAACTATACGGGGTCTCCGGTGACTTTAATAAGTTTGATCGGTTGGGATTCGGATGCATGGAACGGAACGAAAAGGACGAGCACGGCAAAGGAGAGTGAGGGAGACGGAAGACTGACTAGAACCCTGAAACGTCCCATCAGGACGTACCGGACAGTACGGAAGACACAGATCCCTAGACACCCATACTACAACTTTTGAAGAAGGAAATACTGTCAGTAAAGGTACAGACACACAGAATGATATGTATTAGTTTTGTTTAGGACCTATGTAAAAATTTTATCAGTTACTCCTTACTCTCAACCGGATATTTATTAGGTTAAAGAAACGGACGTCCAACCTTATTGAGATTTCACGGGTCACTCTGACTTGAGTTTGCAGGAAGGTCGAACAGGTAATCACGTGGAGGTAACTGAAAGAAGGGAATATGGAACGAAGGGGTGACAGAATGAATAAGAAGGACACTGACGAGTGATTTCTTTTAGGAACGTGGGTTTAGGAACAGAGTCTGAGGTGAAGAGCCCTTTGGGTTTAACCGAACTCCCCATCACCACCCCGAAGGGTCCACCGTGATCACCATTT
This sequence comes from Capra ibex, assembly GCA_006410555.1. Classification (NCBI taxonomy): domain Eukaryota; kingdom Metazoa; phylum Chordata; class Mammalia; order Artiodactyla; family Bovidae; genus Capra; species Capra ibex. The sequence continues at coordinate 27,005,125 of SJYO01014747.1, forward strand.
CTTTGGTGGACGGTTTTGTTTAATCTTAAAAGAGACCCATATACGGTTCCCTAACGTCCCAGTATATCATTGAGATTAAAAACCAAAACTTCCTTGGAGATATGACAAGAGGTATCACAGACGTGGTTAAATGTAAAGATGGTTATGGTTGTCACATCCTCCCAGGGGAAAAATGATTTGGGAGAAGTCGTAAATAATAAACATCTAAAAAAATAATACCGGTAAGACTGGTCACACTCCACTATCAAGAATATCAAAAATAAACGAAAATAGATTATTAATTTCTACAACTCGTAGAAAAGTATACGGATAAACGGTAGATATACAGAAGAAACTTCTTTATACAAATCAAGAAGACGGGTAGAAACCTAACCTAACAAGGGAAAAACAATAACTCAATATACTCGACAAACACATACAACCTTTAATTCGGGAACAGTTAACGTAACAAACGTTTATAACTCAACTAGTTTTCCAAGTGTTTTTTTTTGTTTACTTGGAAAACCGGTTGGGTTACAAAGGATGGTTAGACAACCAACATAAAAATAAAACAAATACCAAAAAAAACGACCTGCTTTTGAATACTCAAGTTAATTTAGGGTAAACAAATAAAAACGAAAATAAAGATAACGGAATCCTCTAACTTGATTCTTTTGTAATAAAACTAAGTACAGTCTCTTACAAAACCGATACAAAAGAAGATCCACAAAATACCACAGAACACAAATTCAGAAATTCGGTAAAATAAAACATGTACCACACTCCCTGATAAGATTGAAGTAACTAACACCGACAAGTCGAAAAGGTTGTAGTGAACGATTTCTCTGACAGAAAAAGGGGAACGGATGATAACGGAGGAAACAACTTCTAATTAACAGGTATCCGTACACCCAAATAAAAACCTAAGAGACAAGACAAGGTAACTAGGTATACAGACAAAAACACGGTTATGCAACGACGAAACTAATGACATCGAAACATCATAACAGACTTCAGACCCTCCCAATACGGAGGTCGAAACAAGTATTGCCATATTTATTCTATTTATAGATGAAGAGAGTGTGCATCTTTGGACTTCCAACCGTTATATCCTGATTATGCCAGCGAAATAAAGGGTTTGAAGGACCCAGTGTACCAGGAAGATCGAAAGACGAGATACTAGGATTCCGTTATAAAGAACTAGACATACAAAGTTCTACCGACGATTTCGAGGTCCGTAGTGTGCACATGAGGTCCATCGGTCTCCTCATTCTTTAGTTTTTCTTTTTCGATTCTCGTATCTGGTCGACAGAAAATTCCTTTGAAGAACCTTTTGACGGAGAATTGTAAAGACAAATATTAGGGTAAGTCGTCTAGAAACAGTGTGAATCGAGGTTTCTTCGAACCCTTTACATCAGAAATAAGACTCACCACTATTAGGTCGTCTATTAATCCCTAAGATGGTACCATCTTCATCTTCTTTTACCTATAATCCCATATCATTGTCTGATACGGGATTCGTAGACGAAACATGGTCCTAGACAAGAATCTTTACTTGACTATCGATTCGTTTCAGAGACGGGAGTACCTTAATTGTGAGACCATCTTCTTTCACTTCACTTTCACAATCAGTGAGTCAGCACAGACTGAGAAACGTTGGGGTACCTGACATCGGACGGTCCAAGCAGACAGGTACCTTAAGAGGTCCGCTCTTATGACCTCACCCATCGGTAAGGGAAGAGGTCCCCTAGAAGGACTGGGTCTCTAACTTGGGTCAAGAGGACGTAACGTCCGTCTAAGAAATGGTAGACTCAGTGGTCCCTTCTCGGAGATCATCTTCTTTGTGTGTAATTTGAGTATTTCTTTTCTAACTGCTTCATACTACTCCTTTTGATGACTTAAGAGGTCCTCTCTTGTTGTCCCTTACATATACCTACACCTACTTTGATTCCACCCTTCTCAAACCTCACAAATATGTAGACTTGGAAATGTTCACACTAAGGGGAGACGGACCTACGACAAGGAACAGAAACAAGGGGTGAGTAGTAAGGACCACCAAATTTGACACAATTGAACCAATTCAACCTTGACATAAAAGGTCTTCCGAAAGGACTACCGAGTCACCATCTCTTGGGTGGACGGTTACGTCCTCTACACCCAAGTTAGGGACCCAACCCCTCTAGGGGACCTCTTCCTTTGCCGTTGGGTGGGGTCATAAGAACGAACTTTTTAGGGTACTGTCTCCTTGGACCACCGGATGTCAGGTACCCCAGTGTTTCTCGGTACGTGCTGAATCGTTGATTTTGTTGTTGTTTATAAGAGGTCTTAAGGGTAAGGTAAAAACCAAAACCCAACTCAGTCGGTTTTCTTCTTGGAAATACTCTAAACCTTTGTCTTCACTTCTCCGTCGACAATGACAGATTTCCGACGACACCAACATGCGTCACCCTCTACGTCGCTACGGACCCCCCAGGTCGACAGACGGGACGTAGGTCGAGAAGAAGGACCACGACCGGTTATCACCGGGGTCGGGTGGTGAGTTGCGACTCGACGTGTGGGTGTCTACACCCTTGAGGTCCGACCGTGTCAACGGGTCATAGAAGAGGTCCTCGTAGAGGAACCGTCAAGGTGTATTCACCGGTCTGTTCCGTAGAGTCTAACTTGTTTACCACTGGGGAAGAGACTTGGAGGTCGTGGAGACGATGGGGTCGAGGAGGGTGGTAGTTCGTCCCCGATTAAGGACATTATTTAGGGAGTCGAGAACGAGTACCACCAAGACGAAGAAGGGACTAACTTGGGACTGTCAAGGAAGAACAACCCGTCAAGGAAGAACTTCACCATTCGTGAGATGGTCCTACGAGGGAGAAGGAGGAGGAGGAGGAGGTTCTTCGGAAGGGATGTGGGGGAACCGTCGAGGTCACTCTGGACGAAGTAAGTCGGAGTATCTTAACAAACAATTTTTCCAGACGAAGAATGATGAGACTTTCCTGAGGTCCCTGTCCCACCCCAGAAACCAGGAGTAAAGACTCCTGTTCACCCTCCTTCGGTGTCATAAGGTCCGGAGATCTTCCACGGTCTATGAAGGACTAATTGAGAGAGTAAAACAGTAGTGTTCTTAAATGACGGAGTAAAATCCTTACTTCTCTTTCAGTCAACCACCTCAACCATAAACTTGGGACCTGATATCCGTGGTCCCGGATGTCAGGGAAGTGAACGAGTGCCGACCCCGTCTTTCACCCCGACACTAAAGGTAGGTACAAGTCGGAGGAACCTAAGGAACGAGGGACTGGGATGACGAGAGAGGGGAGGGTGTGGGTAAGCACGAGGTGGACGAGGAAGAGAGGCCGTCCGTTCGAGGTGAGAGGTGCCACGATTAGCCGTGGACCCCGGGCGCCGTCCGTCGTCGCAACTACCGAGGCGTCGACCCAAGTCTCTGTTCCCGGTCCGACTGAGTCTCGGTTTTGGATCGTTCACGTCTGTGGGCTGGCCTCCCCTACCTCTACTCCTTGTCGACCAGGGGAAGGGAGGCCGACCGGGGTGTGGGCCGTAAAGACTCCCGAGTGGTAGACCCGACGGTGACAGAGGGACGAACACACGAACGACGGTCGGATTGTGGAACGACCGGAGTTTCTTAGGAGGAGGTAATGCTTCGTCCAATCTCACTCAAAAGAGGTAGGATGAAGGTCGGATCCGACCATCAATCCCGACACTCCAACTATGTGTCCCAAGGGTAGGACGAGACGGTGACCCCTGGATGTACTGGAAAAAATTTTTCAATCAAAGAGGAAAAGGAGACGATATTCCGACAGGACTACTAATTTACTTTATTACACCCATTTCGTACGTCGGGTTGCTACCTCGGGACCGTTCGACACCGTGACCCTCTCTACGCTCTGTGTCACATAACGGTCCAGGAGTTTCTGTGGGACACGGGGCGGTTTCTAGGGAGCATAGTGATGGGAGGGATTTTCTTCGGTGACAAAACCGAAGATTACTATATCTAATCAAAGTGTACAAAAATTTTTTAAGGTTTAAATACCTCTAAACTAACTTCATGTCACCCTGAAGGGACCACCGAGTCACCATTTCTTGGACGGACGGTTACGTCCTCTGTTAGGGACCCAACACTACTAGGGGACCTCTTCCTTTACCGTTGGGTGGGGTCATAAGAACGGACCCTTTAGGGTACCCGTCTCCTCGAAGTCCGATGTCAGGTACCTTACCGGTTCTCAACCTGTACTGAATTGTTAATGTGCTGTTGGTGACTTCATGTCGTTGAAGGTTTATAAAGTGTACACGTTAAACCAGTCAAAACTATAAATATATACATGAGTACTTTGCATTCTCCCGTCTATAAACGTTTTGAGGGGTTTCAAAGGACACGGGGAAACCTTAGGTAGTGAGGGAGGTGAGGAAGGGGTCCGTTTGTGACTAGACGAAAGACAGGGTATCTAATCAGACATGAAAAAGTTTAGAATACATTTACCTTAATATGTCAGACACGAGAAACCCCTCCTACCCGTCTCTTAAACGGGTAATACGCAAACGGAGATCACTAAGACTCCAAGAAGGCAAAACAGTTCACACAGGTCGTTAAACAAAGGAAAATAACGGAAATAAGGTAACATACCGACACGGTGTCAGGTCGGTAAATGAACAACTACTTTTAAACTTAACAAAAATAAGAAAATGATAACGTGTATTTTGACACTTACAGGAATTTGTTCATAGACACACCTTTCAATAAAAAAGAAGAGGACCCATTTATAGACACTTACCTTACCTACCCAGTACACCATCCACAGCCAAAGTAAAATTTACAGGTAGTCCAGCAAAAGATTTCACTAACATGTGAAAAGGTAAGGGTGGTTATCACAAACTCTCAAAGTCAACGAGGTGTAGAGCGGTTGTGCACCATATCAGTTGAAAAATTTCGACTTGGGTATTGTGACCTACGTACCGTTACAGAGTAACACAGTATTAAACGTAAAAGGACTACTGATTACTACAACTCGAAAAATTTTTACACGAATAAACTGTAGACATATGGAAGAGGACACTTTACAGACAAGTTTAGGAACCGGGTAAAAGTATGACTCGACGTACAGAATAACTTAACATTCTCAAGAAATATGTAATACTTAAATTCAGAACAGAATACATACAATACTTATAAAAAAGAGTCTTATACCGAACGGAAAAATAAAAGAATCTCGTTGTAAAAAAATAAAACTACTTCAGATTATATATAAAAAATAAAATTAGTTTCTTTTACGAAAAACATAAGATAGGTTCTTTAGAAACGGATAGGGTGTCAATGTTTCTATAAGAGGAGAAAAAAAAAAAAAGTTCTTTAAAGATAAAAATGTAAAATCTAAAACCAGAGACTAAGACAAAACTCATTTTACACCATATATCGTAATAACAAGTAGGGGGGCGGGGAGGGTCGGGGGTGGTGACCTATCGGTCATTAAAATCGTGTTAACAACTTTTTTTTTTCGAAAGGAAGAAGGTGACTTAAGGCATCATAAAACCAGTTTTTTTGTCAACTGGTATATGTACACCCAGACAAAGACCCAAGATAAGATAAGGTAACTAGATATACAGATAGAAAAATGGTCATGGTTTACCAGAACTAATGATATCAAAATTCCTTCGGAACTTGAGTCCATCCCATTCAAAAAATTAAAACAAGAAGAAAAATTTTCAACGAAATGAAAAGGACCTTTCACTTTCACTTTCAACGAGTCAACACAGACTGAGAAACTGGGTACCTGACATCGGGAGGTCTGAGGAGACAAGTACCTTAAGAGGTCCATTCTTATGACCTCACCCATCGGTAAGTAAAGAGGTCCCCTAGAAGGACTGGGTCTCTAACTTGGACCCAGAGGACGTAACGTCCGTGTAAGAACTGGTAGACTCGGTGGCGTCTTCGGGTCCCTTCGGGGATCCAGGATCCTTACAGGTTTATGTAAAATTTTAGTCTAAAAAGTTTAGATTTTTTTCCACTGATGACCTTAAAACTAACCTTAAAGTATCTTAAAACTAACCTTAAAGTAACTTAAATATAATCCATCTCCCTTCGATATAATCCGTAAAGTATAGAGAGTTACGTTTTTGACCGTATAAAGAGACACATAAACTATAAATGAGAGTAGTTACAAAGTAGTAAAAGTCACAACTCCAAAATATTTAAATAAGGATTCATAAACTATTTACAACTACGATTAGATTTACCCTAAAAATTTTAAAACGAAAGTTTAACGAGCGACAATTCTTGAAAGTACCACATAAGAAGGAAAGGATTGTCTCCACAACCTTTTGGGCCTATATCCCCCGTAAGAACGTCACGAGTGACAGTTCACGACATCTATTCTACAGTTTTCAGACTTTCTTCTTCTCGTCTTACTGACTACCTCGAAGTTTATTTACGTATTTTTCGGAGGAGGAGGACAAGGGGAACTAAAACGGAGACTAAAAAATAATACCTCACACGCAACAATACCGCTACTCTCAACCCCTCCAGGACGTCACCCTTCTCTACCCTCCAGGAGTCGGGAGAAGGACAAGATGTGAGACAGGATCACGGCGGGTGCAGGTACGAAGGTTCCAGAAGATGTGTGTCATTTGGTCTGTAGAGGAGATTCGAGGTCCGTACATGGTGAGTGTCCTGACAATTTGAGTCGTAGAGATATTGACTTAAGTGTTAGAAAGGAGTTTGGTCAAAGAATAAGTCATAAAGAAAACAAAGTTTAACGTCAGGGGTGATCAACGTGTATGGGTTATCCTTATCGTCATTCATTTATGGGTTATTTATGAACAATACACCTATTCACCTACTTCTAAACGTCATGTCTTTCAGTAGAATAGGATTTATTAAAAACTCCTTTCAACGGTGGAAACTCGACCAAACCTTTCAGGGTACGTATAAGAGTATTACGACCTTTAGAGGTCTAAATTTGTTTTTCTGAGACGTACGGTCTCAACCAAGAAGAAGGACACAATGAGACCCGGAGTGATTCTGGTATCGATGTTCGTCCTACTCCCATCCTGTAAAGAACAGGAAACAACAAATCAACGTTTCAACACAGGTTGAGAAACCATGGGATACCTGATGTCGTGCGGTCGGAAGGAACAGGAAGTCACAGAGGGTCTCAAACGAGTTTCAGTACAGGTAACTCAGTCACTGTGGTAGGTTGATAGAGTAGGAGACAGTGGGGGAAGAGGAGGATGGAAGTTAGAAAGGGTCGTAGACCCAGAAAGGTTACCCAATCGAGAAACGTAGTCCACCGGTTTCATAACCTGGAAGTCGTAGTCAGGAAGGTTACTTATTAGGTCCAACTAAAGGAAGTTCTAACTGACTAAACTAGAGGAACGACAGGTTCCCTGAGAGTTCTCAAAAGAGGCCGGGGTATCAAGTTTTCGTAGTTACGAAACCACGAGTCGGAAGAAATGTCAGGTTAAGAGTGTAGGTATGTACTGATGACCTTTTTGGTATCTAAACTAATACACCTGGAAACAAGCAATTCACTATAGAGACGAAAATTTATGCGACAGATCCAAACAGTATCGAAAAGAAAGTTTCTCGTTCGCAGAAAATTAAAGTACCGACATCAGTGGTAGACGTCACTAAAACTTCGGGTTCTTTTAATTTAGACGGTGACAAAGGTAAGGGGGTGGGACTAGGTAAACGGTACTTCACTACCCTGATCTATGGTACTAGAGTCAAAAAACTTACAACTCAAAATTAGGTCAAAAAAGTGTGAGGAAAAAGTGAAAGTAGTTCTCCGAGAAATCAAGGAGAAATGAAAGACGGTAATCCCACCATAATAGACGTATAGACTACAACAACTATAAAGAGGGACGGTAGAACTAAGGTCGAACACGAAATAGAACAGACCGTAAAACGTACTAAATGAGACGTATCTTTAATTTATTCGTTCCACTGTTATGTGTAGGAACTTCCTGAGTAAAGGATTAAACCATGGTCAGGCAACAATGTATAGAACAAGATTGACATCTAAGAACTGGACTATGTCCAAAGAGTCCTCCGTCAATTCCACCAGACCATAAGGGTAGAAAACTTCTTAAAAGGTCAAACAACACTAGGTATGTCAGTTTCCGAAATCACATCAGTGACTTCGTCTTCATCTACAAAAAGACCTTAAAAATCAGGACCCTTGTCTTTTTAGTAAAAAGTAACGTTACTGACGTAGAGTAAGTAAAGATATAGTGGACACGGAACCGAGTTAGGACTTTACGTCTTCTATGAATTACGAAACTTCCTTACTTATTTACTCACCTACTTTGTCGAGGTACCACATTCATGACAAAGAGAAACATATCCACTCTTTTAACTTAGAGTCTCCGACGGGTCGATCCTTCGTCTGTCTAACCCCACGTTAGGGACAGTGGGACCAAGGGTCTCGTCACTAGAAAGGTGACGTAGTCCTGTCAACACTGTTGGTTCACGGCCAAAGTAAAGTAAAAGGAAGGTTGACTTGTTGTCTTACCCTTTCTGATCTCTAGAGAAGTTCTTTTAATCTCTATGGTTCCCTTGTAAAGTACGTTTGTACCCGAGTTATTTCCTATCTTTACCATACCTGGATTGTCTTCATCTTCTATAATTCTTCTCCACCGTTCTTATGTGTCTTGACATGTTTTTTCTAGAAGTACTGGGTCTATTAGTGCTACCACACTAGTGAGTGGATCTCGGTCTGTAGGACCTTACACTTCAGTTCACCCGGTTATCTTTCGTAGTGATGTTTGTTTCGATCACCTTCACTACCTTAAGGTCACCTCGATAAAGTTTAGGACTTTCTACTACGACACTTTCACGACGTGAGTTATACGGTCGTTTAAACCTTTTGAGTCGTCACCGGCGTCCTGACCTTTTCAGTCAAAAGTCAGGTTAGGGTTTCTTTCCGTTACGGTTTCTTACGAGTTTGATGACGTGTTAACGTGAGTAGAGTGTGCGATGATTTCATTACGAGTTTTAAGAGGTTCGGTCCGAAGTCGTTATGCACTTGGCACTTGAAGGACTACAAGTTCGACCAAAATCTTTTCCGTTTCCTTGGTCTCTAGTTTAACGGTTGTAGGCGACCTAGTACCTTTTTCGTTCTCTCAAGGTCTTTTTGTAGATAAAGACGAAATAACTGATATGGTTTCGGAAACTGATACACCTAGTGTTATTTGACACCTTTTAAGACTTTCTCTACCCTTATGGTCTGGTGGACTGGACGGAGAACTCTTTGGACATATGTCCAGTCCTTCGTTGTCAATCTCGACCTGTACCTTGTTGTCTGACCAAGGTTTATCCTTTTCGTCATGCAGTTCCGACATATAACAGTGAGACGAATAAATTGAAGATACGTCTCATGTAGTACTCTTTGCGACCAGACCTTCTTCGTGTTCGACCTTAGGTCTAACGGTCCTCTTTATAGTTATTGGAGTCTATAAGTCTACTGTGGTGGGAATACCGTCTTTCACTTCTCCTTGATTTTTCGGAGAACTACTTTCACTTTCTCCTCTCTTTTTTTCAACCGAATTTCGAGTTGTGAGTCTTTTGCTTCTAGTACCGTAGGTCAGGGTAGTGAAGTACCCTTTATCTACCCCTTTGTCACCTTTGTCACAGTCTGAAATAAAAAACCCCCGAGGTTTTAGTGACGTCTATCACTAACGTCAGTACTTTAATTTTCTGCGAATGAGGAACCTTCCTTTCAATACTGGTTGGATCTATCATATGAGTTTTCGTCTCTGTAATGAAACGGTCGTTTCCAGACAGATCAGTTCCGATACCAAAAAGGTTTCCAGTACATACCTACACTCTCAACCTGACACTTCCTCCGACTCGCGGCTTCTTAACTACGAAAACTTGACACCACAACCTCTTCTGAGAACTCTCAGGGAACCTGACGTTCCTCTAGGTTGGTCAGGTAAGACTTCCTCTAGTCGGGACCCTAAAGAAACCTTCCTGACTACGATTTCGACTTTGAGGTCATGAAACCGGTGGAGTACGCTTCTGTATTGAGTAACCTTTTCTGACACTACGACCCTCCCTAACTCCCGTCCTCTTCCCCTACTGTCTCCTACTCTACCGACCTACTGTAGTGACTGAGCTACCTGCACTCAGACTCATTTGAGGTCCTCAACCACTACCTGTCCCTCCGGACCGTACGACACTAAGTACCCCAGTGTTTCTCAGCCTGTGCTGACTCACTGACTTGACTCGACTTATCAAGAATTCACGAAGGACGTACGGTCCGTAACTATGGCCTACTTAGTTCTAATTCTTGAAATTCGATAATTTCAAGAGAACTCTCTAGTATACCAATCGGTGTTCTAAAACTGTGTATTTGTGTGTGTTTCGGAAAAAAGATCCTGGGACTGAACTTAGTTAGGAACTAGTTGATTTCGTAACTAGAGGTTTATTTCTAAAGACCCCGGAAGGGAACCTTTAAGATTAAGTAAGTAGTCGTTCACTACGGACCCTTAGTTATAAAATTGGTGACGAAACCGGACTACACAACATATCGGTCAGAACCCTTACCAGGTTGTCCTTCCAAAGTCTGTCTTCGGAGTACTTCGGTCTCTCATTCAGACAGAAGTAACAAAACAAACGTTTGTAAATGACTCGTAAACGATACAGAGTCGGTGTCAAGATTCAGAATCCCTATATCATTACTTGTTTTTTATTGATCCTTTTTTCACCTTTGTCATTGTCTAAAATAAAAGAACCCGAGGTTTTAGTGACACCTACCACTCACGTCGGTACTTTAATTTTCCACGAACGAGGAACCTTCTTTTCGATACTGTTTGGATCTGTCGTATAAGTTTTCGTCTCTGTTGTGAGACGACTGTTTCCAGGTGTATCAGATCCGATACCAAAAAAGTCATCAGTGTATATTTACACTCTCAACCTGGTGTTTCTTCCGACTCGTAGCTTAACTACAAAAACTTGACACCACGACCTCTTCTGAGAACTCTCAGGGAACCTGTCGTTCCTCTAATTTGGTGAGTTAGGGTTTCCTTTAGTTGGAACTTATCAGTAACCTTCATGACTACGACTTCGAGGTTATGAAACCGGTGGATTACGTTTCTTGACTGAGTAATCTTTTCTGAGAAACTACTTTTGTTGTTTTAAGACATTTCGTTAATAGGAAGTTAATTTTCTAGTTATTTATTTAAACAAAAAAATTTTTCTTTTCTAGGACTACGACTCTTTCTAATCCCGTCCTCCTCTTCCCCACTGTCTCCTACTCTACCAACCTACCGTAGTGACTTGAGTTACCTGTACTCAAACGCGTTTGAGACCCTCTGGCACTACTTGTTTCTTCGGACCGGACGACGTCAAGTACCCCAGTGTTCCTCACTCTGTGCTGAATCACTGACTTGTCGTTGTTACTTACTTTGCTTCAAGACAAGAGTAGGCAAAACACTCCTTCCCCCTTTCTGATTCACCCTCTACTACTCGTTCGTTCCTTTACTCACCTGTCACATGGGAGACCAACACCACGACTCGCGGAACCTCTTTCGTCTTGTCTCCTCACCCTACGCGTCCTGACTCTACCTCACAAGGTCGAGGGACTCTTCCACTGTAAAAGCGACTATGGAATCACTGTTTTCTTCGGTTGACATGCCTCGAGGTCTTGGGTCCGTCTCCCTTGACCTGTACCGTTTCAGAAATTCTCTCCCCGTCCAAACCATACACACCGACCGTCCCACCTTCGTTACCCTCTTCTCGACTTTTACACCAATCTGTCACTCTCGTACTACCTGTACATAGTAAATTCGTCTTCTAGATCTAAAAGAAGGTTTCCCAAAACTCTCCCTCACTGGACTACCCTGACTAAATTAACTAAACGAGACCGACGACCTATTTCCGTTCTCAGATCCCCAGGTCTCAATATCGTCCCCTGGTTCATCCCTGACTATCCTTAAGTCCGATCTCTACCACCGTCGAGTCCGGACCCATCCTTGTACGTCTACCTCTCTCTACCTGTGTGATCTTTGTGTCGATCCTCCGAAACGACCGCCCCGACTTATAACCCACGTACCCCTCCCACTGCTCCCGTCCCTCCCATTTCCTTCCGAGGACCTGAACTCATTGACCCATCTACTACTTGGTGAATGACTTTACCCTTCCGACTCTCTCACACGATCCAACTTTTTACAGAGGGGGTTTAAGGACAATTGACTGTTTCCGAAAGAAGAACAACTCAAAATCTGCCCAAAGAGACTCGGGGGACGTTACTCCTGAGTTGAGACTAGACATTTTTCACCATCTGAGTCTGTTTACCAAACAGATGAGGGGGTCGGGATGTGGTTGTGATTGTTTCCAAGACGGTCGAGTTCCGGTGTAGGGATCCTACTGGGATCACGGGAGATATTTCATAGACGGACTCGATCATGTTACAACGGTCCTCTTAGAGCGAAGGATCAGTTCTGGACCATTCTCTATCCGGGGAGATCCCTGAAGGGACCTCCGCCCGTCACTAATTCCGATGTGTGAAGACGACGTCCCCCGTTCCAAAAGAAGGACGAGTTCCTGATTCTAGGGTGTACGGAACCGGTTTTCTGTCTTTTCTTTTTGTTTGGTTCTATCTCAGGGATTTGTCGGGGAAGGGTTTCGTCGATGAAATCTTTCAAACTTCAGTATGTAGAAAAAAGAGACTTGTGTCGAGAAGTTAGTGGGTTTAGACTGAAGAGTTCCTGGATTCTCGACAGAGAAATTTTACGTTTGTAAGTCTTTTTATTGAGGGAGGGTCGGGTCACGTGTGGAATAAGATTGAACGTGACGATGACGGACAGTATTTCTATTTCTCCAAACCCCCGAAGGGACCACTAGGTCACCGACTACGTCGTTCATACCCAAACTAGGGACCAACCCCTCGAGTCTAGGGTGGACGAAGAGACGACGGTTTTTTTTTTTTTTTTCTATTTTGTCTTTGTCATGACATTTTTTAAGTTATTTCTGAACTTTTTACCAGGTGTACTTTTTTTTAGATTTCTTTTTATACGTAATTTTTCTCTCTCTCTCCAAACGAAGAGGAAGTCTCTTCATGGCCAGTTGTTCTGATGAATGGAGTAGTGCTTAGTCTCAACTCAAGCACCCGCTAAAAGGGGTAACGTCGCCAATCGTGGCTTGTTCCAGATGCGAAGGGTGAGATTGGACACAGACCGAAATACAGACTGTTGTGGGTCTTGGGCACTTACACTGGACAGCCCCTTTCCCTCTGAAACATCCACAGTGGTACAATTCTACTCCAGTACGACTTAATCTCACCTGGGATTAGGTTACTGCCGACAGGACGATTCTTCTCCTCGATCTCTACGTCTCTGTCCGTGTTCCTTTTACGGTACACTGCTGTCTCCGTCCCTCACCTCGGTAGTGTCTTCGACCGGCTCTCTGCACCTGGACCAAGAGGAAGACTTGGAGTTCTTCCTTGGACAAGGAGTACTTTCGAACTGAGACTTGAAGATCGGAGGTCTCGACTCCCTCACTTTCGAAATCGAATTGGGGGTTCTACTATCGAATGTGAAAGAGAACCCCAGGGTCCGTTCGGGAGTCCTACTATCACTACCGATGTGGAACAAGACCCTAGGGTCTGTTCGGGAGTTCTACTATCTTCTTCCGAATGTCACAAGGTGGTCTAAACACCAGAGGTTTCTCTTCTAAATTGAAGACCTGGTTTTTGTCAGAGTCAGTGAGTCTCGAAACACATCGTCTTTAAAATAATTTCACTATCATTGTCATTTTCGAAGACTGTATCTGTAGTCTTCCCATCTTTCTAATGGGTAGAACGATCAAATTTGTCCCGTAATATATGGAAAAACGATCGACGACTCTTATCGTTTTTGTTTTGTTTTGGAATTCCGACACTTTTAAAACAGGTCTGGGAAAGGGCATTGTATATAGAACCTTACTGTAGCCGTGTTCTAATCGGTCTTCTTTACCCAATTGGGTCTCGAGTTCCGACACTTTCAAAATGGGGTCTAGAAGGGTATTGTATGTAAGACTCGAGTTTTTTTCTGTACAGGAACTTGTTCTCTATGACGACGGATACTCCGGATACACAAATTCGGTTTTCTTACACTTTTTTTTTTTTTTTTTTCGAATGGAGGAGGAATTTCCCCGGAATCGGAACCTAAGGAATAGTTGGACGGATTCAATGGAGAGAGTTCTCTTATGTAAAGACAACGAAATTCGACAACGGTTTGGTTTGAGCCTAGAAGAATGGTCCGTGTCATTTCGGTCAGATGGTCCAACACCACTTCCTTTCTCGTCGCAATTGACGTCCTAAGGTTCGTTCCTCAGGTGTGCCGATTACGAGTTTTGTAGTCTACCCAAAGTCCTTTCATAAAAATTTCCGGTCCACTCTCTCCCCTCAGCGTCTCACATACTGACCAACTACCACTTCATACCCTGACACAGCGTCCCGAATGTCATGGTCAGGAATACGGGGTCGTCCAGACCCCCGGTGTACGAGTACTAGTAGTGTATCACTTACGGAAGGTAGACTACTACCGAAATTGAAGACACTTTGTTGAGTCCTCACACGTAGTCGAGAGTAGACCCATGAAGTCTCTCCTCGATTTCGTCTCCTATACCCCTTCTCACACAGGGTCCTTCCGGGATCTCCGAGGACCAAACAACGTTTCGGTTGGTCGAAGACCATAAAACAATATTATCGTGACGACGACGATTCGACGATTCAACGAAGTCAACACAGGCTGAGACACGTTGGGGTATCTGCCGTCGGGTGGTCCGAGGGGGCAGGGACCCTAAGACGTCCGTTCTTGTGACCTCACCCAACGGTAAAGGAAGAGGTTACGTACTTTCACTTTTCACTTTCACTTCAGTGAGTCAGTACAGGCTGAGAACCGCTGGGGTACCTAACGTCGGGTGGTCCGAGGAGGCAGGTATCCTAAAAGGTCCGTTCTCATGACCTCACCCCACGGTAACGGGAGAGGTATATTGTCGTGATCCTTTGCTTGTGACCGTCTTTGTCCAAAACGACCGTGTGACATATAAGTGTCGTGGGTCGTGTCACGATCTGTCAACGGCAACAAGTCAATGATTCAGTACAGACTGAGAAACACTGGTGTACCTGACGTTGTGTGATCCCAAGGGACAGGAAGTGGTAGAGGGTCTCAAACGAGTTTGAGTACGGGGAACTCAAGTCACTACGGTAGGTTGGTGGAGTAGGATACAGTGGGGGAAGAGGAGGACGGGAGTTAGAAAGAGTCGTAGTCCCAGAAAAGACTACTCAGTCAAGAAGCGTAGTCCACCGGTTTCATAACTTCGAGAGTCGTAGTCAGGAAGGTTACTTATAAGTCCCAACTAAAGGATATCCTAACAGACCAAACTAGAGGAACGACAGGCTCTCTGAGAGTTCTCAGAAGAGGTCGGGGTACCAAACTTTTATAGTCGAGAAACCACGAGTCGGAAGAAATACCAGGTTGAGAGTGTAGACAAATACTGATGACCTTTTTGGTGTCGAAACTGATATACCTGGAAACAGTCGTTTCACTATAGAGACGAAAAATTATGTGACATGTCATGTCTATCTCTTATTTATAAACAACTTACTTAATTAATCACTGAATGAGGTGTAGGATCTGACTTCACTTGTGTTATAGGAGGACCGAACCTTTTTGTGAACAACCGTCATAAACATCTTTGAGTCTTATAAAGAAGACTATTTGTGTATCACCCGTTTATCGTAAGATAACCCGTAAACTACTTGTAAGGGAGACGGGTAACTCACACGTTCCACCCGTATCAACAATGGTAAAAAACGTCTACTCAAGGACTCTGAGTCTCTCCCACTCTGAACAAAGGCCGGGGACATTCCCCTCCGGGACGTGGGTCTTGGGGTCACACACACCGTGACTTCGGACAGGGAGTGAGATGTGTCGACAGTCACGTCTTTACCCGACCGAGGACTAAATTGACCATAGACTCTCTTCGAAACAGACAGTCGACCCTGCGTCCGGGTCCGTGATTGGGACTTCAACCTGTACCGAGTCCTCTCTCCCACGACCCCGCCTAGGAGTAGAGTCGCCAGTGACTCTCGCGACAGACCGAGTCCCCTCAGAGTCAGAGGGCCTTTGCGTGGAGGAAACCAAGAAGTCTCACCGAGAGTCTGACATTGTACGGACACTTAGTGGACCCCAAGACGATTTGACTTCTAAGGCTGAGGTGTCCTGGGAACACCCCGGTTCAAAGACTAAAGATTATCCGAGGGTCCACTACACCCACGACAACCGGGTAGACGACGTGACACATCTCCCGTCACCTCCGCCCTCACCCCACCCCACCCGTCTCTCCTCGTTTTACCTCCACGACTCCAGATCCCTCGACACCCTACCGCAGAAACGTCCCTTTCACCGAGTAGAAGTGAGGAGAGAAAGAGAAGTGAACTTTTAACAGCAATCTTCGGAGAGAAGTAGAGAGAGGGGGAAGCGGGTAGTTATCATATTTCTTTCTCTCGACTCGTAGTCCTGTAGACGTAAGAACAGGACGGGTCCCCTCCGGTCGCGGAGGGG
This sequence comes from Capra ibex, assembly GCA_006410555.1. Taxonomy (NCBI): domain Eukaryota; kingdom Metazoa; phylum Chordata; class Mammalia; order Artiodactyla; family Bovidae; genus Capra; species Capra ibex. The sequence goes on from SJYO01014747.1 coordinate 27,021,655, forward strand.
GTCAGTCCTGGGGTCCCTCGACCGTCGGTTCGAAGGAGGGAGAAGGAAGTCGGGACACCGGGATTGAGGTCCTCGGACGCGTTCCACCCCTGGTCTCACGTCACTCAGACGGCGACAAGGGGTCGTTCGGGTAGTGAATCTCCCTACCCACCTACACCCCTCTCGACTCCCCTCCGGGAAGGATAAAGGATCGTGAACACCCGTCGGGCGTCCCGTGTCCTCAATTACTTCTGTCTCCTACCGGAGGAGGTTTACCTGGAGAGTTCGAGACGCCCGTCGTCCCTCCCTCTTCGACCTGAAGGGTCGTTCTGGTTCTCAGGTGACCGACATGGTGGAAACTGGGATAAGTAACAGTTGTACGAGATTACGTCCCGTAGGCTCAGTCTCTCTCTTATAGAAGCTTACCCTTCAATGGAAGTCCAATTAAATATTCAAGGTTCGTTCTAGGATTTCCTGAAACACCCCTCGTCTCACCATCACTTGAACTATTTAGGTAAGACTTATAGTGACCATTTACTCTCCTCTACCAGTTTATTTATGTCTTTTTTAATTTTCTGGTAACACACCCCGATACTATGAATCTTTTCTATATGGTTACATTATATTATCTTTCGGGTCTTCAGGGTGTGTACGAACTTTATAAATCTTATACTGTTTGTACCGTAAAGTTTTACCCAACCGTTACCTATTTATACCGACTCTTTTCATTCCTAAACTAAAAAGGAACTTGGTGTATCAGTGTATTTAAGGTTTACCCTATTTCTCATTTTACATTGTCACTATGGTTTTTCTATTACCTCATCTCCTTTTATAAATATATTCCAGTTACGTCTCCTCTGGGGAGACTCAAACTGTGACTTTCGTCTTTGGGATTTCCTTTCTACCCTTTTACACTGCCGTTTTCAAGAATGTGCAATTTTTAGAGTATTTGTTTTAATTATTCGTTCATTATTTAACCCCCTTAAGTCATATATGGACTACTTCCCAATTATAATAATGTTTAATTATCCCTTTTCTGTAGTCGGGTTGTCTTTACCCGTGGTTCGGATTGTCTGTACACTAAATCTTCATTCGTACTTACCCCTGAAGGGACCACCAGATCACCAATTCTGAGACACGAAGGTGGCGTCCCCCGTGTCCAGGCAGGTCCTTGCCCCTAGGGCGTCCGGTACACCGTGTCGGTTTTTCTGGTTGACGTTTACTGGTCATTGGTACGCTTTGGTGAACGTTACTACTGTCATTATTTACGATGATTTTGGGACTCCATGGAGAAAGACGGTCGACTTACCCGTATCTAGCCCTCTATAAAAAATTTACTGTCTGTCCCCTCTCAAACCTGTTTGTCTGAGATTGAATGGCGACGACCCTGACATATAACCATGTTGACGAGTTGTCCCGCTTTCGGGAATTTCGAAAGGTAGACAAACGTGGTCTTTAAGGTAAAGATCTTTAACTAGGATTTCTTTATTAATATACGTGCTTTACTTACGTCATTACACGTACGTAGTGTCACCGTGAGTGAGTACCTTTTGTCTTTGACGAATTTAGGCGCAGGTGTTCAGGCTTGAGAGGAGGAGGTCGAGTGAGGTTGTCAGTGGGTTCCGGAGACTGGGTTGCCAGATTTAGAGGGGACTTCTCGTTCGTAAAGGGTGGGAAAGAGACCCAACTCGGAGTGTTGCGGGGGAGCACCGAATGTTCCGTCCTGACCTAAATCGAGGTACGACCCTTTCCAACTCCCGTCCTCCTCTTCCCCTGCCGTCTCCTACTCCCGCCATCCTACCATAGTGGCTGAGTTACCTGTACCCAAACCCATCTGAGGCCGTCAGCCACTACCTGTCCCTCCGGACCACACGACGGTAAGTCTCCCGGCGTTTCTCAACCTGTGCGTGCTGACTCGCTGACTCGACTCGACTTGGTCCACCACCCCGAAGGGTCCACCGAATCACCATTTCTTAAGTGGATGGTTAGCTCCTCTGCGTTCTCGGAAACCAAACTGGGAACCCAGTCCTTCTAGGGGACCTCCTTCTTTACCGTTGGGCTAGGTCATAAGAACGGACCTTTTTAGGGTACCTGGCTCCTCGGACCGCCCGATACCAGGTTTCCGAACACTTCTCAGTCTGTGCTAACTCGTGCGTGCGTAGGTCCGTCTCGACCTGTACGTTCCCCTGGTCCGTCGACGACTCCTAAATTGATCCCGAAACTGAGAATAAAGACCACAGGTCTTCCTTATCTTTCGTAAAAGACAGAGGGATCCCTGGACGAAAACAAAGATTCTGGACGAAAACCGACGAATGATGAGAATCCGGGAGCTTCGGGGTACGCCAGACGAGGTGCGGAGTCCGGGGTGTAGCGGGTCCTTCGGAGGACCGTCGAGGTCGGTGTGTCAGGTGAAAGTCAAGGTTTGAGTAGTACGGCAGACGTCTACGACGAGGGAAACGACGTGTGTGAGGAGGGAAGGAGAGGACGGACCGACGTTCCAGGGCGAAGTCTTCGGGGAAGGACAAAGGTATCTAGGAGATACTATACCCCGAAGGGACCGCCGAGTCCGTCATTTCTTGGACGGACGTTACGTCCTCTGTACCCAAGTTAGGGACCCAGCCCTTCTAAGGGACTTCTTCCCTTACCGTTGGGTGAGGTCATAAGAACGAACCTCTTAAGGTGCCTGCCTCCTCGGACCACCTGATACGTGACGTACCCCAGCGTTCCTCAGTCTGTGTTGACTCGCTGATTGTGAAAGTGAAAAAGATACTACACATAATATCAACGTAAAAATATAACTAAATACATTGACACGGAGGGGTGGTTCTGAAAGTCACTACATATCGTCCTAATACCGTCAACATTGGGGTCCTTAGTGTGTCATGAATTGTACCGGAGTTGTACCGGTTGGTCCCGAGACCCTTTAATAGAAAATAATAAAGAGACTATTTGGGATGGGGAAACAAAAAAGACAGAAGAATAGTCTTACGGTTGGTCAACCTACAACCTGAAGAACTTGATAAAGAGATTCATAAAAGAGAACATATAAAAAGAAAGACTGTAAAACAAGACGTAAGACCTCTAAAGTGATTGAAACAAAAGGTCTTGTGAAGAATTTTCGGAAAAATATGAATTGAACGAAAAGTGAAAGTTTAAAAAATTTATGAACATAATATAAGAAACGTCGGTTTCTACCTCTTCGAAATATGTCAGTCGTTTTTATTCTGGTCCTCGACTGACACCGAGTCTAGTACTTGAGGAATAACGGTTTAAAACTGAATTTAACTTCTTTCATCCCTTTTGGTGATCTAGTAAGTCCAGACTGGATTTAGTTTAGGGAATACTAATATGTCACCTTCACTCTTTATCTAAATTCCCCGATCCAGACTATCTATCTCACGGACTACTTGATACCTGCCTCCAAGTACTGTAACATGTCCTCTGCCCCTAGTTCTGGTAGGGGTACCTTTTCTTTACGTTATTTCGTTTTAGCGACAAACCCCTCCGGAATGTTTATCGACACTTTTCTTCTCTTCGTTTTTTGTTTCCTCTTTTCCTTTCTATATTCGTAGACTTACGTCTCAAGGTTTCTTATCGTTCCTCTCTATTCTTTCGGAAGGAGTCACTAGTTACGTTTCTTTATCTCCTTTTGTTGTCTTACCCTTTCTGATCTCTAGAGAAGTTCTTTTAATCTCTATGGTTCCCTTGTAAAGTACGTTTCTACCCGAGCTATTTCCTCTCTTTACCATACCTGGATTGTCTTCATCTTCTATAATTCTTCTTCACATGTGTCTTCTTCACATGTTTTTTCTAGAAGTGTTGGGTCTATTAGTCCTACCACACTAGTGAGTGGATCTCGGTCTGTAGGACCTTACACTTCAGTTCGCCCGGAATCTTTCGTAGTGATGCTTGTTTCGATCACCTCCACTGCCTTAAGGTCAACTCGACAAAGTTTAGGACTTTCTACTACGACACTTTCACGACGTGAGTTATACGGTCGTTTAAACCTTTTGAGTCGTCACCGGTGTCCTGACCTTTTCCAGACAAAAGTAAGGTTAGGGTTTCTTTCCGTTACGGTTTCTTACGAGTTTGATGGTGTGTTAACGTGAGTAGAGTGTACGATCATTTAATTACGAGTTTTAAGAGGTTCGGTCTGAAGTCGTTATGCAATTGGCACTTGAAGGACTACAAGTTCGACCAAAATCTTTTCCGTCTCCTTGGTCTCTAGTTTAACGGTTGTAGGCGACCTAGTACCTTTTTCGTTCTCTCAAGGTCTTTTTGTAGGTAAAGACGAAATAACTGATACGGTTTCGGAAACTGATACACCTAGTGTTATTTGACACCTTTTAAGACTTTCTCTACCCTTATGGTCTGGTGGACTGGACGGAGAACTCTTTGGACATATGTCCAGTCCTTCGTTGTCAATCTTGACCTGTACCTTGTTGTCTGACCAAGGTTTATCCTTTTCGTCATGCAGTTCCGACATATAACAGTGAGACGAATAAATTGAAGATACGTCTCATGTAGTACTCTTTGCGACCAGACCTTCTTCGTGTTCGACCTTAGGTCTAACGGTCCTCTTCATAGTTATTGGAGTCTATACGTCTACTGTGGTGGGAATACCGTCTTTCACTTCTCCTTGATTTTTCGGAGAAGCTACTTTCACTTTCTCCTCTCACGTTTCAACCGAATTTCGAGTTGTGAGTCTTTTGCTTCTAGTACCGTAGACCAGGGTAGTGAAGTACCCTTTATCTACCCCTTTGTCACAGTCTGAAATAAAAACCCCCCGAGGTTTTAGTGACGTCTATCACTAACGTCGGTACTTTAATTTTCCGCGAATGAGGAACCTTCCTTTCAATACTGGTTGGATCTGTCGTATAAGTTTTCGTCTCTGTAATGAAACGGTTGTTTCCAGGCAAATCAGTTTCGATACCAAAAAGGTCACCAGTACATACCTACACTCTCAACCTGACACTTCTTCCGACTCGCGGTTTCTTAACTACGAAAACTTGACACCACAACCTCTTCTGAGAACTCTCAGGGAACCTGACGTTCCTCTAGGTTGGTCAGGTAAGACTTCCTCTAGTCGGGACCCTAAAGAAACCTTCCTTACTATGATTTCGACTTTGAGGTTATGAAACCGGTGGAGTTCGCTTCTCAACTGAGTAACCTTTTCTCAGATTACGACCCTCCCTAACCCCCGTCCTCCTCTTCCCCTACTGGTTCCTACTCTACCGACCTACCGTAGTGCCTGAGCTACCTGCACTCAGACTCACTTGAGGTGCTCAACCACTACCTGTCCCTCCGGACCGTACGATGTTAAGTACCCCAGCGTTTCTCAGTCTGTCCTGACTCGTTGACTTGACTTGACTTGACTTGACTACGGACACAAGTATTGTCGTAACAAGTGTTATCGGTATTACGTCACTTCAACGAGTCAGCACAGGTTGAGAAACGTTGGGGTACCTGACATCGGATGGTCCGAGGAGTCAGGTACTTTAATAGGTCCGTTCTCATGACGTCACCCAACGGTAAAGGAAGAGGTACTCTAGAAGGACTGGGTCCCTAGTTTGGACCCAGAGGACGTAACGTCCGTCTGCAAAATGGTAGACTCGGTGGTCCCTTCGGGCCGGTATTACATCTTTGATGGGTTTGCAGGTAATTACACACACGTAGGTTACCTTATTAAAAGTCGGAATCTTTCCATCCTTTAAACCTGTCAGTACCTATTTCGGATTCCTGTAATACGATTCACTTTATTCGGTAAGTGTTTTACCGAATTATGACATACTAAAGTGAATATACTCCATGGATCAGTTTAAGTATCTGAGTCTTTCATCTTACCCTCCACGGTCCGTGACCCCCGTCCCTCCTCATCCATAAATCACAAACTACCCACTTCTCAAGATAAAATGTTCTGTTCTTTTGAAGACCCCTACCTATTACCGATGTCAACACATTGTTACACTTTTATGAATTACGGTGACTTGACACGTGAATCTTTACCCATTTTGTTATTTAACATATAACACATATAAAGTGGTATCAAAAAATTTAATAAAGAAAAAGAGATCAACAAGAAAAAAAGAATTGTAGAACAGAAAAATAAATTCTATGTCATATAGGAACTTGTAAGGAATCCCATGATTAAAGGAAGGAAATAAAGAAAAAATAACTTCATGTGGTCTGATGTCCCAGTACAATCAAAGTCTATATGTCACTAACCCAACATATATACGTATGTCTGGACGTAAGGTCTAAGAAAAGACAATATCCAATAATTTTATATAACTTATATAGTTATCAACGGATACGATATGTCATCATCCAGGAACAACAAATAGATAAAGTATATGTCATCACACATGGACCTCTTCCGTTACCGTGGGGTGAGGTCATGAGAACGGACCTTTTAGGGTACCTACCTCCTCGGACCATCCGACGTCAGGTACCCCAGCGACTCTCAGCCTGTACTGACTCACTGAAGTTAAAGTGAAAAGTGAAAAGTGAAAGTACGTAACCTCTTCCTTTACCGTTGGGTGAGGTCACAAGAACGGACCTCTTAGGGTCCCTGCCCCCTCGGACCACCCGAAGGCAGATATCCCAGCGTGTCTCAGCCTGTGTTGACTTCGCTGAATCGTCGTCGTCGTCGTCGTCGTCGTCGTCATACATAGACAATTAGGAACAACACATAGATAAAGAATATGTCATCACACATAGACAATACGAGTTTGAGTTAAAAAGGGAAGGGGTGGAAAGGGGAAACCATTTAAACAAAAGACTCAGACACTCAGACAAAGACTAAACATTTATTCAAGTAAACATAGTACTTCTTCCTTTACCGTTGGGTGAGGTCATGAGAACGGATCTTTTAGGGTACCTGCCTCCTCGGACCACAGGTACCCCAGTGTTTCTCAACCTGTACTGACTCGCTGAAGTGAAAAAAAAAAAAGTGAAAGTAAACATAGTAATAAATGAATAAACAAAAGTCGACGCGACTCAGAAGGAAGGACTCGCTCCCGAAGGAGACCATCGTCTCTCGTCCCCGATGGGAGGTTGACACCACGCACCCGAAGAGTGACACCGCCGAAGAGAACGACTCCTGGGGTCCGGGATGTTGCGCGCTCGAGTCATCTACACTGAGTACCAGAGATCTCGCGCCCGAGTCATCTACACCACATGCCCAAATCAACAGGACACCGGTCGTACACTTTAGAAGGGTCTGGTCCCTAGCTAGGACACAGGTAGCCGTCCACCTAAGAAGTGGTGACCTAGTGATCCTTTCAGGGATATAGTAAAAAATCTAAGGCGTAAGTTCATGATAGAATACTATAAACAGAAATAGAATAAATGAAGTTGCTCATACTATTAGAGATCCAGGTAGGTACAACGACGTTTACCGTAATAAAAATAAAAAGAATACCGACTCATATCGTATAACTTTTCGTCTCTGTAATGAAACGGTTGTTTCCAGACAGACCAGTTCCGATACCAAAAAGGTCACCAGTACATACCTACACTCTCAACCTGACACTTCTTTCGACTCGTGATTTCTTAACTACGAAAACTTGACACCACAACCTCTTCTGAGAACTCTCAGGGAACCTGACGTTCCTCTAGGTTGGTCAGGTAAGACTTCCTCTAGTCGGGACCCTAAAGAAACCTTCCTTACTACGACTTCGACTTTGAGGTCATGAAACCGGTGGAGTACGCTTCTCAACTGAGTAACCTTTTCTCAGATTACGACCCTCCCTAACCCCCGTCCTCCTCTTCCCCTACTGGTTTCTACTCTACCGACCTACCGTAGTGACTGCACTACCTGTGCTCAGACTCACTTGAGGCCCTCAACCACTACCTGTACCTCCGGACCGCACGACACTAACTACCCCAGTGTTTCTCAGCCTGTACTGACTCGCTGACTTGACTTGACTTATAGTATATATATAGATATATATAGAGTGTAGAAGAAATAGGCAAGTAGACAACTACTCTAAATCCAACCGAGGTACAGAACCGATAACATTTATGGTGACGATACTTGTAACCCAAGTACATAGAAAGACTCAATCAAAAGTAGAAAAGGTCTATTATACGGGTCCTCACCCTAATGGCCTAGTATACTATTGAGATAAAAATCATAAAATTCCTTGGCGGTATGATAAGAGGTATCACAGCGTTGTCAAATGTAAGGATAGTTGTCACATACTGCCAAGGGAAAAGAGATGGGAGAAAGAAAAATTTCAACAGAAAATAAGAGACTTAAAAGAGACTCCTAGAGGAAACGAGAAGTACAACCATCGAGAACAGTTTTACACACCCCGAGGGACCGTAGAAAATTATAATTTATCCGACTACACGTGTACCCGTCTCGACTCACTTGTCTACCCCTCGGTGATTTGCGACCTTACTCCCCTGAGCGAGTCCTCATGACTCCTGGTGCGACCATCGTGCGTGAGAGTGGTCCGACGAGCATGTTAACAGAAATCTCCTCTTTGACTAAAAGGAGTCAACCCATCCACGGACGGACGAAAGTCCTGAACCGTCTTTCTCGGACCTCATGAGTGTGTACCTCGAAGTGACCGAGACGGACAAGGTCGGGGTGAAGAGTGAGACGGAAGACACTATGGACGGGAGTACAGGCGTCCACGGGACTCTAAAGTGACCGTTTTCCCACTTGGGGGCCGAGGTCGGGGAAGCGTATAAAAGACCCGAAAACGAGGGAGAAGGTTTCCAGAGAAGAAAGGCAGAAGGTCTTGGAAGAGGGCAGCAGAAACGACACGATGAGATCTGGAAAACGAGTGACTAGGTAGTGAACTTACTTCGTCTCCTATACTTTCACGGAAGAATCAGGGACAGAACTTAACCTGAGACGAGTAGGACTCCGGGTTGGTGAACGTATTAGTAGTGTCCCTACCTTAGTTACGGTCGGAACCCAAACTCGGGAACTTATGGGCTAGAGGTCCGATGAGACACTGTGAGACGTGTGGGACCGTGGTACACGCCCGCGGGTGTGTGTGTGTCTGTGGGTCGACAGACCACAGTCGAAGAGGCCCCAAGAAATATGGACCCACTCCAGAGCCGGAGGGACAAGACGAGGAGTGGACCCTGAGGTGGACACCTCGAGGAACGGAGAGAGGGAAGGTGAGGGTGTAGCCGGCGGGATTGAGTCGGAGTGACAGGACGGTCGAGTAGTACCTTGACGACGGAGGTCGGAGGGGAGGGGTCGTGTATGCCGGTATCGGTCTCGGTGGAAGGTTTAAGGCTCTAGACTCGTACCGTGAAGGGACGAACTGGAGATCTCGGTCGTCCTAGTTTTGACCTTAGGAATCGTACTGTAAGATCAGAAGAAAAACTCGACCTGACAAAGAGGTTAGTGTATATAGATATCAAAGGGTCACTCAGTGTGAAGGGACCTACGTAGGGTCTGAACCAGGTACGACCAGGGAGAAGACCCTTGTGGGAAAGTGGGAAAGACAAGAATCTACCAAGTTTAGGTAGACAACCCCCTCCCTGGAAATACGGGGTAGAACCACGAAGGAAGGTATACCTTCCTGTATGTAATGACATTATCAGGACCTGAGGATAGCAGAGTGATGGGTGTCGGGGAACCCACGAGGTCTCAGTGGAGCAGGTCTTTCGGAACCACTGACGGTCCGACCCAAACCAAAGAGGGAAAGTAGATGTTACAGGACATGTAACTCGAGGGAGGGTCGATTTGTCGAGTAGGGAACGGTAAGCCAAGTCTCCGTGGTCACAGACAAGGGTCCACCGACCGTTCAGGATTTAGGAGAACCGTGAGAGGGAAGGACGGAGTGGGTGCGTCCCGGTTCCTTCCGACCAGTCGTCCTGAGGGAGAATGGTCGAAGGAGAGAGTCTACCCTGAAACAGGGGTTCCGAGGTCTACGGACCTCAGTGTAGTGGTCTCCTTCCCCGAGGGGCTAGAGGGCACAGGGTCTTCGGTAGACTTAACAAGGCGCACTCGGGACTTGAAGACAAACTAGGAGGAAGTTCGGGTATAGAAGAAGTCTCTTTCCAGAAACACTAAAGACGTTGGTGTGTGTACGGAACATTTCTCTACATCTCGTGAGTAAACACACCTTTGTATTTTTGTTTTGTGGGACTTTTTTGTGTGTGGTCCAAGTATCCCTTGTCTAGACGGATATAACACCACTAGACTCAGACTTTATCCAGACGGTGTCTCACTCTCTAATTTTTGTTTACTTTGGTGCACGGTTCACGACGACTCCTCCTTCGGGGGAGTCGAGATCAACCTACTGGGAGAGGGTCCTTTACCTATTCCGTACTCCAGACGAGTCTCGACCGGGCCCTCCCTCTCTCCTCCTTCTCTCCGAACCCCGACAGAGGTGGGTGTGGGGGCCTTCACTACGTGTTTGGTTGGTGACGTCTTCGCGAGGCCTCCCGTACGAATCTCCTAGTGTCACTCATTCTGGGGGGGGGGGTGGGGGCGGTGGTGGTGACTTTTTTGTCAAACCTTGAGACGTGTGGTATGAAGAGTACCTATAAAAATTGTATGTAACCGAATTACTGACTAGATTACGTAGCATATCGTTTCTTTGAACAAATAAAACTTATTGAACCGTAAAGGGTCTACAGAAACCGGTGTCTTGCGAAAGTCCCCCTTGTGAACGATTCTAGGAGCCTTATATAAAAGACAGCAGAAGAACCCAAAAAAAGGAGGTTCGAACGAAACGTCAGGACGTCGTAGTCGTAGTGAACCCTCGAGTAATCTTTATGTCCACACCCTGAAGGGACCTCCAGGTCATCAATTCTTAGGTGAAACGTCACGTCCCCTACACTCAAGTTAGGGACCCACCCCGGGGTTCTTGGGTGTACGACACCTCGATGATTCGGGCGCGTGGTCCTGATGACTCAGGCACACGATGTTACTTCTGGGCTACGTCAGTTTACTTACTTACTTACTTACTTATGTCTTCGTATCCGGGGTAGGATCTAAACCTTAAACTCTCTCTTCCGGATCCTTAGACTCATAAATATTCGAGAGGTTCACTGAGAATACGTACAACTTCAAACTAGTCGTCGTGAACTCCCGTCTAAAAGTTTCACCCCAGGTACTTTGAGGTCAGAGGAGTTAGAAGAATCCTCTGGATGTTCCAGGTTTAGTAAAAGTATTGTATGTCTTACAAACGGAATACGTGACTATTTTTTCGTTACCCCCAACCCTATGACACTATATTCTTTGTCTACATAACAAGAAGTAAGTATCAAGGACTGTGTGTCGAAGATTTGGGAATAGTAAAGGATTCACTATTCTGTCTCCGATTTCCTCGTGGAAACAATAAGTATTGTTCTGGGAAAGTTGGTGTGGACTCAAATATAATTACGTCACCGTAAAAGTTTCGAGAATCCCTACCACCCGACCGACGGTCCTCTTAGTTAGTACACTAATTTCCCAACCGTGAAAGTAGGGACTGAAGATTGAAGGACCCTCCTTTCTCCTCGCACCCTAATTGAATTAATAGTTACCAGTTACTAAATAGTTAATACGGATATATTACTTCGGAGGTATTTTTAGGGACTTTACACTCCAAGTTTCTCGAAACCCAACCACTTGTACGCCTCCACGACCCTGTGTGGACCCTCCCACACTCCGAGGTGTAGGAAAGGGGTATACTTAGAGAAGGTAGACACCATCGTTTAATAGTTTGGATCCCTCTCGCAGGTCAAAAGGTCCACCACGACAGGGACGGTCAAGTCCTCTACGTTCTCTCCTTCAAAGCTAGGGACCTAGTCCTTCTACAGGACGTCATCCTTTGCCGTTGGGTGGGGTTATAAGAATGTACCTTTTAAGGTACCTGTCTCCTCCGACCACACGATATGAGGTACCCCAACGTTTCTCAGTCTGTACTGACTCGTGGACTCGTATATGTGTGTGTCCCCCTCCCAGTTGTCTGCGTGTCCGCTGTTAGACTTGAACACTACCCGCAGACTTCATCCCTGTTAGGACACCCTTACTCGGGACACCCTAGACTGCGATGGGGGTCCGTCTTTCACAGTCTTCGTTCAACTTAACATCCTGGGGGTCCACCACAGGCCCTTGACGGACCACACTCTTTTGAGGGGTATATAAAACCATCGGTCTTCATTCACCCCTCTTCCTTTTACCTCTCAAAAAGGAAGGTCCCCATTTTGACGACACGGAATGTCGTGTAGTTCTGTCACCGTCCCTTGGTTTCAAACGTGTTGGTTAAAACGTTCAATGTTTTAGTACGCACCCATTTTCTAAGCAAGTTTCAGTTCTGTCTGATTACCTAAAATTACATCCCGAAGGGACCACCGAGTCTACCATTTCTTAGGTGGACGGTTACGTCCTCTGTACTCAAACTAGGGACCCAGTCCTTCTAGTGGACCTCTTCCCTTACAGATGGGTGAGGTCATAAGAACAGACCTCTTAGGGAATTTCTCTCCTTGGACTCTCCGATGTCAGGTGACCCCAACGTTTCTCAGTCTGTGTTTAGTCTGGATCCATTTTCTAAGTAACTTTCAGTTCTGTCTGATCACCTAAAATTACATTGTCTCACGGTTTAAAAGTCACTATCCCGAAGACTAAGGTACAACGTTGATTCAAAATCTTTCGATGGTGAACAACTAAGAATTGCGAAACGAATTCTTCTTATAGGTGTTAGTAGACTTTTCTTAAAGTTCTGGGAGGGGGGGAAAGGATGACATGTAGAGACACTTCAGTAGAAAAGAAGTATGCGAAGTCGGTTTTCTTGTGTAACGTTATGGTCCTCGTCGATACTCTTGGGTCTACAGAAGATAATCTCGGTCTGTAATTTCTCTGAACGTTTCACCTTTGTTACGGTGGGAAGAGTAACTTGAAATAAAACTTTTTTATGTAGATAAAATGGATTTTTATATAAAAGCCAATTATACAGTACCGAATAACAATAAAGTTTGTTTTATAAAATTTTGTAAAGAGTCAAAATTCAAGATTTCACGATTTATCGTTAATCTATATTGATTCTGGGAACCTTAAGAACACGACACACACACACGAGTCAACGTAGACTGAGAAACGTTGTGGTACCTGACATCGGGTGGTCCGAGGAGACAGGTACCCTAAAAGGTCCGTTCTTATGACCTCACCCAACGGTAAAGGAAGAGGTCCTTAGGTACCCCAGGAACTATTAAAAATTTTCACGTTTCCCCGGGCTTCTAGTCTCAAACACTTCCCGACTAGATCCCCTTGGAAATCTCAGGGCTCCGGGTCCCACTTGGAGGGGTTGGATGTATTCAGGTCATCTCCTATCTCTGTCACCCCAACCCACCTACGTTTACCGTGAAGGCGGTGGTTCCACGGTGTCTGTCCTCCGAACCGAAACCCAGACAACACGGTCCCAGGTGGTCCTGCCGTACTCTCCCGGCCCCGGAGGAAGGACACCCTCACTGTCTATCGGAGAGTCGCCTCCGACAGTCCTGTGGCCGACACCCCTCCTCCGAGGGCGGTCCGGGTGGACTAGGACCACGAAACTCTGAGGGACCGGATAACAGATCTGGTCCCTCGTCGGACTAGGACAAGACCTTCCAAGTTTGTACCCTGTCTAAAGTACGGTTGGGTAGTCGGAGAGTGGTCACGAGTGTCACCCCTCTTTAGGCGTCTACGGACACCATTTTCCCGACCAGTAGAGGAAGAGGACGGGACTTCAACAACGGTCCAGACTGGTGGAAAAGGGTCGAAACCCGGGCGAGAGTCGTCTCGGGGAGAAGGGAGTCCGAGGAAGGCACTCAGGGACGGTGGAGAGGTGGGGGTCCTCTGTCGTGGGTCCTGTCAGTAGACGGGGGGGGGGTGGAGGGTCGTTCCGTCAAGACCCCCGACCTTCCTCCGTTCCCCTCGAACCTCCTGGGGGTCTCCCCTGGGGGCTACTGGGACCCTGAACCTGGGAACACGACGTCGGGACTCCCTCAGAGGGACAGTGTGTTCGTCGTGAACCCCTTGAGACAGAGGTTCCGGACGACGTCCGAAGACCACAAACGGTAACACAGTTCTCGGTCCTCCCACCAGGACCGTCTGTCGTTCGTGGACACACACCGAGATGTTGGTATACACCCCCAGGAAAATCGAGCACTCAAGCAGTTAGGTCGGTTCACAGCCGAACGGACTGGGTCTCGACGGAGACGAGTCTGGGATGGAGGGTCTCTGACCACTCACCCTCACGAGTCAGTCCCCCACCCCCCTCTGGGTGAGTCAGTCTACCGTTTCCGGGGGTCTGACTCCGAATATACTGACGTCTGGACGAGGTCGGAGCCGTGACTACCCGACACACTGGAACTTGTTCACAGAAGGACAGAGACCGGAATGACAACCTGAACTAGTAGGGATTCCTGACTACGACCATAGAACTCAGACCTGACCCACTCCGAGATTTGTGTCAGACCTGGATCGTAGAGGTCCACATTCTTTCCACTGACGGAGGATGATTCGATCGGGAAACGTCCTCCGGTGTCAATAGTCCGGTCGTAGAGCTATCTTGACCGACAAGGCCGACTCGAAGGTCCTCCCACCCTCACCCGTCACCCCTTGTCTCCCCACTGAGAATAGTATTTTGGAACAACCTCGGGTAGAAACTAAGGCAGATACCGTTGTACCGATATCCTGATTTACGACTCCCGGGTGTCTATTTATGTCCCAGAACGTCTATTTACGTTCCACAGACCCCATGGGGGTCACGAGGTTTATGAAGTATGAATAGTCGTGGGTGGCGTCAACTGTGTTTCGGCGCGAATCACTCGTCACAACTCGACGAGATCCCTCTTTTACTCCCATTAACTTTAATTGAACCGAGGACGACAAAAAAGGAGGAACAGGATTAGTGGCCCTTTAGACGACGACCGACCCGTCCTCCCGGACTCCCGGTTACGGGGACCCTCAGGTCCCGAGTTAATTCGACACCGTTTAACCTAAAGACCGGCACTCCGGTGTCCCGACTCCAACCGTAACTCCGTACTCGACGGTCTGCCATAATCCCATTCCTGACCGGTCTACCCGGGTGTCGATTAAGTTAGACCGAAGGGTCTTTGTTCTGAATGTTCCGGACTCAACACCCGGATCTCTCGAGACAGAGACCCACCTTCCCGTCCCGGGTCACACCCCACCCGAGACACAGACCGTGGACCGGAGACGGTCGTTGACCCGTGGTGGCCAGGTCTGTCACACTACCCACCACCAAATCACAATCCCCTGTAGGTCTCCAGGTCTGGAGACTAGAGGTGTATACATAGTCGATGAGATCCTCACCTGGACTCACACACACACAGAGACACACACACACACACACACAGACACACAGACACACACACAGACTCACACAGACACACAGACACACAGATACACATACACACAGACATACACACAGACACACAGATACACACACACACAGACACACACAGACACACACACACAGGTCGTGATGGTAAGAACTAAGATACCGACAGTAATGTCTAATCCTTCTTGTCTTTCTCAGTCTTTTGAGTCTTACTCTCTCCCTGACTTTGTCTCTTTGTGTTATTCTGCAAATTTTTTTTTACGACCCTTTGTCCCTTCCTCTTTTTCTGGTCTCTTTTTCTCCCCTATATACATACGTCTATCGACTAAGTGCACCAACATATCATCTTTGATTGTGCTGTAACATTTCGTTGCTATGAGGCCACTTTTAATCAAATCTTTTTCTTTTGTTTACCTTTTTTTTTTTCGTCTCTTTCTTTTCTGTTTCTGTAAATTTGTCTCGTTCTGTCACTCTCTTCTTTTGGCTTTCTCTGTCCTTCTCTCTAACTCTCTCCCTTTCCCTGACTTCAGTTTTAAATCGATGTTTCACCACAGACGGGGTCTACTCGTAGGACTGTGTTTGTGGGCCTTCAGTCTCTCCCGGGTACGTTCAATCTGCGTGTCTGTCTTCGTCCGTCCGTCCGTCTGTCTGTCTCGGTGTCTTTCGACCTCCGGTCAGTCTCTCTAATCCCCTCCTGCCTGCGTCTCCCTCTCCCCCACTGTAAAACCAAGTCTTCCTACCCTTTACCTTTCTAGATCATGCAAGAGGTCCCCTGTTTACCTCCTTTCTGGGATTCCATCCTTCTGTTCTTCATGGAAAAAAAATTGCAACCTTAAAATAATGGACAATCACTGTTCGTTGGAATCTCAAAACAAAACGAAACATAAAAATCAGGTCATCTTAAGAATCGGACCCGAGTTTTGGGTCAAGGGTTTACTAGTCTCTTACGGGTGCAGAGGAGTAAGAATCCTTTCTCCCTTGCACCCAAAAACAGGAACGATGAAGAGTCAACGAAAGAGGTAGTGGTCCGCGTCTTAAGGTCCGAAACTGACCGAGTAGTCGGTGGAGACGACCGGACTGGGAGAGAGGGAAGTCGTCGGGAAGGACCCACACCCAGGTGGTGGGTCGACGGTCTCGATGCCATGTGTCCGGGGCGTCCTGCTACGGGGGCGGCCGTAGCGGCACCGGGACTGTCGAACGGGATCTCGACGTGGACAAACCGTAATTCGGAGGTAGACAAACGACGACCGGGAAACAGGGTCTCCAGCGTGTCACCACGGGGACCTAGGACGGGAGTCTGAACGACCCGTACTCGGAAGTCCGACGGGGGAGGACCGTACTCCGGGTCTTCCGGACGTCTCCGACTCGGGTGTAGTCACCAGACCGACACGGTAGGGGTGGGAGTCCCTGGGTAAAGGGTAAGAGGGTCGTGGTGTGTGTGACGACGGGGGTCCGAAGGGAGTGGACGTCGTTAGTCCACTCACTCGACCCCCCGTCCATCGGAGACGAAGGGACGACCTGTGCTACTTGGTCCCTCTCTTCGCTGTCGGACCGCACCGGTAAGAGTCGGACCTGCCATGTCACCTTAGTGGACCTCTCGAAATTTTCAGTCAACCCGGACCTAGGGTAGGGGTCTCTACGACGAAATCAACCGACCCCACACCGGACCTGATAATTTTTGAGGGTTCCGTGGAAGAACATGTAGGTCCCAATTCTAGTCACAGGAACTCCGTACCGACCGACTCGGTCCTTCTCAGGTGAGGTGTGGAGTGAGTTGTCTCCGAGTCTCTGCGGTCCCGGGACGGACCTCATTGTGTCGGTCTTCCCGTCTCGACACGGGCGGTCTTGGGGAGGTAGTGGAGGGACCCCAGGAGTGTTAAAGGTCGGGACCCCCATTGGAGAGACAGAGACAAAACCCCAGACGACAACGGAGTCCCTCAAACCCTCAACTCGACACATAGTTGGACAATGGTTGTTGTACGAGGAAACACTGGGAGTCCGAAGAGTGGACATTGGACCTCTAGTCTCCTGTGTGAAGTTTCGTGACCCCACTGTTACTTTACTCAATTATGTACAAATCCCGAATAGTACCACGGGTTATGAATCGTTCGGAAGTCACTTACAATAGACAATCCTAATCCCAATCACAAAAAGGGTGTGGTTCGTTTAGAAACCTTGTGGTCGACCCACAGGATGTCAAATTGAGTCAAGGGTGTCCAATTCTAGAACCAGAAGTGGAGTGAAGTCTACGGTCACTACTCAATGGACGTTGAAGACAGGTTGTACCGATGTTTAGCCCCCCGGAACCCTGGAGGAGGGACAACCTAGACTACTATACGATCTCGTCGAGTGTCTCGAGACCCTCTGCGAGCTCATGGAAACACACACACGAGTCAGCGAAGTCAGCACCGACTGAGAAACGCTGGGGTGCCTGACGTCGGGTGGTCCAAGGAGACAGGTACCCTAAGACGTCCGTCCTCATGACCTCACCCCACGGTACGCAGGAGGTCCCCTTAGAAGGACTGAATCCCTAGCTTGGTCGTGGAGGACGTAGAGGAAGTGACGTCCGTCTAAGAAATGACGACTCGGTGGTCCCTTCGGGGATTTCATAAAATGGTCAAATGGTTTCCTATATAATTTCTTATGTCTACTTATCGGTCCACTCCTCTAAGTATCGAACTGTGGACCCATGACTCGTGTACCTTAACCCCCGTAGTGGGGGTCCATCTACCTATGTGTTCCGTCCCATACACTCTTCCCCGTGTCTCGTAGATACGAGAGCGACCCGTGGTGAGAGGGTCGTGGAGACACATTAGTGGTTGGGTCTTCGAGAGGTCTGGAGTGGGAAACCCCTAAACCATACCTCCGAAGTAGTACATCCGCTCTACCTCAAGTTGTAGGTAGCGGCACACAGAAGAGGACTCCTCCCCCGTCCTGACTTTTAAGGTTCGAAGATTAATTCCGTACAAGAAAGACCGCTGGTGGGGAGTAGTCCCTCGGTAGGTCCTCGGGTGACCTTGTTTTCTTCGAGGATAATGGGTCCTTTAATGTTTCCAAAGTCCTAGAGACACAGTCCTTGGTCCCCTTCTCTGATTTATAACCTTGCTTTCTACAAAGATCACGACAAGAGTGAATCCTTTGATGTTCTCACAGTCCTCGACCTTTGTCTTTGATTATATATATATATATATATATATATATATATATATATATATTAAAAAAAAAGATAATAGGGTCCTCCCTTGTACTGAGACGACTGTAGAACCAAGGTCTGAAGACCGAAGGTCTTGACACTCATATAAAGACAACGAAACTCGGTGAGTCAACCACCGGTAAACAATGTCGTCGGTGTCCTTTGATGATGTCGGAGAGAGCTCGATTCCCAACGACCGATGTCTCAGGGAACTTGTACAGTCAACTGGATGATCACTGTAAAATCCCTTCACCTCCCCGTCTCCGAGTCATGACGGGACTCCCGAAAACCCGGACCCGTGGTCTCCTCCACTCCACGGGAGAAATGGCACTTCCTGACCCGTATAAAGAACGAAAGAAATCCGGAGTCTGGGGATGAGGTGGGTGGAGGGACAAACAAGAAACATAGAGACTCAGAGTCCCTCTTTCTGGGTAGAGTGTGGAATGAGTCGACCAGTTATGGAGACTTAGATCTGGAAGTGTTCCGACTATCGTCGGAGACCTCACTTCACCTGGGTTCGGAGTACCTCCCGTCCCGGACCCGACCATCACTCCTTTCCTACACCGACCCCTCATGCCGCCACTCGCATCTCACCTCCCTACCGTCCGACCGCGGGGGTCGTACGACGTGCAGACGGTGACGGGAGTCTGGATCCTCTTGCGAAGCAGCAGAGACGGGTCCCGACCCCCACGGGTCCACTCACAGCCCGACAGTCCCCGAGGGTCCGGGGAGGGGGCCGAACTATAGTACGGTATAGGAGAAGGACCGACAAAACCGTCCGCTCTTAAGATGGTGACTTGGTGGTCACGGGTTGAAGGTCTACAAACCAGTCTTCGTCGAGGAAGATAGCAAAACAAGACAAGACAAAGAATGGTAATAAGAACTCATCTAAGAACCAACAAGCTAGGCACTACACCTCCTGGCACCCTTCCAAGGGTCGTGAGCCGACCACTCCCTCCCTTCCTCCTCTGTACTCTGTTCGTTTTATTTAAAGTTCTTCTCAAAATCTTTAACATGGCAGTAGGGAGTCATAAGTACCCCCTAACCAAGGTCCGGAGTGACGTCTATAGTTTGAGGAGTCTACGAGTTCAGGGAATATATTTTGTCATAACATAAACGAGTATTGGATACATGTAGGAGGGTACATGAACCTTCAGTAGAGATCTAACGAATTTTATGGACTATGTCATATTTACGGTACATTATCGACAGTTATGTCACACTTACCATACATTTATCAACCACACATGATTAAGTTCCAAACGAAAACCCTTGAAAGACTTTTTTAAAAAAAGTTTATAAAAAGTAGACACCGTTCAACTTAGACACTTGAGTCTTGGGTACGTGTCCCTCCTGATTACATCACTTTAGGTGCATTGTATTTTGACTGGTAAAGTCGACAAACAACGATAATAAGTAAACGATTCAACACAGGTCGAGAAACACTGGGGTACCTGACGTCGTACGGTCCGAAGGGACAGGAAATGGTAGAGGGTCTCGAACGAGTTTGAGTACAGGTAACTCAGTGACTACGGTGGGTTGGTAGAGTAGGAGACAGTGGGGGAAGAGGAGGACGGGAGGTAGAAAGGGTCGTAGTCCCAGAAAAGGTTACTCAACCGAGAAACGAAGTCCTCCGGTTTAATAACCTCGAAGTCGTAGTCAGGAGGGTTACTTATAAGTCCCAACTAGAGGAAATCCTAACTGACCAAACTCGAGGAACGTCAGGTTCCCTGAGAGTTCTCAGAAAAGGTTGTGGTGTCAATTTTTCTTAGTCAAGGAACCGCGAGTCGAAAGAATTACCAGTTTCAGAGTGTAGGTATGTACTGATGACCTTTTTGGTATCGAAACTGAGATACCTAGAAACAACCGTTTCGTTTACTGTGAAAATCGGTAAATTTTCACACGTTAAGTCACCGTAATTCATGTAAGTGTCATTACATGTCGGTAGTGGTAGTGGACCAAGATCCTGAAGACCTTTGGTGTGTCAGAGTTTTGTCGGGGAAGGGGAAAGAGGGGGTGGAGGTCTGTGACCGATGGTAACAGACGGAAGGTAGAGGTATCTAAACGAAACTCAGTTCTTCTAACAAAACTAGAAACGTAAGGTGAATTTTACGTTTAGTGGTGGTCTCCTGGTGTCAGACGTAAAAATTAAAGTAAGTGAAGTTGGTTGTCAGCGGGAGGTGGGAGGAGGTATCAAATACTTAACACAACACGCCTTTTGTGACTGGACCTTCGTCTTCTGGAACCAACATCGAGGACAGTTTCGAAACACTGGAACTCTCCCAGGGACTGAGAGAACCCCGGAGTCGTAGGGGGTTGAACTCAGTCGTCCAAACCTGAGTCGATTACAAAAGGGCCCGGGAGACATCGAGACAAGAAGGTTACGTCACCACCTTTAGACGATGAGCCCGACATACTCTTCCCTTAGGTCCGCAACCCACGATCCTCCTTCGGTTCTTGCCTCTCCTCCGTAAAGACTCCCGAGGTCTGGTCCGGGTGGACCGGGCGGTAAGCTGGGGTTCGGTCGGGTCAGGTTCAGTCGAAGGACCGACCAGGTTTTTAGGGTCGGTGTGTGACGTCCAACCTGAGTAGTCCGGGGTAGTCTTCCCCACTCGGAGGACTCCCGGAGTTCGTTCTCGGAGGACCCCGTCCGACTCCGTCCTACCTCGTCCCACCGTCCCCTCCGGGGTCCTCCTACCCCTCCCGGACTCCAGTCCCACCCTTCACCGACACCTCGTCCTACGCCCCCGGAGTAGTTTCCGAGGGACCCGGGACGAACGTGGTCACGAGTACCCTCGACCAGGGCCCCAGAAAGGTCCTGGTCCCGAACCACGGTAGGCACATTTGGCCACACAGTCCCCTCCTCTGATATTGGTTCCTGGACATCAGGGGAGAGGGTGGGAAGAGATTTCCTTCCTGAGGAACAGACACCCGAAAGTCGGAGGACCTACATTAACACAGAGAACACAGTACTTCCCTCTTTCAGACTCTATGTCTCATCCTGTTCGATTCTCTCCGGTCTGACTGAGAAACTTCTTTCTACTCCTTCGGGGACCTCACCTCCGTCCCGCCGGGAGGTCCTTCCCCTCCCTTCCCATTTCCTTCTTTCCCATATCGAAACCAAACCCCCCTCGTCCCCTTGTCTCCTTCTCTTCGAACCCGTCACTGATCTTCATGACCCGAGTGCCACTCTTCACGAATCTTCCCTAAATCCCCTACAAAACAGTACACTATACAACGTATTTGTGGAGGAGGCACAGGGGTACTTTGGTGGTGACTACGACCTACAGTGTGAAGTCACGAAACCGTCACTCTAAGTGCAGAACAGAAAAAGAAAAATTTATTACGTAACCGGATCGACAGAAACTTAATGAGTCCCGGTCGGTACAAATCGTCCAGAACAGTCACAAGGTAATCGATTTACATCCCAAGGGACGAAGCGCCCGGCGGAAGTAGGATTCGGGAACCCGCGTCCCTCACGACGTCTTTGGTGGATAGTCTGACGTCGAGACAGGGGGTCGGGGCCCTAGAGGACCTACCCGCCGGAATGAGTCTCCCGATATAAACTTTAACCCGGGACTGGGTCAGTGGTTGTCTCCGAGAAGAGAGTGGGGAGGGTCGGGAGTAAGAGGGGACCCTACGGGTGACCGACCCGAGGACGGAGAAGAAGGTCGGAGGGAGCTTGAGACATCTTTCCCCCGTAGTGGCAGGATCGGGGGACACTGTCAGTGTGCTAAGATCGGTGTCTTTCACGATGGTCCGGGTCACTCGATCTTTGTGAACCATGTTTTTCAGAGACCTTTATTATGTCGCTGGGTGCCTCCCAGATACTAAGGAACAGGTAAGGAAATCGAGACCGGGAGCAGGGCACCGTCGGAGAACCTCTCGGGTCGGGATCCTGCCTCCCTCTCCTCCTGAGAAGCGGACCAAGGGTCGGGTCGGAGTCTGAGATCCATGGAAATAGAGGAAGGAGGGGACACCGGAGACTGGGTGGATAGTGTACCACCCACGACCCCTCCGGTCTGTCTTACCTACGTTTCACGTTCTGAGGTGTGTGTGTTCTGGGGTTGGGATCAGCCGTGAGGGAAGCACCTCGTCCTAGGGTTAGATCTCCAGCCTACGTATCCTTCATAGTGACTGGAAATAACAGAAAATAGACAAATGAAATAAAAACCGACACGACCCAGAGACAAGAACACATGTCCGAAAGAGATCAACACCTCTTGCCCCGATGAAAGATCAACGACACGTCCGAAGAGTAACGCCACCGAAGAGAACAACACCTCGTGGCCGAGACCTCACACATCCGAGTCATCAAACCTACATGTCCGAATTAACGGGGGGCTGTATATCTTAGAAGGGTCTGATCCCTACGTTGGGTACAGGGGACGTGACCGTGCACCTAAGAGTCGGTGGTACCTTCAGGTCGGAAGTAGAAGAATTTGCGTTGTAAACTTAAAGGTTTCGAGTCGTAGGGGAAAGGACCTGTCAGTCGACACGGAGACAGGACAACGACTCAGCACAGGCTGACACTAGGATACCTGACATGGTGTGGTCCAAAGGAACAGGAAATGACAGAGGGACTCAAACGAGTTTGAGTACAGGTAACTCACTCACGACGGTAGGTCGGTAGAGTAGGATACATCGGGGGAAGAGGAGAACGGGAGTTAGAAAGGGTCGTAGTCCCAGAAAAGGTTACTCATCCGTGAAGTGTAGTCCTCCGGTTTCATAACCTCGAAGTCGAAGTTGTAGTCAGGAAGGCTACTTGTCAGTTCCAACTAAAGGAAATCCTAACTGACCAAACTAGAGGAACATCAAGTGCCCAGAGAGTTCTCAGTAGAGGTCGTGATATTAATCTTTCGTAGTCAAGAAGTCCGAGTCGGAAGAAATACCAGGTTGAGAGTGTTGACATGTACTGATGACCTTTTTGGTATTGAAACTACTATGTCTGGAAACAGTCATTTCATTACAGAGACAAAAAATTATACGACAGATCAAAACAGTCTCCGTTTGGAAAAGAAGGTTCCTCGTTTGCAGCAAATCAAAGTACGGACGTCAGTGGTAGGTGTCACTAAAACCTCGGGTTCTTTTCTTTTCGACAGTGATGAAGGTAAAAAAAAGGGGAAGATAAACGGTCCGTCACTACCCTGACCTACGGTACTAGAATTAAAAAACTCAAAATTAGGTCGAAAAAGTGAGAGGAGAAAGTGGAAGTAGTTCTCCGAGAAATCAAGGAGAGGTGAAAGACGGTACCTTCACCGTAGTAGACGTATAGATTCCAACAACTATAAAGAGGGCCGTTAGAACTAAGATCGAACATTAAGTAGGTCGTGTCGCAAATCGTACTATATGAGACGTATATTCAATTTATTCGTTCCAATGTTATATATCGGAACTACATGAGGAAAGAGTTAAAACTTAGTCAGGTCATAAGGTATAGGTCAAGACAACGAAGAACTGGAGGTATGTCCAAAGAGTCCTCTATCCATTCCACCAGACCATAAGGGTAGAGAACTTCTTAAAAGGTGTCAAACAACACTAGGTATGACCATTGTGTATCGAGTCAACCATTTCTTAGACGGACGTTATGTCCTCTGGGGTCAAGTTAAGGACCCAACCCTTCTAGACGACCTCTTCCCTATCCGATGGGTGAGGTCATAAAACCGGACCTCTTAAGGTACCTGAGATATCAGGTACTCCACCGTTTCTCAGTCTGTACTGACTCACTGAAGTGAAGTGAAGTGTGTCAGTTTCCGAAATCAATTCCTTCAGTTACTTCGACCTCATCTACAAAAAGACCTTAAGAGAACGAAAAAGATACTAGATCACCTACAACCGTTAAACCAGAGACCAAGGAGACGGAAAAGATTTGGGTCGAACATGTAGACTTTCAAGAGCCAAGTGTACGATAACTTCGGATCGAACTTCCTAAAACTAATATTGGAAGGATCGTACCCTTTACTCGCGTTGACAGACCATCAGACTTGTAACAAATCGTAACAGAAAGAAACCCTAACCTTACTTTTCACTGAAAAAGGACAGGACACCGGTGACGACCCAAAAGGTTTAAATGACCGTATAACTCACGTCGTGAAATTGTCGTAGTAGAAAATCCTAAACTTTATCGAGTCGACCGTAAGGTGGTAGAAGTGATCGAACCAAGTATTACTACGAAGGATTCCGGGTGAACTGAAGTATGAGGTCCTACAGACTGAGACAAGACACCAGAATATGTTTCAGTCGCCCCCAACCCCACGTCCCTCTGTGGAACAGACACCAGTAGGAAGGTGGGTCTAATGACGACTCTACAAGTAGGAAAGACAAGACACCGGGTCCCACCAGGATCTGGGGGATCCCTCGACGAGGGAGACGACTACCCCCACGTCATTCACGACACCCTCTCCCGGTCCCAGGAGGGGGACGGGAGGGGAAGGAGGTGACATGGCATTAGAAGGAACGACCGTCACCCCAGGTCTCGCGTGAGGGGTGATCCTACTCCCACTTCCTGTTCTTCCTCTCTTTTGGTCTCCAATCATAAAAGTTTAGTGAGGACAGTGTTCATAGGCACACAGACTTATATTTACAGAGTGACCCGGTAGGAGGACGTCGTGGCTCCGTCGGATCCGGTGTCCTCCCTTTCTTCTATGAATCTTTCCCGGTCTAAGGACCATCCCTCCCTCGCTGTTCCTTCGAGGGTCCCGCGTAGTCCTACCGCATGAAAGGTAAGTACGAAACTTCGGTTAATCACCTCTCTCCATTACCCTGAAGTGTCGTCCCGAGGAACCGGTATACCGAGTCTCGGAGGGACCCACGTGGGCCGTTTCGTAAACCTTTTGAGACTCTCACTATCTAGAAAAGCCACTGTAAGTCCTTTAATACGTCTGGACGAGTGAGGACCCGGACCCCGGGACTAAGTGCTTCCCGTAGCCCTCCCGTCCCTGACCCTTCCCCCCGCTTTAAACCTAATCACTATCGTCGGCACATAGGACGGTCGGCCGAGACCTGAGTTCCCGGGAAATTTATTTTGTCTACTGTCTACACAAAGATCTCAAAGAGGGTCGGGCCCCGACGGAAAGTGTCCCTCAACCCCCTCCTAGTCGTAACCTGTACCTCAATCTTCTACGTCTTACCTTGGACGAGAGTGTACGGACCCGTCCAGTAAAGAGGAAAGACTTGGTGTCCAACGGCTAACACTTTACCCCTACTTTGGTGGAAAGGGTCGACAAGTCTAATTTACGTTGGGTCGTACATTTAAACGGACTGATCACGGACCACGTCTACATTTTCGACTTATGCACAACCGGCCGGTGAAAGGAGGAGTGACGGGACCCGTTTTACTTTTCGTAAAACTTTATCTCTGTTGTCGTTTTCCGTAGTCGTTTTCCTCCTTTGTTACTGGGTGAGTGGAAGGTCCCTCCACAGACTTCCTCCGTCGCAACTCGGACCTTTTGTCATCCTGAACTCCCACTACTCTACCCTCTACCGTTCGGGTCACACGTCTCGTCGGTCCGTTTCCGTCCTTTGACCAAGTCCCCTATTCTGAGGAACCCGAAACACGTTCTCCTACTTTACTGTTCAGTCATCCACTACCGCCTCGATACTTTCTAAAAGTTCCTCTACTTCTCGTCCGGCACTAGACACACGATCTTCGGGTCTAGGTCACTAGGGTACCTCTCTTCTGACCTCCTCCACTCGGACCTCCGTCTTTTCAAGACCCCCTCCCCTACCCCTTCGTATCCTCCCTCCTTAGTTTTCTACACTACTATCTTAATAATCCAGAACAATTGGTCACTGGGACCGTCCACTCTCACCTCACCGCCACCAGATCCTCCTATGGGTTCGTCGACCGGTCCTTCAAATGCCCCCGACCTCCCCACTATACCTAACCTATGTCCTCAGTCCCTCGTCCGTCCTCGTTCCACTACTCAGATATAATCTTGTTCCACTCAAACTCCTCCTTCGCCCGGTAGGTCTGTTAATTGGTCGTCCTACACACCCAGACTTGGGGTCCCTACATAACGTCGATGAGAAATCTTTAGAGGTGGTGGTGGTTCAAACACGTACGATTCAGTGACGTCAGCACAGACTGATACCTGACATCCGGTGATCTGAGGAGACAGGTACCCTGAGAGGTCTGTTCTTATGACCTCACCCAACGGTACGGGAAGAGGCCCCGTAGAAGGGTTGGGTCCCCAGTTTGGGACGTAACCGAGCTACACGTTAGGGTGTAGAGAGTGCAGAGGACGTAACCGTTCGCCCAAGAAATGGTGAGTGCGGTGGGTGGTTCAAATCCTGTGGTTATTTACCCGTAGGGTGAGGAACTAGAACCGTCGCCTCCATGTCCCCGTCGGATCCGGTTTACGACACACTGGACTGAGTTAAGGCAGGGGAGAGAAGGGTACGGCCCACGAGTCGATCTGGGTCCTGTGTCCTAGAGACTTTCCACCCGAGACGCTAAAGTAGGGAAGACAGGGTAGGGTTCCAGACCCGTGACACCGAGACGAGGGGACCCTACGACATAGGAGAGGGGTGGTCCTGAAGACACGACCTTCGTCTCTTACAGGGGATCCTACCGACGGATTTCAAACCGGGGGTGTGTAAGACTAATTTTTTTTTTAAAAAAAAATTCAGAACGGGAAAGTTTGGAGTTAAAGGAGGAGTAAAGGTAATTTGTTTTAAAATTTTTCGATAAATTTCTATTTAAATTATAAGAAATAGCCTAGGTCAGTAATTTTTACCCTAACCTAAAAAATAAAGGTTACGAGGGACGACCTCACTCGATACATTTCTGTCGAGTCCTCCGGGTCTGTTCCCCCCAATAAACCCGAAAGTGACCACAATGACTTAATTCGTCCTACAAGAGACCCTTTGTCACTTCCAGTTGTAAACATTAAACCCTAAAGTAACTCCTCTCATGGACCCTTTAATGGTACTTGACCCGTTGACTAAGTTTCTTACTAATCTACAAGATTGGTGTGTGAAGGAGAGAGGAGTCTAAAATATTAGGAGTAAGTTGTTGGGGAATGACTCGTAGAGGAGTGTACAGTTTCTAACACGGAACACGGTCCGAAACCTCTGTGTTCGTCCTAGGGTACACCCACTAGGGATCTGGAGTCCCTGGATTCCCATGACGCATATTAGGTTAGGGAGTGGTGGATTCGGTTAGTCCCGTCTCGTATCGGGGTCGGTGTCACTAACCAAGTCTTCTCTCATGAACTGGAATTCATAATATTAGTTCCACTTGTCCTGAAAACAAGTCACCAGTTTCATTCTCCTCGAAAGAAGACCTACAAAGTCTCCCATCTACACTCTGGGTTATGTTACCCTCAGTAAAACATTAGAACTTCCTACGACCTGTCTCTTCCTTTGTCAATGTTTCTCCTCTCGTCTCGGGTCGCTTACATTTCTCGGTCTCGGTCCTGGGACTAGTTTGATACGGACTTCGGACTGGTTAACGGTCGGATAGGTAAGGAAGACAAATTTGGTTAGACATCTCTTTTCTCAAGATTCACTTCACTGGTGTATTATCCACGGATGATAAATGTACTTGATTAGATTAAATCAGGAGTGTCGTTGAGAAATTACATCTCTGACCGTCGGGGTAAAATGTCTACTTTTATGACTTCGGTTATTGCTTCACTGAAGGGCTCCAGTGGGGTAATCAATCCGTCAACCACAAGGATAGGCTCTTCGACCTGAGGTTTTAGATAAAAGACGTTTTGTTCTAACTGACGACACAACCGTACCACCTTTACAGGAGTTTAATAAGAACAAAGACCTAGGAAGATCCTAACAAAAAGACCACGACAAAAATCTTGATCTCTTACCCAGTTCAAAGAACCGAACAAACTGTTTTCTGTTTCCCCTTCGTCTCCTCTCCAGAACTCTATATCGAGGGTCACACACACGAACGATTCAACGAAGTCAACACAGGTTGAAACACTGGGGTACCTCATATTCGGGAGGTCCGAAGAAACAGGTTCCCTAAGAGGTCCGTTCTTATGACCTCACCCGACGGTACGAGAGGAAGTCCCCCTAGAAGGGTTGGGTCCTAGGTTGGTCACGGAGAATATATAGGACGTAACCGTCCGTCCAAGAAGTAGTAATCGCGGTGGACCCTTCGGGTGTCGGGGGTCTGGGAACGTCTATTCCCTTCCGAAGTCTTTCACGTCTTAACTGTTCGATCCTGGTGCTAATTGATGTAGTGATCTCCGTCCCCTAGGTCGACCAGAGACCCATCTTTTTATCTTTAGTCTCGAAGTATCTATTTTACAGATAAGGAATAGTATGTCTGTCCGAAAACCGTTACTACTTGGAGGAGTAAAAACGAGGGTCTCGGGCGAACTGTAAATATATCTAATTAAAGTCGAACTGTAAAACTGGTTTCCTTGATAATCGGGGAGGAGAGGGACCCCCTTTTGTCGAACACCCCGGACTGGCCATCCACTGGGGTAGTTCGACAAGGTCAGGGAAGACATCGAGTTGTAGACCGACCTATACCTACTGAAGAGGTACCGAGGGTCCTCAATGTCGGTTGCCCTTCGTTCCAGCAAGAAAGGATCCGAGTAAAAAGTACGACGGACCAAAACGACGTCTACGTTAGTTTTGATTTAGAGTTAAACAACTCGTCCTCCCCGTCGACCATCGTCCGGTCGTGGACGTGACACTCTATTTGGAGGGGTGTCGGACACCTTCGGTTTTAGTTCTAAATTTTCCCTTCTTGAGCTAAAACAACTGTTAACGAAATACTAAGTAAATCATTTTAAGAAAGGGAAACATATCTCGATACACGAAAGTAACACAACAAGTAGCCTAGGAGAGATGTCGGGACGTTCCCCCGTCTTAACCCGTGAATAAGAGTAAAGTGAGTTTCGGGTCTCTCCAGTTAAGTCAACGGGGTTCAACGTGTCGCCCAACCACGAAAGTCGGGGACTTTTGATTCACGAGAAAAATGAGATGATGTGATGAAGAAAGTCCGTTTAGATCTCCCTTTGAATTTTTTAGGTGACTCGAGTTTGAAATTGTCAAACATGGTGGACAGAGAAGATGATGACTGTCTAGACTCGTGCGCGGGAGATCCGGGAGAACGACGGGTGGGTAAGAGGGACGACCACAAGGAGGGAGGCACAAAAATGACTCGGATAGAGGAGTATGTTGGTCCGTCATACTACACCTCGTCTCAAGGAGACGTCCCATGGTGACGGGAAACCCTGTTAAGAAGTAAAATGTCCCGACAGGAGATCCTATAGTCGAAAGGACCTAGGGTCGATGATTTGAGGTCATCAAGGAGAGGTAAGAAGTTGGAGGGATGGATGGGTTTGTGGGGTCTGTAAAGGTTTAAAGGACCCCACTGTCATCCTGATCCATCTCAACCCCCCCCGTCATGCTGGGGACCAACTTTTGTACCTAAAACCTTATAATTATCGACTCCTAAGTTTGGAAGGGAAACGAGAAGAATCGTCTCACTTAAACCTCCGGACCGAAGGACTAGACCTTTAAATGGGCTCTCTCATTAGTACTTCTACTTTACTCTATTACCTGGTTTACGTGTTTCGAGAGACGGTTGTACTCTACAAAAGTAATTCCTTGTATTTTATTGTCACTTCAGGATAGGGAAATTCTGAGTCCGGACGATACATGTGTCATCCACGATTCGATTACACTGGAGGAAGACGTACGAGTCGTGGATGGAGTCGTTGGTGTAGTTATTATCGGTGATTGTAATTTTCCGCGAATGAGGAACCTTCTTTTCAATACTGGTTGGATCTACCGTATAAGTTTTCGTCTCTGTAATGAAACGGCTGATTCCAGGCGGATCAGTTCCGATACCAAAAAGGACACCAGTACATACCTACACTCTCAACCTGACACTTCTTTCGACTCGCGACTTCTTAACTACGAAAACTTGACACCACAACCTCGTCTGAGAACTCTCAGGGAACGTGACGTTCCTCTAGGTTGGTTAGGTAAGACTTCCTCTAGTCGGGACCCTAAAGAAACCTCCCTTACTGCAACTTCGACTTTGAGGTCATGAAACCGGTGGAGTACACTTCTCGACTGAGTAACCTTTACTGAGACTACGACCCTCCCTAACCTCCGTCCTCCTCTTCCCCTGTTGTCTCCTACTCTACCGACCTACCGTAGTGCCTGAGCTACCTGTACTCAGACTCGCTTGAGGCCCTCAACCACTACCTGTCCCTCCGGACCGCACGACGCTAAGTACCCCAGCGTTTCTCAGTCTGTGCTGACTCGCTGACTTGACTTTCCTTGACTTGACTTGTAAATAACCAGTGAGAAACACACATTCCGTCACTTGTTTCATGAATTGTGTAATGAGGAAAATTAAGGGTGTTGTTTGAATACTTCATTCATGTAATAACAGGGAAAGAATGTTTACTCCCCTGACTCTCGGTACCTCGTCTCCAACCGTTTGGTGTCAGTCGTGTGGCTTAGACTAGTCGACACGGACAAAAAGACATTGTGTCTGTGAAAGTAAGTAAATATATAACAGTTGTGAACGACGAAATAGTTGACGAATGTTGTCTCTAACACATACCGGACGTTTCGGATTTTAGAAATATTAGTAATCTGTTATTTATACATTTTACCTAAAATTTACCTAGTACGGTACATACAAACACCAACCATTTCACATGTGTTGGACTTTAAATGGTAGAATTAATAAAAATTCAGATGACAAGGCGCCGTAATTCATGTAAGTACTACAACATATAAGTGATGGTAGGTAGAGGTCTTGAAAGAATAGAAGACTTTCATTCTGAGACGTGGGTAATTTTTTACTGACAGGTAGGGGAGAGGGGAGTCGGGGACCTTTGACGGTGAAATGAAAGGTAGAGATACCGAAATGGATAAGATCCATGAAGTGTATTCACCCTTTATCGTAAATTGGAAAATACAGACCGAAGAAAATGAATCGGATTTCACAAGTCCGGAATGGGTTGAATACCGTGCATAAACAAAAACTGTTCTATTGTATGCTTCTCTTGTATTTTAAGTTTCCCTGTATCTCACTTCTTTTTGCGGAACATAAGGACAGGGAAGGTCCGGAGTCTAGGGGAGGGTCCTCTGTCAGTCTGTTCACGACACTGACTTAAGAATACGTAGAGAAGACTCTCAGTTACGTATAGGTCGTTATGTAAATTTATCGTAATCGTTTATATAAAAGTGTGTTTATAATCCTTTCGTTCGTGTAGCAAGGACGTAGAACGACCGTAAGAACTGTTATCCAGAACCTCCAATAGAGTATAATACCCGACGGAGGAAGAAAAGTCGGTGACGTACCTTAAAATGAGACATTTACATAGAAAGTGATAACTTACACAATGAATAGACCAGGGATAATCACCTGTAAATCCCCAATTTTCTTTAGAAAAGTCATAGTCACCACGATGTCACTTATAGAAACATTATAAAAAATTCACCCGAAAGTTTAGATTATATGTTCTTCTACCTTCCTCCACAAAAAGGATAGATGGGCTAAGATCGACACAACCCCTTTAAATACGATGGACCTCTTGATATAAACCGATCCCCTATGTCCTCACGAACTTAGGATAACACAAGATTGACGAGAGAGTGAGAGAACACCGGGGTGTCCTCTACATCTTTTTTCTACTCGTCGTAAAGAAAGAACTCCCCAACTTTCGGTTCCGGTACGAGAGTCCTCCTACGGATTCTCCCGAAAACAAAGGTGAGAGGGTCCCAAAGAGGTGGAGTCGAGACTGTAGGGTCTGACCCACCAGGAAACAACGCTCTGACAGGGCACGTTCCATCTTACGTCACTTCGTCGTAGGGACTGAGGATGTGTGATCTACGGTTGTCGTGGGAGGGGCCTCAATACTGTCAAGTTTTATAGGTCTGTACCGGTGTGCAGGGGACCGACTTTGGGTGACGAGACTGGACTCCGTGGACTTTTAACGTGACGGGAGTTGTCCGTGCACCCCGTCCTCTAGTTCCGTTGTCCTATCCAGACCGGATCTTGTCCTTACCTTCACTCTACTGATCCGGTTCGTCTCAGTCGGACAGGACCCTTCCCTCTGTGCGCCTCCGTCTCCTTGGGAGTACACGGTACAGGTTCACGTCTTAGAAATGTACCATTACTGGGACGGGTGACCATTTGTACTGGAGTACCGTGGAACCTTAGGTTAGTTGGTATAATCACTGAAGAACGTCTTTCTCATCCCTCTTCGACCCTAGAACTCCGATAATAAAATGTATACGTACCTCGTTCGAAACGAATGAAACAGGTCATAGGACCGAGATACTCTCAATCACTTAAACTTTTGGTCTAAAAGTTCCAAAACTTGTGTCCTTGGGTTTTGAGTCTTCCTTAGAGATTCAAATAGACCCACTATGAAGATAGGAGGGTTCAGACACTCAATGAACCTCTAACACAGAATGAATACTCACCAGTGGTAGTCCGGTGACAGGTGAACACCTGACTTACTTCCTTCATCGACGACGACGACGACGACGATTCAGTCAAGTCAGCACAGACTGAGACACGCTGGGGTCTCTGCCGTCGGGTGACCCGACGCGGTAGGTACCCTAAGAGGTCCGTTCTCATGACCTCACCCCACGGTAATGGAAGAGACCTTACTTCCTTCAATTTTCCGTCGTTTATGAGGAGAGGGGTTGTGTGGACAGGAGATAGAAGGAGGACTGGATCAAACGGGAAGTCCCAGATATCTAGAAAAAGGACCTCGAGGCCCTCAGATCGAGTCCCAGTAAAAAAAAAAAAAGTCTATTTTACCTCTACATTGTAATATAATTAAAGACCATGTATTGTATTACTAAGTTATAAACATATATAACGCTTTTCTAGTGTCATTCAGATTAATTGTAGACAGTGGTATATGTCAATGTTGACAAAAGAATACTACTCTTGAAAATTCTAGATGAGAGTCACTTAAAGTTTATAAGTTATGTTATAATAATTGATATCAGTGTTATGATATGTAATATATGTATCCTTAATAAATAAAATATTGATTTTCAAACTTGGAAATCTGGTGAAAGTGGTAAAGTAGGAGAGGGGTGGGAGGTGGAGACCATTGGTAGTTGGACAAGAAACATAGATACTCAAACCATAACAAAAATAAAACAAAAAATTTCACCTAAGGTGTATATTCACTCTAATATACCATAAACAGAAAGAGACAGAATAGAGTGAATTGTATTACTGGAGTTTCAGCAATGTTTCCTGCTCTAGGGCATAAACACACACACTACCTTATAGATAAAGAGCTAGACACACAGTATAAGAAATGAGTAAGTGGGTCGTCACCTGTGAACCAACGAAGGTATAGCACCGACTACATTCATCACGACGTCACTTGTACCTCCACGTGTATGGAAGAACTAAATCACAAAAATAAAAGAAGTCTATTCATGGGTCTTCACTCTAACGACCTAGTATACCATCAAGACAAAAATTAAAAACTTCCTTCGAGGTATGACAAAAAGTATCATCGACGTGGTTAAATGTAAGGATGGTTGACACGGGTTCCTAAAGGAAAAGAGGTGTAGGAATGGTTGTCAAACAAGAACAAGAAAGTTATGATCGGTAATATTGTCCACATTCCACTATGAAGTGACGCCAAGACTAAACGTAAAAGGACTACTAATCACTTGAACTTGGGGAAAAATACATGAAGAACCGGTAGACATAAGAAACCTTTTTATAGATGACTCTAGGAGGTGGGTAAAAATTTTTAACTCAACAAACTAAAAACAACAATAACTCAAAATCCTCAAGTAATATATAAAACCTATAATTGGGAAGAGCCTATGTACTAATAAAAGAAGGTCAGCCATACAACGGAAGAGTAATACAACGAAGGTGAAACCGAAGGAAAAGACACGTCTTTGTCAAATGACATCATCAGGACGAACAAATCAAAACAAAAACAACAGTTTTTTTTTTTTTTAGTAGTGGTTCTGACTACAGTTCCTCGACTAGTGGATACAAAAGAAGATTGTCAACATACTTAAGTCCGGAATATATGTTCCGAAATTGGTTGAAACTCTATTCAAAGTGAATGTCACATTCCATTACGAGGTCAAAGTGAGACAACGTACTTCGGTAGGTCAAAAGGGTCCTGGTAAATAACTTCTCCGACAGGAAAAGGGTAACATATAAGAATGGGAGAACAGTATATAACCAACCGGTGGATGACCCAAATAAAGACTCGAGAGATAAGACAAGGTAATAAGTATACAGATAAAAATACGGTTATTGTATGACAAAACTAAGGATATCGAAAAATTATACCAAACTTTAGTCCCTCGTACTACGGGGTCGAAACAACAAGAAAGAGTTCTAACCAAGCAGTTCCAGAAGACACAAAAGTACGTTTAAAATCCCAACACACAAGACAAAGACACCCTTTACGGTAACCTTAAAACTATCCCTAACGTAACTTAGACAACTAACCAAACCCATCATACCTATAAAATTGTTACAATTAAGAAGGCCAGATATTTGTAATTCATAGAAAGGTAAATGTCCTTAGGGGAGAAAAACTTTCAAACGAAACACGATGAAACGAAAATGGTTTCTGGATGATATAATCATACACAAGAGTGATTGACTGTCTTTGGACTTCTCCTAAAAACGAAAATATTTTTTCCACTTTTTACCTTTATCATAAGTCACAAACAACATATCTTTCGGGAATATCTCCGTCACTCTCCCCGTGGTGGTTAAACGACGTGAGTCGTCGAGTAGTAGTTTGATAGTATCGAAACTTAACACAGACACTCGTAGACATCGAATAGATTTAAATAAAAAATGTGAGTTCATTCTACACAGGGTTCCATTAACAAAGAAGAGAAATGTGATAAAGTCGAATGTTTTCCAAAGTATTCTTATGAGATGAAAACCTATCGTCTCCTTTGGACATGAACATAGAAGAAGTCAAAGAAAATAATTACATAAAATCAACAAACCAATCTAAATAAGAATCCATAAAAAAAGAAAAACTACGTTAATATTCACCCTAATAAAAGAATTAAAGAAGAAGTCCCTAGTGAGAATGACTCTCCGTCACCCTTCACAGGGACCGGATTAGTATGTACGAGACGATAAACGGTAACATCGGGGTAAGGGGAGTCGTAGGAACCTGAGTGGGAACTCTTCTCCCTTATACTTTCAATTATTCAGTGTTTCTGACGTTTCACCTCGTCGTACCACTACACTATCCTTCCTTCTCTTTCCCTTTCTTCCTCGTTCTTTCAAGATCGTGATTGTCTCGCACCCCTGGCAGAATAAAGGACCCTGGTATAATATACTCGGTCTTTGGACCTGAACACCGTAACGATCTCCAAAACCTTGTCAACGACATACTCTCTGGTAGACCCTCCATTATTCACAATTGTAATACCCATTATAATCGATTGAAGATACAGTATCGGTGACAAGGTTCCAGAAATATATGAATTGAAGTAGGTCAGAAATATTAGGGGAACACTTTTGATCTGTGTTAACGAGAGAGTAAAATGTCAACCTCTTTAGTTCCGAATTTCACCAATTCATTAAACGGACTCCAGTGTATCGATCATTTAACGTCTCATTCATAAACTTGGGACTTTCAAACTCAGATCCCACAACTGGTTGTATGAGTGACGGATCGATTGTATATACTGATGAAAGGATCAACTACCTCTGTTATCCCACCTTAAACCATACTAAATCTATTCGAAACCCTCTTCCGTTACCGTTGGGTGAGGTCATGAGAACGGACCTTTTAGGGTACCTGTCTCCTCGGACCCTCCGACGGTAGGTACCCCAGCGCTTCTCAGTCTGTACTGACTCACTGAAGTGAAACTGAAAAGTGAAAGTACGTAACCTCTTCCTTTACCGTTGGGTGAGGTCACAAGAACAGACCTCTTAGGGTCCTTGTCCCCTCGGACCACCCGACGGCAGATACCCCAGCGTGTCTCAGTCTGTGCTGACTTCGCTGAATCGTCGTCTATTCGAAACTACTTACCAAAGACATTAGAACCAGGTTGGAGGATGAGTAACGTTTGTAACAGAGGTGTAAACCGTGGTGGTCCAGAAATCGACTTCTCGGAATTCTTACCTCTTGAGTGGTGGAGTTAAAGTATTTTGAGATTCCAATAAATAACGACGTATTGTTCGGTTGGGGTTTGAAACACCGATTTTCCTGAATAAGAAAGTACGATAAGATATCCAACTGACCAAGAAGAAGTACATCTACGTCAACCGACCCCAGTGAGTACACTGACTTAAATGGACCCTTGAGTCGACCTCACAGAACCAAGAGATAGTAAGTACAATTGAGAAGGAGTACTTCACAGAATGGAAGGTCCCGGAAACATACGCTAAGAGAAAGAGATGGAGTGTCGTCCCGTCGACCCAAGGTTCTCCTTAAACACTGGAGACGAACATAGTGTGAACAATTACAAGGTAACCGGTTTCCTTCAGTGTACCGGTACAGGTCTCACCCTCCCCGGTGTGTTTCGGACCTTGGGACCCTTGTCACAAAAGATGCCCAGTGGTTACCTAAATGGTATCCACCGAAGATAATCTTAACGTTGTCGTTTACGACTGAGAAGAGACAGTTTCTGTTTCGACGACCTCTACCGTAAAGGAAGGGTGTGAAGAAACCCTAGTCAAGACTCAGGAAACAGTCGAACATAAAGGAATTAATTGGACTTAGTTGTCCATCATGTAGTGAATGAGTAAAACGGAACCTACCAACCGGAAATCAAAAAGGGTCAACTGAACGTCCTAAAGATATCATAAAACCATAAGTTGACTGGACAACTATGACCTGTAGTACGACCTCCTTAACCGTGAGTCTGTAATTTCAGTTACAGTATCCTGGGGTGTCCAAGTGGTTACGTTATCCTCTACCGTTATTTTAGAGGAATTTAGAGTACTCTACACGACCGAAGACGGAGGAACTACAATGGGGTACTGGACGTGTCTGGTGTCGAAAACTTTCTCCACCGTACTGTTTCTGGTATCCTTTTTCTTAATTCACTTTCTTTACCGTACATTCCAAACCGTCGTTCACCTTGACAAAGGGGGCGATCTCCTGATCCGTACAATGGAGACTCACCCCAGGAGACTCCGTCCCAGACCCACCCTCACTACCTCTACGGAGAATATTTATGGTCGAAGGTCCTTCAACCTGGTAAAAACCTCCGTTCTCTTAAACTTGACCCGTAAGTGTAAATAAAGACAGAGAATTACAGAAAGAAACACCGATTTAATAAAGAATCTTGGTATCAATAAAGGTGAGGACGGTTTTCCTCGAAACAGTACATTTAACCCACGGATGATAAGTTAGAGCACTACTGAGTACATCCGGACCCTACCGAGGTCGGAAATTAGGAGAAGACGGAGTCACGGACCACAGTCCTTCCTGGGGGCGTCTGGAGGGGGTCCCGGACTTCCATAGGAGGAGTGAGAGTGAGAAAGGACACGGGAACGGACGACCGAGAACAACGAAAGACTCACTATCCCTCCTAAATCGGGTCTAGAAAGACCACGAGCGGTCGGTCCTCTACAAAGAGATCCGGAACAGTATTCTTCCAGAGTGAAGTAAGTAAGTGAGCAAGTAAGTAGGTCAAGTACATATAAATTGCGAAGAGGATACGGTCGGGAAGAGAAGAGTGCCTTTGGAATGTGTCGAGTCCTCGTTATTGTTATCAGTGATAATAATCAAGAGTAAATACCTACTCCTCTGTCTTGGAACCTTCCCAATTCATCGAATGGACTCTGGTGTACCAATCACCTGTCGTAACGGTATGACCCTGGATCTCAGTCTTAGGTCTGTTCGCTGAAGGTACAGTTCGAATGTGGTACCCCGACCAACCCCAGACGGGTCACGCCGAGGGGATCTGGTGTGTGACTCGTCTTCTTCGGTCTAATGTCACTTTTGTTTCCCGAAGGACCTCCACCACACACCGGACTCCGGTCCTTCCTGGTCCAGCCCTCTCCCGGTGACCGACGAACTGACACATTACCGCAATCTAGAAATCGTAGTATTCCGGTTTGAGGTGACACCCCCGGTCTCACCATCCTCTCAGAACTCACTGGGACGTACTCTAGACGACCACCCTTAAACCAAGTAGTAATGAGAAACTCGAGAATGGTTCACGGTCCGTGTTCGGAACGGGGTCGTATGGTGTAGTGTGGTCGACGGTGACACACGAGACGAGACCGGACCCAGAGAACCGAGACGAAATCAAAAGTATCGAATGTAGGGAGAGAGGGATCTACGGGTAGAAACACGATCTCCGAGGTCCTGTACAGCTGGTTTTTAGGGGTTCGAAGACGTCAGGTATGTCGTCTCGAGTGAGGTTAGTCCCAGAGGGGAAGGGGAACAAGGGTCAGGACCGGACCTGTCGAAGACAAGTGGTCCCAAAGGGGACTTGAGTCAACTCGAGGTCGGGTACACTCAGTGTCCAACCCTTAGTCGACTTCTGACCAGCCAGTCCGGCTCGAGAATTATTACGTAGTTTCGGAAAGAGGGGACCTACTTGGACGACTCGGGAGTCCCATGTCCGTCCCGTTACGGTCTATAGTGTCTCCCTAGTTGTCCAGGGGACGGGGTCCCTCTTGTCACATCCGAGGATGTCTGAAAGGGTGGGGGACTGCACGTGCCCCAGGGGCTCCCGAACCTTTACTTTCCAGGAGTCTCACTCACTGGGTTATTTACCCATTTGACTCCGTCCGGATTACATTGAGGTTTCGGGTATGTGGAAGGTTTTCTCTTGTTTTCTTCAAACCGAAGGCTTATGATAAGACAGACAACGTTGACCTTTTGAATCTTCTGCAAAATAAAAGTCGTTGGTATGTTTACAACACACAAGAGTACAAAGATCAAAACAAAAATAACACTTAGGAGAAAGGTTGAGGGTTCCTTCTGGTGGTATTATAGAAGTCACGAATCTGATTATTTTCAGTTCGATGTCGGACCTCTAGGTCAGTGTTGGTGTCCTCGTGTCTTCCCATCCTGACCCTCCCGGACACCTTCACTAGGCAGGTGGGATGGGGTGAGAGGGGGGCCTTGTCTTGTCGGACCCGGTAGGTCCGGGTAAGTCTGTGAGGGAAGACTAAGGTACTCTGTTCAGAACCTCACCCTTACCCCTTGGACTCGATCACCTCCGAGACGAGAGGATCGGGGGCTGAATAGAAGCCGACGTCACTTGTGAACGACAGTACCACGGGTGAGGGGAAGGAATGGGGGCTCTCGGTTCGTCAGTGGCCTAGGAGGGTGGTAGAGGTCTGAGAGTGGGGAAGGAGGAGGGTAGTAGAAACGAAGCAGGGGGTCAAAGTGAAGTGACCGGTGTCGTCGGTTAATCTTGGACTCCGACCGGAAAGGGAAGGGTCGTCCCCAAGTCGTCGAGGAACACTAGTACATCGGGTTTGGACAGTCCCGTGGGTCTCAGAAGGAACCGGAAGGGTCGGAGGGACGAGGGGAGGGCAGGTCTTTGCCTTGTCCTCCGGAGAGAGGTCACCGAGTAAACGGACGGGTGGAGAGAGAGGTAGGGCCCCATAAGGTCCCGGACCGTATAAGTACTTCAGGAAGTTGTTGTCAAACAAGTTTCTCACTTCCCTTCTCTTAAGGGGTCGCCAGGTCACCAATCCTGAGCTGTGGAAGTACCGGCGCCGGGTCGAGTGTCATCCGACTTTATTCGTTCTCGGTTTACTTACCTGGGTCAGGAGAAGGAAAGGAAGAGAGGGGGTGAGGAAGGACAGTAAGAGGAAGTAATGACTCTTAGGATCAGCACCCAGTGTGGGATACTAGACGAGGGGTCCCCGTGAAGACGGTTTCAAAGTCGACGAAGGACCAACCGGGAGAGTAGAGGTCGGGTCGTCTCGTCTTTGGCTAGTGAACGTCCACCACCAGCTCACTCTAGTATTTACCTTTTCACCGTTCCCCACATCTCAACTTGAAAGTAAACTATGAGGTGGATCTCTCCTATCACCGTAAGAGGGGTGAAATGTCTCCTCTTTTGAACATAAGTCTCTCCAACCCACTAAACGGGTATCAGTATGTCGTTGAACAACAATCTCGGTGGTGTCCTTGTTTTCGGAGATTACTGTTTACAAACGTGACGGAAAGTCGGTCTGTGCCCCAGTCCCCACCAACCCACGCCCTCCACCACGTCCCACGAGTCTCTGACGTTTTATCTAGAACCAGAAACCCACCCAAGTACGACGTAAGTGAAACGGTCGGAGAAGAAAGTTTCGACGACGAAGGGTCCCGACGACTAGTGACCCTTTCCTTTTGTTACAATAGTGACTCACTCCTCTCTCTGTTCGAGTCTTGACCCTTTCCTTTATATTAAGAAGAATCTCTTCCGGTCTACCCTCCACCGAGGGAGACTGGGTGGACCTTCATGTTCCTCCCTCGGGGGGAGGGGTTCGACGGTGTCCACGAAGGAGTGGTCGACGATCTCGGAGAGGTCAGGGACTGGAAGAGGAAGAGGGGTCTCCGAAAGTAGACGGACTATTTCCAGGTCGAGAGTCTCCGTAAGTTCCGGAAGAGACTAGGGTGACACTGATACCCACTTTATGTAAGATCTAGATATCGTCACCGGAAACCCCGACTTTGGGTGTATTGTGGAGTTCGCGGATGACACCCTAAACGAACAGGATTGAACAGAGTAGAGGGACCCTTATCGACTTGGTTTTTTTTCCGTGTTTAACTCCGATAGATGGGTGGGACGAAGGAAACGGATCCGACGGGGTCCCTCTTTCTGAGTCGTTCCTTCGAACCTACCGTGAACAGAGACAGAGCAGGACAGACATAGTGACAGACCGATAGAAGGAAAGAAACCGGAGTCAAAGAGGACGGTTTATTCTCTCAAACTGGTTTGGTAAAGGTTCTCGGGAAAGAGGAGGTTTTACATGTTCACTCATGTGTCGGAAGAAACCCACCTAACCTTAGTAAGGAAAGGTTGTATTCCGAAGTGGAAAAAAAAAAAAAATTAATCTTATATCAACTAAATGTTATGACATAATCA
This sequence comes from Capra ibex, assembly GCA_006410555.1. Taxonomy (NCBI): domain Eukaryota; kingdom Metazoa; phylum Chordata; class Mammalia; order Artiodactyla; family Bovidae; genus Capra; species Capra ibex. The sequence continues at coordinate 27,063,160 of SJYO01014747.1, forward strand.
AAGTCCACATGTCGTTTCACTTAGTTAATATGTATCGTGTATAGGCGAGAAAAAGTTAAAGAAAAGGGCATATCGATTCCACAGTAAAAACTCCTCGGTAGGGGTCTCCAAAGTGACATTTTTGAACCGTAACTGACACTTAAAGCTTAGCGATACAGGTATCCAGTTCAGAAAAGAGAACGGAAACCTCGTTGTTATCGTTTGGAAAGAGAGGTCAAACGTTTGTACCGGTAAAGGACGGAGAGACACCCTTGGAGGCGAGACCGGTCCACGTAAAAGTAACAGAGGTCGTACGGACATACTAGAGTAGAGACCTAGAAAGATTAAGGAAGGGGACGGACAGGTCTAGGAGTGACAGGAAGTTTTGGAAAAGACTGGTACTGGATGTCCTCACCCAAAAGAGGAGAGTAGAGTGCCTCTCAAATAGAGACAAAGTACAGTGGGTGAGTAAACAAGTGAGTACGCAGGTAAGTTCAAAAACTTACGGATGTCACACGACCCCTACCGTCCCATGAGTTTCGACTTTTCTGTTCCAGTAACAGGACTACCTCGAAAGGTCGGATTAACCTAATTACGTCGTACCTGTGCTGAGGTCGGGTTTCGAGTGACATTTTTTGTAGGTTCTTTTCATGTGTATGTCCCGGTGATAACTCTCTCTCTCGTCTCTCTCTCTCTCTCTCTCATAAGAAAGACCTCTGGATCATCAATTCAATCCGGGAACCTCCTTCCTATACTAAACCTGAACCTCTCTCCCTCCTTCTTCCGTAAGTCCCCTTTCGACGTCACTTTCGTTTCCGGACCTCCACCCTTTCGGGTCAGACACATACCCCTTTTGACCGGGTTTAACCGTCCCCGGTTCCCCTCTGGGTCACCTCATCTTTCTCCATTCCGGTGTAGTCCTTCTCGGAACTTACGGTCCGACTCCAATCTCTATAGAGAACATCCCACGTTCCACGGAACCCACCCTCCATTCCAATGTACGACGTTCCCCATAAGTCCCCTACCTAGAGCATGGTCACCACCCTCTCCAATTGTTCGTTCGTTGTCGACCTTCGACTCTTTGTTCGGTCCTTTGACCCACATACCGGGGCTCACGTCCGAAGTCCGACAAGTTTCCCCGACTCAAGGCCTCACCTCGTACCGTTCCCCTTTTCCAACGGAACCTCTTAATTTTGTGGCAGAGGGACCTGAAGGGACCACCAGGTCACCGTTTTTTTAAGTGAACGGTTACGTCCTCTGTACCCGAACTAGGGACCGGACCCCTCTAGGTCTGATTCGGGTTCTCGACGGTCGATAACTTCGGGTGTGCGGGATCTCAGCCACGAGACGTTACTCTCTTCGATGGCGTTACTCTTCGGTCTCGTGGCGTGGGCTCTGCGGGGCCGAACGGCGTAGATCTCTTTCGGGAACGTGTCGTCGCTCCTGGGTCGTGTCGGTCTTTATCTTTTTATTTACTAATTTATTTACTAATTTATTTTATGAGAGAGGGGAAATGGTACCAGCAAAGGGGTAGTTCGAGTATTGGTCTAAAGATCTTCGCCTTCTCAGTCGGACGGGGGTGGAGGACAGAAATCGTTGTCTTCCTTTGAACTTCTGTTGAAGTGGATCTGGGGACTAGTAAAGACACTTTCGACAACTAATGAATGCAATTGACAGCTTCGAGTGTAATGGGACACGTTGTCTTGACTCCCGTTTTGGTCGAAAGAATTCGAGTGCGACGATGTTCACCGTCGTGAGTCGAGACAGAGTTGGTCAATTCTGACGTGTTTGGACAGATGTCGAAAGGTCTACTATTTCGACTACTCTAAACATACTATTTTGTACGGAGAGTGACTCGGGAAGAGGAGAGGACCTTCTCTTCCCTTTACTCCGAACCGTGTAGTAGTAGGGTAGACCGTCTTCAGTGTTCTATTCGTTTATTAATAATAAATTTTGGTCTCGTAGAATATTAAATAAGTACTTACGGTGTGTGAGATATAATCTAGAAGGTGAAGTTAAATCAACATAAGAAACTTCGTTTAAATATTCTAAACTTAATAAGTCTTTGACGAGGGTCCGGTTATCTTCTTTTATGAAGTCTTTCCGAGTACGACGTGTTCTACCATCACTTCACACTCCCGAGACTTTGGTCTTGGTAGGTTCGAGTTTAAGACCGAGGTGTTGGAACCCGGTCAATGAACCGGATAGAAACGGAGTTAAAGGGGTAACCTTTTCGCTCCTACTGTTATTATCATAGATGAAGTGTCTCAACAAAAGTCCTATTTATTATATACATTTCCAGAAGGGACTATCGAGTCGACCATTTCTTAGGGGACGTTACGTCCTCTGGGGCTAAGCTAAGGTCCCAACCCTTCTAGGGGACCTCCTCCCGTTGTGTGAGGTCATAAGAACGGACCTCTTAGGGTTACCTGTCTCCACGGACCACCCGTTGTCAGATACTTCAACGTTTCTCAGCCTGTGCTGACACGGTGATTCGTATCGTGTCGTGCAATATACATTTCATAAAACTTAAGATAATCCACGATACATTCCCAAACGATGTCAATAAAGTCGTAAAGTTTAACATTTATAAGACAGGACAACAGGTCTATCGTTCATAGGGAGTCGACTATTGAGTTACTTTTCGAAATTCAAAGGAACTAAAAGATGGTTAAAACACTCCTTTTCATGGTAGTCTTCTTCCAACTAACGACGTCCATACTCCTCCTTTGAACCAAATTCGGACCTACCAAAACGTTTTTATTTGTTTACCTTGGATTAATTTGAATTTTCGACAACGTGTTTTTCCTTTGGTATTTATTCTACTTTTCTGATGGGAGCCTTACCCTCCTTTATAAACGTTTGTTTCGTTAACTGTTTCTCAACTGGAGTCCTTATATTTTTGTCGAGCTCCTCGAGTTAAATTTTTTTGTGGTTTGTTGAGTTAGTTTTTTATCAGTCTTCTGGATTAATCTGTAAAGAGGTCTCTTCTGTATGTCTATCGGTTGTTTGTGTACTTTTCTACATGTTGTAGTGATTAACAATCTCTCTACGTTTAGTCTTCATACTACTCTATAGTAGAGTGCACCCAGTCTTACCGGTAGTAGTGTTTTAGATGTTTGGCATTTACGACCTCTCCCCCACCTCTTTTCCCTTGTGAGAACTAGACAACCACCCTTACATTTAACTATGTCTGTCATACCTCTTAGAATACCTCCAAGGAATTTTTTTGATTTTTATCTTGATGGTACACTGGGTCGTTACGGGGATGATCCGTATATGGGTTTCTTTTGGCATTAAGTTTTCGTGTGTACGGAGGGTTACAATTAACGTCGTAATAAATATTATCGGTCCTGTACCTTCGTTGGATTTACAGGTAGTTGTCTCCTTACCTATTTCTTCTACATCATGTATATATGTTCCCTTATAATGAGTCGGTGTTTTTCCAATAAATATCCAATAAATATCTCTGCACCTACCGGGATCTCTGTCAGTATGTCTTACTTCATTCAGTCTTTCTCTTTTTGTTTGTTTATAGTACATATCCCTGAGGGACCACTGGGTCACCGACTCTTATACGGAACGTTACGTCCCTTACGTCTAAACTGAGGACCACCGCCTCGATCCGAGAGTATACGGAGCCTTGTTGATTCGGGTACGATGAGTCGAGTACACGAGACCGCAGGTGCACGGTGTTGAGTTCAGGCACGTACCTGACGTTACTCTCTGTGTTGACTCTAGGGATACGGCGTTGTTCCTGGGTAGTGTTTATTTATTTAATTTTTTTTTAAAATTTGGGGTGTCTATGGATATAATTACGTATGTACACTTTAGTCTTCTTTTAACTATATCTACTAGAATAAAGGTTTCATCTTTATCTCTGTGTCTGTATCTTTTGTTTGCAAACTCATGACTCCCCCTTTCCTCCCTACCCCACCTATCCCTTTGATCCTAATTGTATATATGTGATAACCATAATACATATTTTATCTATTGACTTCTCTAGGATAGAGTACATTTTGAAACGAGTCACGAAATGATTTATCCTTCCTTTAGGTTTTTTCTCCTCTATGTACATAGACATTTCCACTAAGTGAAACAACATGTCATCTTTACTTGTATCACAACATTTCGTTGATTTGTGGTTATTTTTGATTTTTCTTTTTTAAAATTTTTGTTTTAATTAACATTTTAACACTACAACGACAATCTTAATAACATCGAAAGTAAAAACAAGGGAAGTGGACGTAGACATAATTCCGTCTTTCCTTTGAAAAGATAACTTCTTGACCCATTAAATGTACTATCTTCGTCATGTACGAATGACATCTTTCATACCTTTTATTTACTTTAATAAAATTTTTAAATAGTAAAATGGAGAATCTCTTTCGGTGAGTCAAGTCAAGTCAGTGAGTCAGCACAGGGGGTACCTGACGTCGTGCGGTCCGGAGCGACAGGTAGTGGTTGAGGACCTCAAATGAATTTGAGTACAGGTAACTCAGCCACTACAGTGGGTTGGTAGAATAGAAGACAGCAGGGGAAAAGGAGGGTGGAAGTTAGAAAGGGTCGTAACCTCAGAAAAGTTTACTCAGTCGAGAAGCGTAGTCCACCGGTTTCATAACCTCAAAGTCGAAGTTGTAGTCAGGAAGGTTACTTATAAGTCCTGACTAAAGGTAATGTGAGTAAGAATAAATGAGACTTTATAGAATTACGAATTCCAAAAGTATATCAAAAATAAGAGAAAAGACCCCGTTCTAGGTTCGACCCCTCTGGATATATACCTTTTTCAATTAATTTGAACTAAAAAAAGTACAATTTAAAATAATTCTTTTACCTTAAAAATTTTATAAGTCTGAAATAACGATGATTATGTACTTTTTTTAATCAATCGATACAAATGTTACAGTAAACTCTTCTTGAAAATTTATACACATTAAGTATTATATGGTGTTATAATTTTTACCGAAATTAAAGTATATAAAATAAAGTACTGACAATGTATTTAGTAGTTGTCAAAAACTTTATTTACCGAAAAATTACTGATATTTTTTTTCTCTGACCTACTAAAACCGAAAACAAAAGATTTTTAAAGATTCGGGATAACTATACTTCCAAAAATTACAGGTAAATCGGTTTTCCTTTTAGGGTACCTGTCTCCTCGGACCTTCCGACGTCAGGTACCCCAGAGCTTCTCAGCCTGTGCTGACTCGCTGAAGTGAAAGTGAAAAGTGAAAGTACGTAACCTCTTCCTTTACCGTTGGGTGAGGTCACAAGAACGGACTTCTTAGGGCCCCTGTCCCCTCGGACCACCCGACGGTAGATACCCCAGCGTGTCTCAGCCTGTGCTGACTTCGCTGTATCGTCGTCGTCGCCGGTTTTCCTTGTTGTCTACGGTATTCTGTGACTCAATCTGTATTTAACGACAACAAAATCAGTGTTTCATCATAAACTGAGAAAACACTGGGGTACCAGACATGGGACGGTCCGAGGAGACAGGTACCCAAAAAGGTCCGTTCTTAGGACCTCACCCAACGGTAAAGGATGAGGTCCCTTAGAAGGGTAGGGTCCCTACCTTGGGAGCACAGGACGTAACCTCCGTCTAAGAAATGGTGACTCGGTGGACCCTTCGGGTATCTGTATTTATCCTCTCATTATTTTATACCTTTTGACGTTGTCACTTTTTATTCATTGATGGTCATGTGAGGTCACTGTACCTATTTAGTGTGTACGTAATACGACTCTCGTTCTTCAGTCGGTGTTTTCCCGTGTATCACGTACTAAGGTAAATATACTTCAAGTGCTTGTCCGTTTTGATTAAACACTAACACCTCCAGTCTTGTCAATAAAAACTCCACCTATCTCTAACCCTCGTCCGTACTCCCTTTGAAAATCCCATTACCTTTGAAATATAACTCAACCCGTGCCAACGACGATTCAACGAAGTCAGCACAGACTGAGACATCTGGGGTATCTGCCGTCGGGTAGTCCGAAGGGGGCGGGGACTCTAAGAGGTCCGTTCTTGTGACCTCACCCAACGATAAAGGAAGAGGTTACGTACTTTAACTTTTCACTTTCACTTCATCGAGTCAGCACAGGCTGAGAATCACTGGTGTACCTGATGTCAGATGGTCCGAAGAGGTAGGTACCCTAAAAGGTCCGTTCTCATGACCTCACCCTACTGGTGTGGTCACATATATATACGTTCTTCAGTAATTCAATATGTGAATTCTATACAGATGGAGTGGTATACATTTTACATGAAGTGATTATTTTTTATTTGTGTCTGTTAGAACAGAGATTTTTATTGTCAAATTGTAAAATATATAAATACAATCCCCTTGGTGACTGACTTTGGTGGACGGGACCGGTCCCTTCTATAATCGATGAACGTACTCAATAGAACGTCGTCCTCCAGGACCATTTCTTACACTTTGATCGTTCGATGGTGGTTTGGTCTTTTGCACTTTTCCTCTCTCCTCTCAGGTCAGGTGTACAGATGGTTAGAGGGTCTTAGGAAGACCGACCTCAGGTAGGACCGACTCACCACGACTCGGTGGTCCTTTCTCCGGGGACTCAGTCTCACTACCCGGTCTCTGTTGGACCGGGTATTAAGGTAGTGGTATTTTGGGCTCTGACTCGGGGTATCGTCTCGTCAGGAGGACACAAGGGGATGAGATGACGAGAGACGGTCCGTGGGGGAGGGTTATGTCAAAGAACGAACCAATCGTGAAAAGAGGAGTCTGCTAAGTAAAGACTCACAATCCGTTCTCGGGTGATAGTCCGGGACCTTCCCTAGGGGGTGGGGGGAAGGATATTGTAAATCTCGGATTAAAAGGAGAACGAATGTACGTACAAACACTGGTACACCAAGAACTTTCACAATCAACGAGTCAGTTCACAGTCTGAGAAACGTTGGGGTACCTGACATCCGGAGGTCCGAGGAGACAGGTACCTTAAGAGGTCCGTTCTTATGACCTCACCCGACGGTAAGGGAATGACAGGACTCGGTGGACTCTTGTAAAGTCATTTTTGAAAAATGAAGAGGGTCATAGATGAGATAAGTCTATTTTGTTTTACGGATTGAATCTAAAATCCAATTCTATTTTTAGAAATCAGTAAACATCACTCACACTTACTGTTTCTCTATCCGATAATTGATCGTTTTAGGTTGAGATTTTTATGTAAATTCCCGTACCAAGAAAGGATTACTGAGGGGGACTGTTTTGGTAATGAACCTATAGTCACTTAGTTGATTTTTACCTTCACTCTTTTCAAACTCGGGAACAACGTTACCTACCTACAAACACTCTGATAATTCGCTTTTCCTAAGTCTTTGTTCCCCTATTTACTGTACGATTAAACCCTAACTTACCTCAATTGTCCTACTAGAACCTTTATGTTCTTAGGACGAATTACCCTGAACAGATAAACGTTAAGTTATTTGGTTGTATCAATTTAAGTTTCTCTATTTCCGACATTCGTAAGTCTTGTTTTAATGTCTTTATTTAAACCATTTCTTCTGGTAGTATACTACGTGGGTGACGTCAACTCTGCTCCCAGTGACAAGGTGTAAACTGTAGAAATTGAGAACTCGGAACCCCGACCGTAGGGTCCCTTGTGTCTGATGACTGACCTTCGATTTTAGTCGGAACCTCTCCCAAGTCTCTCTGAGACAAGTCTGAACTCTTCCATATCGTGTACAAAGTTCTAAATTTTATAGGATGACGTTCCCGTAAAAGTTTCTGTTGCCACTAACCCCTTTTTTTATGACATAATTTTTTTTAATTTCGTCCCACTCTACTTAACTCTCATCGTGACTTTGTATATATAATGGTACACATTTTGTCGGTCGATCACCCTTCGACGACGTCTTGTTTCCCTTAAGTTGGGTCACGAGAGACTGTTGGTTCTCTCACCCTACCCTGACCCCCCACCCTCCCTCCAAGTTATCCCTCTCCTGCATATATATGCATACTGACTAAGTGCAACAACATACCGTCTTTTGGTGTTGTTGCAACATTTCGTTAATAGGAGGTTAATTTTTAAAAAATTTTTAACTTTCTTACCTTTGTTACTTCTTTTTCACTGGACTACCATTCCACGGTCCCCGTCCATACAAATTCGGACATCAGGGCCCTCGTTAATTATTATCACGTGCGAAAGTGAGAGTGTCTCAGACCTAAACTCGCTATCTAGTCACAGACCTAAACTTACCATTCAGTGTACTAGTAAGGTGGTTTCTCTCCTTTAGTCGGTCTCCTGACAAGACGGTAAAAGCTTACCACGTCTGTGTATGGGGTCAGACCGACCGACGGGTGGTACAGGGACGGGACGACTCTCCAGGAGTGGTGAAGACGGAAACGACAGTCCTACCGACCTCTGGGTACGAGTCGAGGACGCGACGAGACCACGGTGGATGTCCGACAGATCCCTTTCGCGGAGAGGGAAGGGACGGAGGTGGGAAACGTGTCGGAACTTGAACCGGTTTTCTCGAAGTTACGTACTTTTGTCCCGGATACTCCACCCATCCTTGGTCCATCTCTTCGGGTCAAATACCTTAGTCTTCCCAGGTCGACCTTGGCTGTTTCGGTTCAAGGAGAAGAAGGACGAGTGGGGACAGGACGGATACAAATACATCCCTTTCGACTCCGGTTTAAGTCTCTAAACTAACCATCCTAACACTTCATATATCAACCTCGGAGGGACCATGACAAGAGAGGTAGGGTAAAGGTGTATGAAGAGCGGAGGGTAGAAATTGTTTATATAATCCTACCACCTCTTCCTTTGAATTTGAATGTTTCGAGGAGTACACACGACTCGTCTCACCCGTGATACGTATGGAATGGAGGCAGGAACGTTTACCACTCTTCATCCACCAAATGAGTTGTCCCTATATCCTAACCTCACCCGATCACTGAACGGGTACCCGAGAGTCGACCTTAAACTTACATTCTTAGAAACGGAGGTTTTGACCATGAGAAAAGCTCGGAGACTGAACTCGTAATAAACGTTTTACGTTTCATGGGGTATCTTTAGATTATACTAAGTATTATTCCGACCTGACGTTTGTTTTTGTTCTTCTCAGAAAGGAAACCGGATATTAAAAGAGTTGTTTGTATAGTGAGATATATTGAACCCTATAGAGAATCCTTTTACTTACGTCGTACTAATACGTGCGTCAAACAAACTATTTGTTATAGACAAGGTTGTACTCTAGAACACCTAGAATCCATAACTTCTATTCTTTGACAACACAACCTGTAAAAGATTCTCCAAGAAATATTTTATTGACCCCCCGAGTCTCGGGAGTTTAAAGAAGAACAGACTGACGATTCAGCGAAGTCAGCACAGACTGAGACACGTTGGGGTATCTGCCGTCGGGTAGTCCGAGGAGGTAGGTACCCTAAGAGGTCCGTTCTCATGACCTCACCCAACGGTAAAGGAAGAGTTTACGCACTTTCACTTCAGCGAGCCAGCACAGGCTGAGAATCGTTGGGGTGTCCGCCGTCGGATGGTCCGAGGAGGTAGGTACCCTAAAAGGTCCGTTCTCATGACCTCACCCCACGGTAACGGAAGAGAGAACAGACTGATCGTTTGGGGAAAGAAACTCATTTATCACAAAGAGAGGACAATACTTAACTTACCACACAAGGGAGGGACAGAAGTTGGGTAAGTATTCAACTTCGGGAAGTCTAGGAACTTCCGTGTGGGAGGGTGGAGTCCTGGAAACGTGTATGTCAAGAAAGAAGGTCTTTTTGGAGAGGATCTTATCACTTGAGGACGAGTTCAGAGGAAACTAACCCTATAACTGATGGGTAGGGGAGTTGTGTCTAAAGGATGTGTCTATACGGGAACATAGAGGAATATGAAAAGGTCAATTTATTCGAACTGGTCCACTAAGTGCCGGTAGAGGGAGTCATCTGACTTTCGAGGTACCGTCGTTCCCGACCCGATCAAAAACATATGGTAATATTGAGGTCACGAATCGAGATATAAACCGTGTTGGATCCCCGATAAACCCTCGAAGGACCGACCGAGATCACCATTTCTTGGGTAGACGGTCACATCCTCTACATTCTCTGAATCCAAACTAAGGACCCAACCCTTCTAGGGGACCTCTTCCCTTGACGTTGGGTGAGGTCATAAGAACGGACCCTTTAGGGTACCTGTCTCCTGGGACCGGTCTGATGTCAGGTATCCCAACGTTTTACAACCTGTACTAACTGCGCTGAATCGAACGTGCGTCCCCGGTAAACATGGTTCATGTATCCGACACACCCGAACACAGTGCCCACATGTGTCCTTATCACACCTCCCTTTTTCCTCTTTACCTCACTGACGAAGAGGTGGACCGGGTTCAGACGACCCGAACAAGTCAGACGATAGTGCACAACCCTCCATAGTCTTTTCTTCTGACGACAAAAGGGAAACGTACGTTTCCTTCCCAATTTCTCGTCTTTCAGACGTGGTGAGGTGACCCCAGGTCCAGGGACCCCGAAAAACCTCCTCCCGACACTCAGTCACGGGGGGACCGGACGTTGCGACGGAGACGTCCATATACTTTCCGACATAGTGCGTGGGCACGTGAGTCGGTCGACCCGGGAAGATTGAACTCGAACACAGTCAACGACGGAAACCGGACGTTTTCTACTTAAGGACAACCGGCCCCGTCTCACGGATCGTTTCCCGACTCCGGTTTACGTCTCAGGTTCCTCACACTCTTAAGACTAGCCCTACAGACCCACTCGACACCTTTACGTGTCACCCTCCGTAACCTCTCGAGTGGATCGGGTCAAATAGGGACCATCAGAATAGTACACCCACCACCCTTGAACTCAGTCTCGAGGTGGAGGACGGAACGTCAGGACACAAAACGGTGTGTCGACGGACTCTCTTGGACCATACAGCACACACGAAATAGTTATTTACAGACATCTTGCTTGGTTCAAGATTGAGGTGTTACTGTTTGACTCCAGACCTCTCCAAGGTACCGAAAAGGTTCCAGAGGATCGGTCAGGACCGTCTCCGTCTTGGTTTCGGTCAAGAGGACTTAGGTCAGGCCCATCCCAATGGTCTATTTTATATCCTGAGGGTGAATTTTCACTTAAAGTCTATCCGTTGTCCATTATAAAATCCTGTTTATACAGGGTTAATAAAAGTAAGTTTTTAATAAATAAATAACAACTAAACTACAAGCTCAGAGTGACCTGTGGGACTTGAAAGTAAACGACTTAGACCGGTGGGAGACGGACCCCAAACAAGGGGAAGAGACACTCGATGACACAGGAGGAAAATAACGTGGTATCATCTGCGAAACCCAAGTTTCTCCTTATTCTGTCTAGGAGACGGGAGTTCCTTGAAGGACAGATCAAATTCTCTATTCTTATATTTGTCTTTGGAGGTTGCGATACGTTTTAGGTAAAGACTATTAAACCCTCGGGAGCAACCTTATCCATATTATTATTATCAACGAGTGAGTAAAGACTGAGAAACACTTGGATCCCTGACACAGGTATCCTGAGAGGTCCGTTCTTATGACCTGACCCATCGGTAAGGGGAGAGGTCCCCTAGAAGGGTTGGGTCCCTGACTTGGACCCATAGGACGTAACGTCCGTCAAAGAAATGGAAGACTCGGTGGTCCCTTCTCAATATCGGAGGGACCTTCTCCATATCGAAATCTTAAATTTTCTTTGGTCTTAAGTGTCCTATCTGATCCTTCAGGTCTTTGTTTAGGTTTAAAAGTACTCTTATATGTAATCCTACATTAATTTACCGTAAACTTTAGGAGTTCCTTTCTGTCCGAATAATTTATTCAATACCATCTCGTTACTTGAAGGATGGACCTTTTTTAACAATCTAGTAATGACGAAATTTGGAGTATAGTCTTTAATTAGGGTCAAGAACATTTCCGAATCTACAATTATTATTTTTGATATTTGTATGATTGTTTACTTATCTTTTGTTTTTACCTAAAAAGATATTTGAAACCCTACTAATTTCTGAAAGATTCGTACTCTGATTTTGCTTTCACAATATAGTGATTTTTAAAACAAAAAGAGGTAAACAGAAAAACTGAAAATTAAACAAAAAGACTATAGAGTATTGTACATCTTAAAAATAAAGATGTGTCACTTTATCTAGTTTCACACCTTTATTATAAAGGTGATATATTTTCATGAACAGTTGATTACCCCTTTTCTGTTCGTTTTATAATTCTTTTTACTCCGTTCCTTTATTTCACATTAAGTCTTTTCTTCTTTATGTTTACTGGTTACTTATATATTTTGTTATAAGTTAAAACGATTATTAAAAAAATTTACGTTTGGGTCACAATTAAACTCTTTTACCCGGAAAGTATGTGACGACTCTTACATTTAACTTGGTTGAAAGTATTTCCGGTTAACCGTTATAGATATTTTCAGAATTTAGACTAGATATTAAAGATCATTAATATTTCTTTATAACAGTATATAGTCGGTACTGGATTGATTCCCTATAAACGATGTCACATCAACTAGTGTAAAATTTTTGACTTTTGTTATATGTCACCAGGGAGTGTAGGTACTTACCAAACAAGGTCCTGGGGGTGCCTTTGGTTTTAGCACCCACAAGTTCAGGGAAGATATTTTACTTCACCATAAAGTTATATTGGGTATGTGTGGGAGAGGACGTATATGAATAAAGATCTAATATTATGGATTGTGTTACATTTACGTACGTCGTTAGTTCAATACGAAAGACCTTGAAAGACCTTACAAAAGCTTATAAAAAAACCAGTGTGGGGTGTGTACACCCTAGGAACAAGGGGTTGGTCCCTAGTTTGGGTGTGGACGACGTAACCTTCGTACCTTAGAATGGTGACCTGATGGTCCATTTAGGTAGCTTATTAAACCTAGGTATCCACATCTTGGGTACCCATGTCTCCCAACCGACAATTACAGATCGTTATTCCTAAATCGACTTAATAATTCATTATAATAGTAATACTCTGTCGTACACGTCTACTCGGGGACGGACTTCGGCACCTAGAAGGACGGGCATTTCCCGAATACCACCACCACCACAAACCAGCGATTCAGTGCATGTCGAGAACACTGGGGCACCTGACATCGGACGGTCCGAGGGGACAGGTCCCCTAAGAGGTCCGTTCTTATGACCTCACCCAACGGTAAAGGAAGAGGTCCCTTAGAAGGGTTGGGTCCTTAGCTTGGACCCAGAGGACGTAACATCCGTCTAAGAAAATGGCTGACTTGATACTCCCTTCGGGGATCCTGTGGGGTTAAAGTTGACGTAAGGGGTTCAAACATTATTCCATATTTGTCATATGGAATATGTTTATTCATAAATAAAGTAAAATTTGTAATTTACGTTTTAAAGTTTCTACGTCCGGTCACTCGATCTTCATATTATGGAATATTATCTTACCTAGATATTTTTATCAATGACGGTTCACCGAACTCTTTTAAAATAAGAGGATTTTCCTAATATATAGGATGTCTGTCTTTATTGTAAAGTGGTATGGATGGGTATTAGAGGAAACGAATGGGTAGTTTTACTTTATATGAAAATGGATTCAAGAATTTTTAGGTGTTCACTGACCGAACTGGGACACAATGGATCCCCACTAGGACTCACCCCCAGTCTTTCCTTCCTGGTCCGAGAGTCTCGACTGGAGAGACCCAAGTTTACCGTGTCGGTTGTAGAGGATAACTCCGGTTGAATCTGTTCCACGAATGACACAGACTCGGGGGTACAAGAGTAGGTACTTTGCCCAGATTTAACAGGTCTAAACAACTCTCCTAATTTTCTCGTTTAGAGGTGACCGGTATCGTGGTACGGTCCAAGGTGCGACTAAGGTTGGGGACGGACACAGTTAAAGTGGGAGGTTAAAACTCTAGGGAGTTAAAGTAAATGACTGGACCATTCCGATCGGAAGTCTACACTCAAAGAGACGACAGAAACTATGTAGGAAAAGGGTCCTGTGGTTCGTTCCGGGTGACCAATCCTTTTTCGTCTACTTCTCAGAACAAGGTCTCCGTCTTCGACACTCGAGACTGAAACCCGAAACTAAGGGACACACCGGACTCCAGTCGGGCACAGACTAGGTACGAGGTGAAAGAGACCAGACTTTCCTCTGTGAACCTGGTCCATAGAGGTTTCGGAAAGGACACCAGAATTCTACTTTGTAAGTGAAGAGTTGATCTTCTCCCAGACCGTTTTCGCACACTTCACATTAAGTTTAGATCGGCGAACACCGGAAGGGACCACCAGGTCTCCGATTCTGAGACACTAGGGTTACGTCCCGCGGACCCAAACTAAGGACCAGTCCCTTGATCTAGGGTGTACGGCGTTGATTCTCAAACGTACAGCGTCGACTCCTAGGACGTACGGTGTTGCTTCTGGACTGTGTCGGTTTATTTATTTATTATTTCGTTGTTGTTGTTTAACTCATCGAACCGGCTCCAACACTTTACAGGAATGAACTAACTTCCCTTCCACTCGTACGGGATGGACGAGCCTGCAGGGAAAGTTTCCTTACTCTGGAGGCACGATGGTAAAATACCACGAAGTTTCCCTTTCTGGGAGTCGGCGACGGACAGAAAGAGGTCAAATGGACAAGGATGTTAAATTGGAGACAAAGGAAAGGGGTTGTTAAACTTCAAACATCCAAAAGAATCTCTTCGTTACGAGACCAGCAAGTACCTAATTCCCTCCCCCTTAGTAGGGTACGGTACTTCCCTTGGACGAGGTGCCACTGGTCTCTCGGAATCTCCCTGGTACAGGGACGACTCACTACACTACCCAATGGAGACGGGGTCTGGACCGTGACAACAAACACTACTAAACCGAACCTCTCTACGGTTGTCTTGTAGTACTTAGAACTCTTCTACGAAAGAAGAGGCACCTTTCGGAACGGTTTTCGTCGTCAATGTGGACTTTCCTGTCCCTCGGTCTCTCCGGACGTTCAGGGTCTTCCTTTTGACAGACACCTACCCCGACATTTTACTCCCGACCTAAGTTGAGTATTGTCGTTGGTTCCAACCCTAAGAACACTACTGTTACAGTCTCGGGATTTCCTTTCCTACTGAGTTTCCATCACCTTTTCGGAGACCTGAACAATACACTGGGACCGGTCAGTGAAGGAAACGAATAAAAAGGTAGACATGTTCGTTTCCTAACCAGATTCAGTGTCTACGGTTTATCCAAACTAGAGTACGTTTTAGGACACAATCTTCTCCAAGACTCCATCTGGTCCGAATTCCCCTTCCACACGGCACTAACTAATCGTTACAGACGGTACCCGTCCTCAAACTCTTGATCACCACATAGACGGTTGATAAACGGTAAAGATCTGCTCTATTAGAAATTTCAATGAAAGTCAAGATTTTAGTACAACAATATGTACAACACTGTGTTTGTCTGGACTTGTTTTGGAACAATTTGGTCGTAAGATATTGTTAAAACCCAGTCTTATTCAGTTAGTAGTTTAAAAATACCTAATTAGTATATCTTTTTAATCTTCGTGATTGACCGGTTGAATCTTGGTTTAAGAGTGGTCCCAATTAATTATTTAATAGTAGGATAACCGAACAAAATTTTCAATGGAAGGATATTCCCGTTCAAAGGGTGGAACAAACGGACAAAACCCACGGTCTCAAAACTGACTCTAACGGTTTACCCCCAGACGGACCAACTCCGAAGATGGACGTCAGTATGGACCGTTCCAAGAAATTAAGTTCTGAAATATTTTTACTGTTCTCCTTATACAATCACCCTGCCCCCCCCCCGTCAATTTGAGAATAACATTTTATAAAAAATTTCAAATATTAAAGGATACGTCTTGGAACTCCTGTTGTTGACAAAGACATGGAATCAACATCTCTTATCTTAACTAGCTTAAGGACCAACTACTGTAAGAGAGTAGTAAAAATCACGAATGTCCTCGTAACAATATACAAACAAATAAAAATTTTATATTAATGACAAGAAAAAATTCCCTTAAATGGGGAGTTTTACTTTCAATCCTGGAACAGTCGGTGTGACTGTACACATGTGCCATGAAGACGTGCGGGGTCGGAAAGGTAATGTAGGTGAGGGGGTTAGGGGTAGGATCTATTGGTGAAAGGACTTAGAGTACGGGGAAACTGAAGGAGAACGAACAAACAAATAGACACAATTTTATGTGTATTACATTTTCAATGGTAGAATTAGTGAAGATGCACCTGTCAAGTCAACACAATACGTACAAGTGTAGTAAAACGTTACTTAGAGGTCTTGTGGAAAATAGAACTTTTTGTCTTTGAGACATGAGTAATTTGTTGTTGGGGGATAAGGAAGGAGAGGTGTCGGGGTCATTGGTGGGAAAATGAAGACAGATGTTTAAAATGAGGGGACCCATGACGTAAGTTCACCTTAGTATGTAGAAACACTACCGAATCGTGACACAGGAGTTCCAAGTAGGTACAATATCTTACACAGTCTTAAAGAAAGGGAAAAATTCCGATTTATTAAAGGGTAACAGACTAATATAGAAAACAAATAGGTAAGTAGACAATTATCTGTAAAGAATATGGAAAACCAACAACACTTATTACGATGAGACTTATACTCATACGGTTATAGAGGAGGGGAACTTAACAAAAACGAGATCGAAATAAAATAGAATGTATCAGGATTTCATATATATGTATTAAATAGACATCAACAAAAGGTCTAATCTATTTCATACGGTACATATAGGAACACCCTAAAAAAGTTAAATATAATATAACGATTCTAAGTATATTTGTTGTTACAAACATCGACCAAGTAGTAAAACTGACAATGAACTGTTGTGGTGTCCTAAGTCTCGAACTTTAGAGAATATACAACGAACGACCCACACAACTAACTATATTAACGAAGCCTTTTATCAAAGACAGAGTATTTCAACTTATAAGAGTACGGAATTTTGGGTAGTTACGGTGAGATACAGGATCTCTTTAAGAACGGGTACATTTTGTCCTCTGAACATGTTCCTTCTAAGGATTGTCAAGACAAGTACTATCGTTTTCGGATGACGGGTAGTTGGCTTCTCAGTTACTTATTTGACACCAAGTCACAATTGTAAAAAGAAAGAGAAACTCAAGGACATCGGTACAATACGTTCACCGACTGGACACCAATCGGACCCCTCTCCCTCCTAAGAACATCGTTGTCTCCGACACAGGACTTGTCGGGATCCCGTTGACAGAGTCGAGACTCGTTCTCATTTCTCCTACTTCCCGGAGTGACTCGTTTACGGTTCCCCGAGACCCCAACATCTACCCCCTCCAAGTGTGGAGATTCTTTATCGATAGTAGATGTAGATAGAAAAGTCTACGAAGACGGTAACCCGAGGGGATTTTGTGACATTTCAAATAACCCCTATAGTAAATAGTTCCTACATGGTATACGGGTTATTACATGATTCGAGTAGTGAACAATAAAGTGAATTAAGAACTAGATACTCTCACTGGGCACCGCTGAAGTATGTATGTGGATGATAAGAGTGGAGGTCAGTATCCACTCTCTCGGTTCTGAGTCGTATCAGTTCGTTGAAGTACTTCCGGTACACCGACCTCTGACCGACTCGGTCCTACTTTACGACCCTGAGGTTTCGACCACGAGATCCTTCTTTCTCGTTAGAGACTCCCAAGTGTGGTCGGTGGAGGACTGTTTAGAAAGAAATCTACAAGATCTGTGGGTTGGACTCCCTGAAGGGACCACCAGATCATCGACTGTGAGACTCGAAGGTCACACCTCCCGGACCCAAGCTAGAGACCAGTCCCTTGATCCAGGATCGTTCTGGACCGTGTCGGTCTATTTATTCAATTAATTAATTAATTAATTTTTTTTTTTGGGGATCTAGGTGAAAAGTATTTCACTTACTTTACTCGTCGGAGAAGTAAGATCTCCCCTTTTTTTTTCAAGTGATTTAAGACCCCGTAGGGCAAGGGTAGGGTGCATTCCGTTTACGACCTTGTCGAGGGTTTGGTTTTCTTGGGAAACGTCAACAGAGACACTCGCTCACGTCATGTAGACGTCTACCTTTCTAAGAGACTCCATACGACTTCCCAGTCCGTTGTGGGAGTCAGTGTCCAGACCGAAACTTCCGTAGGGACACCCTCAGACTAACTGAAAGGTGGTTCAATTAAAGAACAGACACCAGTTCCTTCGGGGCTCCTCTTCCCCCGTACCCACACGTCTCAAGACTACACTTCAGAGAACGAGACCCGAGTAAAGAGAGGGGATCAGAGTTCCCTGAGTCGGTACAGGGGGGTCGAGGGAGAAGGTTGGTTTACCAGTGGGGAGACGAGGAGAAGGAATCTGTCGGATCCCGACGACCACCAGGGAGTCCTAGACACCGGAGTCCGAACCGTCCCAGGAGAGGTATTGAGGTAGATATCCGGGTCTCCTACTGACCGACACAGGATTGTACCATGACGTGGGGTAAGGAAAAGGACTGGAGTCACTAGGGATCGGTTCAACAAATATAAGGACTAGAGTAGTAGTAAAGAGTGAGAAAGGCATTAACCTAACGAGTGAGATCGGTTAATTTCGTGTGACGAGAAGAGTTGTGACTATCGAGATCCGTGTACTGACCACAAGTGTTTTACCCCGTAATATAGTCAAAGTAACTAGTATCTTTATTACCGAGTTGAACTGCCACGGTCACGGAGACTCAAGTTCTCGGAGTGATCTGACTCTTGAGAACTCGACTTTGTGTGCACACGGGGAGGATCGAACCGGCACGTCGAACTCGTTAAAGGACGGAACAACTACGTTCACATCAACCCTACTATTATTAGTACCGATCACTACTGACCCCGAAAGGTCCACCGTGATCACCATTTCTTGGGTGGACGGTTACGTCCATCTACATTCTTGGGTGTCCAAGTTGGGGACCCAACCCTTCTAGGGGACCTCCTCCCGTACCGTTGGGTGAGGTCATAAGATCGGACCTCTTAGGGTACCTGTCTCCTCGGACCGTCTGATATCAGGTGTCCCAGCGTCTGAACCTGTGCTGACTTCGCTTATTCGTGTGGGGGTCACTACTAACTCCTAAATGGGACTCAGTCCGTCGCATGATTTTCAAAAGTGTATCTGAGAAAGTAAATTAGTAAAGATAAGAAGTCCAGTTCTTTGACTTCGAATTTCGACAATTCATAAAATGTCGATTGGTACCGACTCAGTCCTAAGTTTGGGTCGTCAGATTGAGGTCCTAGGACACGGGAATTACTAATATTATAGGTCTCAGTCGTTGTGTTTCAATTACACGTGCATAAAAGTTCATATAAAATCCCCCCACTGAAACACAAACCCCCGTAAAGTGGATGTTTTAGGTAACTCGATCTATAATTGGCTCCTACGTATTTTTGACTACTTGATACTTTTTGTATTTTGTGCTCGTTGTACCGTAGTGACGTTCTCTGTATTGTTGTTTAACGAAAGAACACTTGTATCAAACGACTGTCTGGTATTCCATTATTAGTCGGACTCAAGTCGTCACGGGACAAGGGAAGCCTGTCTCTCTCTCGGTGTCTGTGTGTGTTTGTGTATGTAACTTACCGAACAAACACGGTGACTATCCTTGGGTCCTTGATGAGACGTAATCGTCTACTACTTTATGAAGCCTTTGTTGTGTCTAGTCGACTTTTTCGTTCATGACTGTCAGTCTCTAGTCTTCATTGTATTCTATCGATAGTTAATGGTTTTACAGGTCTTACCCTTCCTTACACCCCTTCTGTCGTTTAACGATAGTCCGACATGTTTTTCTGTTTTCCCCTCGGGGACCTTCTTCTTATCAGTCAAAAGTGTCCTCGGGGTACCCAACCACTGAACTAGTCCCGGTGTCCTAGCCCGACCCTGAACTCAGACACAGGGGGTAGAGAACGGTAATGTTCTACCAAAAAACGGTAATGTAGTATTCGGTTCTACGTTTTACCTCTACCCTGTTCGAGTCGGTCGTGTCTATTCTCCAAACACATAGAGGCCCCACATCCGTTCCTGTTTATTCCATGACTCCTCATCGAACAAACCTTCCCCCATCGGTCCCGTAAATGCGAGTGGTCCGAGAGGTATGTCCTTTGTACCTTCCGTCTACAGTCGAAATTTTGGGGGGACGGGGTTGGAACCGGGGTCAACGGGATGACGCCGAACGAAGGGACGGGATTCCACCACCAATTCTCGTGACTACGACCTCGGTCTACAGAACCCAAGTTTAAGATCGAGAAAAATGAATGATTCACACTAAAGTCCGGTAAGGGGTTTGACAAGGGGTCAAAGAAGTAGATATTACTCCCGCATTATCGTCGTAGAAAAACCGTCACAACGACCCTCATAATTTAATTTTGTGTATAATTCTCGAATCTTGTCACACACCGTGGTTTATTCGGGAGAGAGTCCGAATCGATAATGATAATGATAATAATAGAGACGAGGAAGGACTTACGTCTGAGACTCCGAAGGACGAAAAGGGGAAAAGTTTAAGTTCTGGAAGAGTCAGTAAGGAAGACGTCATATTTGAAAGGTGAACCAGACAAAGTCCTATTTCAGTGTAAGGAACGGGTTCTTACTAGACTGCTCCGAGTGGGGAAGACGAGGTGGGCGAAACAAGGAACAAGGGCAGTAAGTCGTTTTCACGGAAAGTTGCCCGAGAAGGGAAACGCCATGGAAAGGGGAGTGAGGAGAGACGGGACAGACGACCGATTGATGGCAAGAGAGAGTAAGGAGTCGAGTGTATAGTGGACGGGATCCTTCGATGAGGTCTGGACTGATGGGGACCAGGGTGTACTTGCGGGTCCGACCAATCTGCACGGGACTTAGTCTGCATACGAGGGTCTCCTGAGACCAAAAGGAAGATAGGACCGTGACTAATGGGACGGAACACTAACAGAGAAACGGAGTCAAGTCAGCAAGTCAGCACAGAGTGAGAAACACTGAGGGTACTTGACGTCATGCGGTCCGAAGGGACAGGTAGTGGTTGAGGGACTCGAATGAGTTTGAGTACAGGTAGCTCAGTCACTACGGTAGGAATAGAGTAGGAGACGGAAGTCACAAAGGGTCGTAGTCCCAGAATAGGTTACTCAGTCAAGAAGCGTAGTCCACCGGTTTCATAACCGGTTTCAGAGAAACGGACAATGGGGTGTTTCGGTTGTGTGTGGGACCCTGACACGGAGACAGGTATGGAAGGGAGTGTTTGCATGAAGGAGACAGGAGGTCGGACGGGAGACGGGACCTCTCACTGGAGTTTCCTACCGAAGGTATCCAAAGGAACGGGAGACCGAAGCCGACCAAACCCAGTTGACCCTCTCCGGGGTCGTCCTAACCTCCCATCCCTCACTCCAGGACCGCAAACACGGACTGAGGAAGGGATCCTCTATCTGACTCCGACCGGTGCAGGGAGTGACTTCAAGATCGGCGAGAAGACTGGGAGAAGAAGGAGAAGTTTGAGAGACCCCACTTCCCAGTCGAACAAAATAGAATAAAAGTTGACTCACGTCTTACTGCAGAATACTTTATGTTAATTTTACTTAATAAGTTATAAATTTTCCATTAATAAACCTTTTCATTTTGCACTACTAAACATTTTATATTCTGGTCTAAAAATATTGATCTAAACTTCAGTTTTCAATATAAGTTTTCTTTATATTAGTCCTTTTTGTCTTGACTCCCTTTTGTTTTCTTACTATTTTTGATTTGTACAACGAGTGACTTTCAAACGTACACTCACAAATTACATTTCTTGACACCGACTAAGTACAACTACATACCGTCTTTGGTTGTGTCATAACATTTCGTTAAGAGAAAGTTAATTTTTATTTATTTAATTTTACAATCTCTCGACGGTGTGTGTTTTTAAGAACGGTAAGATGTTACCACAGATTTGAGGTTGAATCCTTCCTACATCTTAACGGGTCCAGTTCACGAAAATCGTACGGAACTTTCTTGTGACACGTATAGGTAAAATTCAAAAATTACACTGTTTGTAGAACAAAATACCGACAATTAAATAGATTACATCCAACCTAGTTGTTGTGACTATGGTTGTCCTACACTACATATACATTTACCAAAATTACAAAAAATTCTTAATGTGGAATCTCCTTAATCAGAGGTTTTCCATACAACTGTCCTTATCTTCCTTAAAATTCGTTAAAGTCGTCGGAGTCTGATAAAAAAAAAATTGAAGCTATGTTTTACTCCGTTCACTACGATACAAAGTCTTCAGTAAAGGGTAGGAAATAATTAACGATAGTACTCCCTGAAGGGACCACCAGGTCACGAATTCTTAGACGGAAGGTTACTTTCCCTGTGTCCAAGCTAGGGACCAGCCCCTTGATTCTGTTGATTCAGACCAACGGTGTTGACGACTCGGGTACCCGATTCGAACACACGGAGTCGTCTTCTGGGACGTACGGTGTTGAATTTTAGGTTACGTCGATTTTTATTTTATTTATAAACTTTTCTTAATAATTTTCTGTCGGTTGTACTCGTTAAATAGAGTATCTCAATGTCAAGACCTAGATGAGTAAAGGATGTGTACCTCGAAGAAAACTCCTTTTTATGTTAACTTTTACGAGATAGTTTAAAAATTTCGTAAACCACGATTGAAAAGTTTCTATACGTTATAGTCCTAAAAGTGGTCGAAATACCTATTAACAATTCAAAACTTTTTACGATAAGGTTAAACATCTTTGTGACAAGAAAGTTCGAAGATAAGGAAGGAACGTACTTTCATACTCTTAGTAATCTTAATAAGTTACATAGTTTGTTTCTTTTCGTCCAGACAGACAGGTTACGTATTGGACTTTTTCAACCCAAGTTTCACCGAAGAATAAAACGTCTTTGTCATTCTCAAACTAAGATATCAAGTCTGTAAGAAGACTCAGGAGGTGTTGATGTGGTAATACGTCATGATAAAACAATTATCATTATCTGGAAGAGGATTTTAAGAGACTTAGATTTTAACGGTAGACTAAAGAGAGGTCTTTATAAAAGACTGTGTCGAGGATCATTGTCAGACAGGCATAAAGGATTTGTTCATTGTTCTATGACGAAACTTCTTTATTCTATCGTAAAACGTCCTTCAAGTCTTTTCCTCTCTCCGTTTCAGTGTGATACTTGCACACAGAGAAGGACTCTACCAACAATAGGGAAGACCTAGACCTCAGGATCTGGTCTCGATGGTGATCGACGATGTGACGGGAACACGTTTAATCCTTTTCCGTGTCCGGAACGTCTTTCCTTACCGATGGGAGAGGTCATAAGAACGGACCTCTTAGGGTACCTGTCTCCTCGGACCACACGATGTCAAGTACCCCAGCGTTTCTCGGCCTGTGTTGACTCACTGATTGTGAAAGTGTCCGAGACCTTCCTTCACGGGGATTTCGGGTCCCAAACTTCGTAACTCACACTTGACTGAAAGTTGAAGGATTTGGTACATTGAACACGAACTTGTTTGGTATGTTAGAGAAAATTTTAAAAAATAAGCTAATGAATTAATTAATTAACAAAAACCGATGTGAACCAGAAGTAACGACACGTGTCCGAAGGAGATCAATACCGAGTGTCCGAGACCTCACGGTCGAGTCATAAATATCACGTGGTCGAATCAACGAGATACCGTACGCCCTAGAAGGGCCTGGTCCCTAACTTGGTCCCAGGGGGCGTAACCGTCCGTCTAAGAATTGGTGACCTGATTGTCCCTTCAGGTTTTACATGTTTGAAGTGTGTTGATCAGACGAAATACGACTCGTTCGACCGTCCAGTGAGGTAGAATCTTTACACTGACCACTTCATACTAAGAGACTCCTTCGGATAATGTCGAGTCTAAAACATCTTTACACTATAAAAACAAACGTCCCACTAGCAAAAGTGTGTAAAGGAGGAATCGAAGGACTTACACCCTCCTCTCGGGACTGACCGTCGCAAGTTTATCCACACAATATTACGTTAACCCGGTGTCTTAGAGACCCCCGTTTACGTAGAACGTCAAGACCTATATTAACGAAAAGAGGACTCTCCAGAAATTTTGGGGTTTAACGTCCCCAACACGGACTCTCATCGGACCCCCTCCCTCCAGTCCCACAACAAGACTTGGACGAGAAAGACCTCCCTCGGTCCGTGGAGAGTGTGTCTCTCCCGTGACTGGGGGACCCCACTCGACCCGTCCCGTCTCCCCCTCCCCCGCCACCCTCACGTCTCTTCCTTATTATGTTCCTCATCCCACCCCTTTGGTCTGTCGAACAGTCATAGAACACTAAGTCCGGAAGGACAACATCTCTTCACTAAGACAAACTGTACTTAAGGGTCTTACGGACTGTGTGGGTGTGCGTTCGCCCGGGTTTGGGTAGGGTCTCGCGGACGACACTCACTCGGACCCCAAACACGACGGAGACGGGAGTCGTGGCCGGGGGTGACGGCCGACTCGTCTGGAAGGGCGCACCCTCACGCTTCACCTTCACCTTCTCGATGCCCATAACCTTTCAAGCCCACAAACATGATTTAACCGAGATTGAGAGTTCGGGTCCTTCCTTTCAACAAAAGTCCCCTCAGTCAAAGGACGGAAACGGTCTTCGGACTGTGTGGAATTGAAGAGAATAAAGAATTAGACGGTTTGTCTACCCAGTTGACAGTCAAACCACCACTACTGTCCCTATAAATGAGACATTAGTTTGGTTCTCACCGTGCTACCCCTCCTGGACCCGTTCCACTTAGCCCTTTGGACCCGTTTCTACAACACGAAGGAAAGGTCTTGACCTCAGTGTTACTGTGGGAAAGTGTACCGGTGACCGTAGTGGTGATCCTTTCATGATGACGTAAACCTTTGACCTCTTTAGAGACTCTGGTAAGTGACAGAGAAACAAAATTTCTACTTCTGTGACTTCGACTTACTGTAAATTTTAACGACTTTTGATGGACCCTTTACTACTTTGGTGTTAATCTTGGGTCCAAAATACCGAGAATCAGGTCACACTAAGGATGATTCGATACAACAGAGAGTCTTATCGAAAGAATAGTGAATGAGTAAATAAGTAGTTTGTAAATGACTCACCATGATATACGGACGTACGTACGATCAGTGAAGTCAACACAGGTTGAGATACATTGGGATACCTGACGTCGGGTGGTCCGAGGAGACAGGTTACCCTGAGAGGTCCGTTCTTATGACCTCACCCAACAGTACGGGAAGAGGTCCCCTAGAAGGGTTGGGTCCCTAGTTTCGACGTAGAGAATACAGAGGACGTGACCGACCGCCCGAGGAATGGTGATCACGATGGACCCTTCGGGGGGGTATACTGATTGTGACACCATATACACGATCCTACCTACTTACTGTACACAAACCTGATGTCGTTACTTATTCTGTCTGTAAGAGGAGTACCTGAAATTCATATGACTCTTCTGTATAATTTGTTTACTAACATATTTGTTTATTAATATTTCTACTATTTGTGGTTTCTCTTAATCTCCCATGATAATCTCAAGTACTTTCGTCCTGAATGGATCGGGTCCACAGTCACTGTCATCAATTTAGTCCCTTCCGAAAGGACTCCCTCACTATAAATTCGACTTTAAACTTCCTATTCATCTTTCTATCAATCCACTTCCTGGGTCCTCTACCCTTCTCTTTGGACGCGTCTTTCTTTCTGTACATGTTTTCAGAACTCCGTCCTGTTTCTACGTTGAGACTTTATTGACTTTTGTCTAGGTACCTACCGGATCATGTATGTACTACTCTTCCTTTCCTGACATTTTACCAAATCCTTCCATCCGTGAGAGACTGACGTTCGGTACCTGTTCTCAGACCTGAAATAGGCTTTTCATTTCCCTTTGGTCCCTTCCCAAAATTTGGATCGTCACAATACTAGTCTAAAAATTTTCTATTGATTCTTCTGACGTGACCACCCCTCGTTTTCACTTACGTTCCTCCCTGAAGGGACCACCAGACCACCGATTCTGATAACACACGAGGGTTATGTCCCACAGACTAGGACCAAGTTAGGGACCGGTCCCTTGATCTAAGGTGTACGGCGTCGATTCTCAAGTATGCTACGTTTTCTCAAAGTAACGTCGTTGATGTCTAGGGTATACGACGTTGTTTCTGACTTCTCGGACGCACGATATTGATTTTGAGTCGTGTCGGTTTGTTTATTTAAAAAAATTTTTCACCTACGTCCCTCAATAAATCCTCCGATGACGTTGTCGAGTCCACTCTCTTCTACCACCGGAACCTGGTCCCATCCACATCACCTATGCCTCTCTTCGCTTCTGTAAGTGTTCATAACTCCTTCATGTGGGTTACTTTTCAATTCAGCGAGTCAGCACAGGCTGAGAACCGCTGGGGCACCTGACATCGGGTGGTCCGAGGAGGTAGGTACCCTAAGAGGTCCGTCCTTATGACCTCACCCAACGGTAAAGGAAGAGGTCTCCTAGAAGGACTGGGTCCCTAGCTTGGGTCCAGAGGGCGTAATCTCCGTCTACGAAATTGGAGACTCGGTGGTCCCTATGATTTACCTATACTTTTTCCTCCTTCTGCCCTCCACAGTTGTCAGTGAGAGTCCACAATGGTACTTTAGCCCCCTCCCTACCACCATGTAAGTACCTTGATCCCTTGTGTCGTCCGAGGTCCCTTTCTGGTTCTCCAACCCATACAATTCAAACTCCTTGGATCCTCTGTTTTCCCTCTTCTATGACTTTTTAGTTTATATATTTTGACGTCACGTCTGTTCTCTGGACGGGACCTTTATCCCGACACTGATCCTGGGCTGTGTCAGTTTATTTATTTATTTATAAATTTTTCTTACTTTATTTCTCCTAATCCCAGAGACACAAGTTCGACCTAAATCTTTTACGTCCCCTTGGTCTCTAGTTTAATGGTTGTAGACGACCTAGTAGTTTTCTTGTTCTCTCAAGGTCTTTTTGTAGATGAGGACGCAATAACTGATACGGTTTCGGAAACTGATATACCTAGTGTCGTTTGACACCTTTTAAGGTGTCAACCTTATGGTCTAGTGGACTGGACGGAGGACTCTTTAGACATACATCCAGTTCTTCGTTGTCAATCTTGACCTGTATTTTGTTGTCTGACGAAGGTTTAACCCTTTCCTCATACAGTTCCGACATACAACAGTGGGACGAATAAATTGAAATATATTTCTCATGTAGTACTCTTTACGACCCGACCTTCTTCGCGTTCGACCTTAGTTCTGACGGTCCTCTTTATAGTTATTGGAGTCTATACGTCTACTGTGATGGGAATACTGTCTTGGCCTTCTTCTTGATTTCTCGGAGAACTACTTTCACTTTCTCCTCTCACTTTTTCAACCGAACTTTGAGTTGTAAGTCTTTTGATTCTAGTACCGTAGACCAGGGTAGTGAAGTACCGTTTATCTACCCCTTTGTCACCTTTGTCACGGTCTGAAATAAAAGACCCCGAGGTTTTAGTAACGTCTACCACTGACGTAGGTACTTTAATTTTCTGCGAACGAGGAACCTTCTTTTCGATACTGGTTGGATCTATCGTATTAATTTTTCGTCTCTGTAATGAGACGGTTGTCAGGTAGAGCAGTTTCGATACCAAAAAGGTCATCAGTACACACCTACACTCTCAACCTGATATTTCTTTCGACTAACGACTTCTTAACTACGAAAACTTAACACCACAATCTTTTCTGAGAACTCTCAGGGAACCTATCGTTCCTCTAGGCTGGTCAGGTAGGATTTCCTTTACTCAGGACTTATAAGTAACCTTCCCGACTACGACTTCGATTTTGAGGTTATGAAACCGGTGGACTATGCTTCTTGACTGAGTAACCTTTTCTGGCACTACAACCCTTTCTAACTTCCGCCCTCCTCTTCCCCTGTTGTCTCCTACTCTACCGACCTACCGTAGTGGCTGAGTTACCTGTACTCAAACTCATTTGAGGTCCTCAACCACTACCTGTCCCTCCGGACCGCACGAAGTCAGGTACCACAGTGTTTCTCAGTCTGTACTGCCTCGTTAACTTGACTTTACTTGACTCCCAGAGACAGAGGGTCAGATACACCCTCCATCTTAGGGTCGATAGTCTGTGTTGACCCGATTAGTGTACGTGTAACGAACGGGAAACATTTAAAAATGAACTCAAGGGTGAGAGAGGTGGAGAGAAGAGGAGGAAGAAAATTTTACGAGGTAGTCGAGTCAAGTCAAGTCAAGTCAACGAGTCAGCACAGACTGAGAAACGCTGGGGTACTTAACGTCGTGCGGTCCAGAGGGACAGGTAGTGGTAGAGGGTCTCAAGTGAGTTTGAATGCAGGTAGCTCAGCCACTACAGTAGGTCGGTAGAGTAGGAGACAGTAGGGGAAGAGGAGGACGGGGGTTAGGGAGGGTCGTAGTCTCAGAAAAGGTTACTCAGTTGAGAAGCGTACTCCACCGGTTTCATGACCTCAAAGTCGAAATCGTAGTAAGGAAGGTTTCTTTAGGGTCGCGACTAGAGGAAGTCTTACCTGACCAACCTAGAGGAACGACAGGTTCCCTGAGAGTTCTCAGAAGAGGTTGTGGTGTCAAGTTTTCGTAGTTAAGAAGTCGCGAGTCGAAAGAAGTGTCAGGTTGAGAGTGTAGGTATGTACTGATGACCTTTTTGGTATCGGAACTGATCTGCCTGGAAACAACCGTATCATTACAGAGACGAAAAGTTATACGGTAGATCCAACCAGTATTGAAAGGAGGGTGCCTCATTCGCAGAAAATTAAAGTACCTACGTCAGTGGTAGACGTCACTAAAATCTCGGGGGGTTTTATTTCAGACTGTGACAAAGGTGACAAAGGGGTAGATAAACGGTACTTCACTACCCTGGTCTACGGTACTAGAAGCAAAAGACTTACAACTCGAAATTCGGTTGGAAAAGTGAGGGGAGAAGGTGAAAGTAGTGGAGACATGTTTGGTCCCGGGACGTAAAGGACACGACAGTTCATCGATGACTTATTTTAGACAAAAATGGTGAAAGTCAGTACAGGTCAACGTAAATAGAAACTGTCTTGGAAAGGTATATATTTCTCTACTAACTTTCGTACTGACCCTCGGTACCTATACCGTTTATAGTGTCCCCAAATCAACAAGAAAAAATTTTAATGAACGGAGAACGGTCCTCCCTAATTCCTTAGGAGTCGACTCAGTGAGTTAGTACAGGCTATGAACCGCTGGGGTACCTGACATCGTACGGTCCTTAGGATGACGTTCTGTAATAGGTTCTTATTATTATTTTATTCCGATTTTTCCTTTTGTAAATTTCGGGACTCTCTTTCTCTCATCAACCAATCCCATATCCGATTCGACTATAGTGTTTCTCCGAGGTTTTCTATTACAAATTTGATCTTTCTTCACATAAACAGAGAATTCATTGTTAGTCCTCTATGGAAGTTCTCGACCTTCCAGAACTCCCCTTACAGAGGTGACAGTAATGGTGCACCGAAGACAGTGAGACAGGTCTAACCGACGAGACCAGAGTCGTTGGGGAGGTCACCCTTCGTCTCTCACCCCCGTCCCCTCATCGTCTCACAGACAGAAAATTCCCGTTCTGAACCTTCACGACATGTAGGAAGGTCCATGTGGGGTAACAGGTATTGATCCGATAAACCGGTGTGAAGGGACTCTCCTTTTAACTTTTTCAGGAGAGATGAATCCATCGGTGTACGGGTCGAATTTACGAAGAAAACTTTATTCCTCTTGTCCACTCCAACTCCACCTGGTCCCCACCCTTTGATTGTCAGGTAGTGTCTCTCTTGTACCTATAGGCTATAATTCTTTAGACACTCGTGAACGTTGGGAGATAGCACCCCTCGTGCAAGACGGTACGTACTGTCTTCGACCGTCACGGGCTCATTTACGGTGGACTTCGTCGAACACTGGTCTTCGCTTACCCCTCCAACACTTACTTCTGTGGTCGAGGGAGGGGGTACCGACGTTATTGAACCTCCGCATAAGGTATTATAAGAGCCTGCAGGTACCTCCCCTTATTCGACCTCAACGGACGTATCACTGGACGAGGGGAAGGGACAGACTAACGGGGTCACGAGACAGTCGCGAAGGACCCTAGTGGAGGTTTTAGTTGACGAACGTGACCTTAGAGACAGAGTCTCAAATGAAGACCCTCGTGGGTTGATACTGGTCGAGACCCGAAGGACCTTTAGGTCTCCCTTTGATTTATTATATTGACGATATGCATCTTTCATCTTTTGTTTAGTCAAGGAGTTAACTCTGTCAGAAAGAAGGAGGGGATGGGGACGGAGTGAAAGGTTTTATTTCGTGATGAATGGTAGGATAAAAGGTGACAGACCGAAAACACCGTAAGTACGACCATGACGGAAGTCCGGACATGGTCCCCACCCCATGTGAAATAAACTGTGAAATAAAGGAGAACTCGACCGTTTCACCGAGTGTCTATCAACTCTGATTCACCCACAAACTTAATACTTTTATACTTGTAACTGGTTGTATGTATCTTTACCTCTGAGTCCCCTGTACTGACCGGTGTACAAGGTACGTGTCACTGGTCCCTTCGGTCTTAACCGAGGGTTTAGAGGACTGGTGAGGAGACCAAAAGATGATGTTTGTGTCGCAGAGGAGGACCCAAAGTAAAGTAGTAGACTCGCCTCGGACTCCGAAAATCGTCCTCTTCGTACAAACAGTCATAATTTTTATGTGGACAGAACTCACTCGGTCCCGGAGAAGGGACTCCGGGTAATCTAGACTTCCTAACACAAACAACGATGAATTAAAAAGTATACCACGTTCTACTTTGGATTTACATCGGTTCCTCTTCTGATATCTCAGATTCGTAAACCCGATAAGTCTCAGTATCTTACGTAATTAACTAATGCCGTTTGGGGTTTGTGTCTTAGTTCAGACATAAAGGTATTTAAGGAGGACCTTTATCATCGTGGAACTTCGGGACCTCGCACCCGTCCCACTCTGAGTTAAATCGGACATCGTCGAGACGTCTCTCACTTCTGGGTTTTGAAGTGCTTGTTGGGTTGACGTTCAGTCGGTCTCTTCCTCTCCAGATTCCGGATGTCGGACTTCAATTTTGTAGCCTTCACAGTGAGGAGAACCAGACCCCTCCCCCTTAAGTAGGTTGCCGTCTATATTGAAGTTTTTATAGTCAACATTACCAATTAGACAGAACCCCGGATTTCAGACAGTCGGAGACTCGACGGAGATCTAGTCCATAGAAAAACACTACCCTTTTTTGTTTTTGTTATTGTCGGTGTGTAAGTGACCAGGAAATTTAAAGAAACGTTTTAAGAGAGTAAATGGAGAGAGGTGGAATTTATAGATATTTAGTTAAAATTTAACAACAAAATAATGTATTTATCGTACAAGTTATTTTGATAAAGTCTTTTATATTTGTCTTTCTTTTGACTTCGACGAACTTTTCATTGGTGACGATTGTAAAATCATATAGGAAGGTCTATATGTATGTTGAACTGAATTACCCACGTATAATAAAGTAAGACTCCTATCTGTTTTTGAAAAGAATCCAACCGGTTTTTTAAGCAAACCTAAAAGGTATGGTCGAAAGGTTTTAGACTTGCTTTAAAAACCGGTAGGATTATGTGGGTCAAGATTGTGACCCAGGAAGGAACGTAAAACGATGGTAATTCTCTCGACCCCCTGAAGTGACCACCGGGTGACCAATTCTCAGGTCAAACGTGATGTCCCCTGTACCCAAACTAGGGACCAGTCCCTTGATACTAGGGTACACGACGGTTCGTTGATTCGGGATCTCGACGTTACTGACTGGGTCTCACGTGGTCTCGGGTGTCTGGTGTCGATCTCTGAGGTACACGGAGCCGTTTTCTCGGGTGTACTACCTTGGTTCTAGGACGCACGACGTTGATTTCTGGTCTGTTCGGTTTATTTATAATTTTTTATTTACTTATTTCATTTTTCACGACACTATTTATAAAATTGGTTCAGAAACAATAAAGTAGTCATTCATCGAGGTTTTCTCTTGCAAGTAAACTTTTTATCTTATCGTTATTGTCATGATAACTGTGTGGATTCTTTGATTTGTTATTAAGGTATTATAGTAGTTTATAATTTACAAGCCTGAAGAGGTTAACCGAGTATTTACAAACTACAAAAATCATTGGTGAACCCATTGATGTAGAACTAATACACGGATTCATCGAGAAATCCTATTTACGAATCTATACTTTTTAATGACCCAGTTTCTATACAATATGGATCTAGCTCTTTCTATAAGAGTGAGTAATCGGAATTTGTCAGGTTTTCTTGTAAAACATTCTTACACAGAACCCTACCTTATTCCCTCCTTAGAAAAATAAACTTCGAAAGTAAACGACTACTGTCTCCGTTCTATTACGAGACTTTCCAAAGATCCCTAAATGATATTATTTGGGGTCCGACTAAAGGGAGGACGGAGGAAAGTAGTCGTAGTCACCCCAGTCCTCAAGAAGGGTAATCTAATTAATCGAAGAGGTCTCCTCGTACACGGGGAAGAGTTCTCGGTCCACCAGAAAGACTTTCTCGACCGTCAAGAGTGAGTCTTAGATAGACATCTTGGATAATAGAAGGATTGTCCTTCTAGACATAAAGTGAGGTAACTGTAAAGACACGGTGGGACGGGAGAGTTACGATTCAATAAACGACAAAATATAAATAGATTTAAATATAAATCCCGAACGGACCACCGAGTCTGTCATTTCTTAGACGAATGTTACACCCTCTGGACCCAAACTAGGGACCAACCCTTCTAGGGGACCTCCTCCCATACCGTTGGGTGGACCTCTTAGGGGTTCTTGTCTCCCTGGACCACCCGATGTCAGGTACCCCAGCACTTCTCAACCTGTGTCGAATCGCTGATTTGTGTTGTGTTTAAATACAAATATTAAATGTATCTTCGACTTCACATCACCTTTGTCGATCTGTCTAGACCTAAGTCTAAATGACACAGTGGAACCCCGAAGGGACCATCGAGTCTCCCATTTCTTAAACGGACGTTGTGTCCTCTGGACCCAAACTAGGGATCTAGCCCTCCTGGGACACCTCTTCCTTTACCGTTGGGTGAGCACATAAGAACGGACCTCTTAAGGTCTGTGGTGACTCGCTGATTGTGTGAACCCGTTTAATGAAAGGAAAAGATTTTAAGTCAATAAACCTTCGTATTACTATGAAAGGAGTCCGACGGTATTCCTACTTCATTGAACCGATGAAATTATCTATAAACAAATTACTCACTCATAAACGAATGATCTAAAAATCCCACAAGCAACAACAACAACAACGACAACTAAACGAAAATCGAACTTCTTTAGAATCACGACGACGACGGTTCAGCGAAGTCAGTACAGGTTGAGACACGTTGAGGTACCTGTCGTCGGGTGGTCCGAGGAGACAGGTACCCTTAGTGATCCGTTCTTATGACCTCACCCAACGGGAAAGGAAGAGGTTAGAATCACGTGTAGGAGAAATAAAATCTTTGTTCTTTTACTTCGAGTCTCTTTTACACTGTAAACCAGAAAGTCAGTAAGCAAATTGTTTGTAAATAATTCGTGAGTCAGACACAGTCCGTGGTTTATATACTATTAATCGTTGTCTACCGACGACGAAAGTTCCCACTTCTTCCTATCTGTTCAAAAATTTTCGTGATCTGACTCGATTATGTACCATAATATCTTAATAGATCGCGATACAAGGAGTTATACCATCGGTGATCGAGACAGTCCGATAAATTTAACTTCAATTGAACATTAAGTTAATTTAGTTTCATTTAAAGTCAAAGACTTAGTGTAGTTAGTAAAAAGTTCACGGGTTACCGGTGTGCCGGTCACCGATGACATAACCTGTCACGTTTATGTCTTGTGAAGGTCGTGACGTCTTTCAAGATACCCTATCCCGATGAAGCCTGAAAGAGGGGTCTTATTATAAGTATACGTACATATGAAGTTTAAGTATGTTAAGGTCCCACAAACGTGGAACCAGACTATCGGAGAATGGTATGTCTATTCTCTACCCGAAACCATTCATTTTGACTTTCTATCCTCAACATAATATTCGGTCTCGGGTTTGAACACTTGTAAAGTCGAATCTTGTCAAAGACCGACTCAACCGACGTCGTCTTATTACTCAGTGAACAAGTGGAGTTATCCCTACCCGAGGTAAAGGACACGGAGCACCCCTCGGGACACCAACAGACCCGAATACACCGGTGTCCGACTACACACGTGTGAAGTTTGTGACCCTCTCCTTCTCTCCAAGAGTGTCGAAGGGACTCTAAAGTCACTTTGATCTTGGGAAGAGAGTACTAAATAGACGTCAGAGAAATTGACTTCCACAATGCTCCGAAAGCGAAGGTCATCCGGTACAAGTGAGACACTAGTGAATAGCGTACGAAAGATACAGAGTTCCTAACCCGATATCTATCCTTCTACAAATTCCGTTCTTCAAGTGTCAGATCATCTCCTCTGTTGGCAGCTTGGTCGATCAGTATTGGTTTCGTTGTGGTTGCTTTATTTATGACCTTGTCCGTTCACACAATCAGTGAGACAGCACAGGCTGAGAAACGCTGGGGCACCTGATCTCGGGTGGTCCGAGGAGACAGGTACCCTAAGAGGCCCGTTCTTATGACCTCACGCAACGGTAAGGGAAAAGGTCCGCTGACCTTGTCCGTTCCATGACACCTTAACCTCTTTCCCTCTCTAATTTAAGTTAAGTCCCCTGATCCCTTCCGAACTATTTCCGTAAACTCTCGTCGGGATGTCTATGAGGGACCTCTTCCCTTACCGTTGGGTGAGGTCATAAGAACGGACCTCTTAGGGTACCTGTCTCCTCGGACCACCCGATGTCAGGTACCCCAGTGTTTCTCAGTCCGTGCTGACACACTAACGGTGAAAGATGACTATACGAAGTTCTCTCATCGTACCTTATGCGACAGTGACCCTTAATGAGGTGTAAGTTTAAGATCCTCAGACTTTCAGAAGACATGCCCAACACTGAATAGGGTGAGAAAGAAAGCATAACTTGAACGAGACAGAGGGACCTCTGAAAGTAGAAGAAGAGTGCCAGGAAGTGCGTGTAGGTCCACCCCGAGGTGCCGATTCTCAAAAGTCGGGTAAAAACAGTTGTGATGGAACAGGAGACATAAATAGACAGAACGGACAAGGGTTTGAACGGAACAACATTAGTTCCAGTAAATAAGTCGTATTCCAGAGAGTGGTTGAGAGATGAGAGAGTCGTAAAGAAGCACAGAAGCGGTTAAGAGAGAGGGCAGGGGGTCGGAGAAACTTCCCCACTAAGAAAAGGTGTACATTGAGTAGGGTAGGAAAAGGAGGAGAAGGTCTTAGATCAAGATACAGAATAACGGAGAATACAGAAGTCCAAAGTAACGAATATTAGCCGAGAGAGGAATCCCCGTCTAGGTCCACAACTTTCCGGACTTCGAATAAGTTAGAACCCTCGAAAGAAGTTCTTTTTCTTGTGTCTTAATGTTTATAGTTGAATTTTTGTTTTCAATTATAAATAAATCTTCCCCGGACACGGACACATTCCCCGGGACTTCAAACTCTCTGTATCATTAGGGTTAAGACAAGTATGATATTATTTTTGTTACACACGTACGACTCAGCGAGGTCAACACGGGTTGAGAAACGCTGGATACCTGGTGTCGGGTGGTCCGAGGAACCACGTACCCTAAGAGGTTCGTTCTTATGACCTCACCCAACGGTACCGGAGGAGGTCTCCTAGAAGGGATTAGTCCCTAGCTTGGGCGTAGAGAATACAGAGGACGTGACCGTCCGTCCAAGAAATGGTGATCGCGGCGGACCCTTCGGGGTATAGTCGAGATTCTAGATCGTCAAGATGGAGTCTATACAGGGATCTTAGTCATATCAGAAAAGGTACGGGTGACGGTAAAGACAAAGTCACGAAGAGTAACAACTGAACCTGGTTAGGTTTTCTGAGACAACAAACCTCGACCTCTTACAGACTCAACCTACACTGAACTGGGTACCTTAATTACCGTACGGTCTAGATCTAGACCCAAAGGACGGAGAAGAAGTACCGATGGAATGTCAAAATTTGGGTGACACTAGATAAAACACATGATTACGGTTTAATTAGAAGACTTTTCACTACTGAGAGTAATTTACTTTGATGACTAGGACCTTACCATAATCCTAAAGTTCTAGACTCGAGTTTATCGTGGAGTTGAAATAGAAGGAAACCCAGGGAAGGACATGATATGTTAGTCGACCAGAGAACCAACAAGAGACTCTTACCGACATGAAAATAGGTTTATTAAAGATCTTAATTTAAGAAGGAAAAGACTATACAGTAAACAACAAGTCAGCGAGTCAACACAGACTGAGAAACACTGGGTACCTGATGTCGTGTGGTCCGAAGGGACAGGAAGTGATAGAGGGTCTTAAACGAGTTTGAGTACAGGTAACTTAGTCACTATGGTAGGTAGGTAGAGCAGGAGATAGTGGGTGAAGCGGAGGACGGGAGTCAGAAAGGGTCGTAGTCACAGAAAAGATTAGTCAGTCGAGAAACGAAGTCCACCGGTTTCATAACCTCGAAGTCGTAGTCAGGAAGGTTACTCATAAACCTCAACTAAAGGAAATCCTAACTGACCAAACTCGAGGAACGACAAGTTCCTTGAGAGTTCTCAGAAGAGGTCGTGGTGTCAAACTTTCGTAGTCAAGAAGTCGTGAGTCGGAAGAAGTACCAGGTTGAGAGTGTAGGTATGTACTGATGACCTTTTTGGTATCGAAACTGATATGTCTGGAAACAACCGTTTTACTATAGAGACGAAAAATTATGTGACAGTTCCAAACAGTGTCGAAAAGAAGGTTCCTCGTTGACAAAAAATTAAAGTACCGACGTCAGTGACAGGTACACTAAAACCTCTGGTTCTTTTATTTCAGACAGTGACAAAGGTAAAAAAGGGGTAGATGGACGGAACTTCACTATCCTGGTCTACGGTACTAGAAACAAAAAAATTACAACTCAAAATTCGGTCAAAAAAGTGAGAGGAGAAAGGGGTAGTAGTTCTCCGAGAAATCAAGGAGAAGTAAAAGGCGGTATTCCTTTAGAATACTATAAAGAGGGCCGTTAGAACTAAGATCGAATTCGAAGTAGGTCGGGTCGTAAAGAGTACTATATGAGATGTATTTTCAATTTATTCGTCCCACTGCTATGTGTCGGAACTGTATGAGGAAAGGATTAAAACTTGGACAGGCAACAAGGTACATGTCAAGATTGACAACGAAGAACTGGACGTACGTCGAAAGAGTCCTCCGTCCATTCCACTAGACCATAAGGGTAGAGAAGTCCTTAAGAGGGGTCAAAAATACTAGGTGTGTCAGTTTCCGAAATCACATCAGCTACTTCGCCTTCATCTGCAAAAAGACCTTAGGGGAGCGAAAAAGACACTAGATCGTCTACAACACGAGACTACAACGGAAATAAATACTCAGACATCATCTGTGACACCAACTGAAAGGTCATAGACAAAGTAGGGTTTACTGACCCTCCGGTCACTCGCTAGGGTAGGTAAATATTGACACTAACCAAAGTCAAGTCAAGTCAAGTCGGCGAGTCAGCACAGACTGAGAAACACTGGGGTACTGTCCGGAGGGACAGGTAGTGGTTGAGGGCCTCAAGTGAGTCCCCATCCGAAAACTATGTAAAGACCGGTTACTGTGTCTTCTCTTCGGTCACCCACATAAGAGCCTTTTCAGGGTGTAGAACCTTCCTCTGTACCTTCTTTGTCAAGAAAGACTAACCTACAAGAACACAGACCATTGGACTTTCTTGTGAAGGTCGGTGGAACGAGAGTCGAACTGTTCCCTTTGTCAGACCCAAGAACTATAGTAACTTCTACGAGTTTTTTACTAACAATTTAAAGTGTTAGTAAAAAAAGCCCAGACGACACAAGGTTCGGGATTTTCCCGATCTTTATATTCATCTATATCAAGGACTTAAGTTCTTCGAATTTCAGATCGTAACCTTTTTTTGTGTGACATAGGACCTCCTTTATTGTCTTTTGACTGAATTTTACTAGACCTGTTATTCCTTTATATAATGAAGTGTGTTATTCTCCAGGTCTTAGTCCCGTCCGTGATCCTAACCAACTAATTTCGAAGAAGACACTGTAGAATACTGATAAGAAGACACAGTAACTGGTCTTTACACAGTGTTCGGACGGGGAATTGGTTAATGTCCTTTTACCTATCCTAGTGAGTAACCGAAAGGTCAGTAGACCCTACCTTACGTATAACACCTCGGTTGAATTAATCCCAAAGGGACCACCGAGTCACCATTTGTTAGACGGACAGTTACGTTCTCTGCACCCAAGCTAGGGACCCAGTTCTTCTAGGGGACCTCCTCCTTTACCGTTAGGTAAGGTCATAATAACGGACGTTTTAGGGTACCTGTTTCCTCGGACCGTCCAATGTCAGGTACCCCTACACACACAGACACATAAAGACTCTATATTTTCACAAATGTTAAATATTTCGAAAGATAAAAGAGTATCGTTAAATCTCTATTTTATTTCGAATCTATCTAATTTATTGAATAAGTCCCTTAAAATAAAGAGTTTCAGTATATTTCAAGACTTGTCGAACAAGGAGAAAGAGAGTTTAGGAACAGACACTGATGGTACGAATAATCCTCAATGTCTCTGACTCTTTTTTCTCCGTCGTTCGATATGCACACGAATTGGGTCGTTATCACGGTCACGATCACTAAAGACCGAGTCAAACCGTGACCTTAGGTAAGAAGAAAGAGAGTCAGGGCCAAGTATTACCACGGGGATCGAAGTCCCGGTCCTTAGGGGTATTTATTTTGTGAAATATACGTGTCCGTAAAAGGAGTCTTCTACCTAGTATCGAAAATAATATAAGGGTCTCACCAGACACTTGGTGACCTTCCGATTCTTTGTTATATTGTACTATGTGATAATGTCTTCATTTACTTTTATTTTTGAATTTTATACAAGGGGTAAGTCACCTGAATAATGGAGGAATAAAGACATAAAAATTTTGAAAAATAATTTAAGGAAATAAAACATAACTTCATATCGACTAATTACCCGAAGGGACCACCGAGTCTTCCACTTCTTAAGGGTACGTTACACCCTCTGGACCTAAACTAAGGACCCAACCCTTCTAGGGGATCTCCTCTCGTACCGTTGGGTGAAGTCATAAGAACGGACCTCTCAGGGGTACCTGTCTCCTCGGACTATCCGATGTCAGGTACCCTAGTGTTTCTCAGTCTGTACTGACTTTACTGATTTGTGTGTGTGTATCGACTAATTATTACAACACTATTAACATCCGTCTGTCGTTTCCCTGAGCCAGTCGGTAGTATTATGTACATAGGTAGGAAGGGGTCTGAGGTAGGGTAGGTCCGAAGGTGTATTGTAACTTGTCTCAAGAGACCCGGTGTGTCGTCTAGGAACGACCAAAATAAATAAATAATAAAAAAATTAAAAAATAAAAAAAATTTAAAATTTTAGAAATTAAGAATGTACGCAAGGGTTTGTACTTGGGGGGAGGGAAACGACCAAAATTTATATCGTCACATATGGACAGGTAGGGTTTGAGGGATTAGGAAGGGGATCCCTTAGTATTTAAACAAGAGACACACAGACAAGGACAAGATATTTATTCAAACATAGTATAGAAAAATACAACAGGACATAAAGTAATAAATTTCCTGTTCATCTACTCCCCGGTGAACATCTAGTACCTCCTCTTCTGTAAATCCGTGACCTCTTCCGAATCCATGGAGATCAATTCTGGTCACGTTTGTTCTCCCTCCCCTGTACACATATGGATACCAACTAAGTACAACTATATCCCGTCTTTCGTTGTGTTATAACATTTTGTTGATAAGAGGTTAATTTTTATTAAAAAAAATTTTTCACGTTTTCCTTTACGTCTCGTTGAACGACCTTTTAATAATTCTGAAAGTTTTACAGATATCGTCCCGTAAGTTGGATTGTGTTCCGGGAAGATTGATCCTCTGAATACGTTGATGTCCAACGTACGAGGACTTTGACCAGGACGAAGATCACGTATAGTGATTTGTGTGATTTATGTGACAATTATTGGACGGGTTAATACAATATAAGGAAACCTGGTGGTACGTCGGGAGATAGGTAAATCCCTCGTAACTCTTATACGGTCCCTAACACAATTCACGACTCCTAAGGTCTATCCTCGTAAGTAAGTCATTGTGACTCACAGATAATATATTTTCCGGAGTCAGATCCAGGACCCTGATACCGAGACCTATTCTGTAAGTGCAACCCCTTTTTTTGCTTATTTATCCTTTTTATAGTCTATCACTATTCATAGGTCGTTTTTTAATTGTATCCTACCATACTATGTCCCACTGATCTTCCGATAAAATCTAATCCATAAGTCCTTCCGGGACTCGATTCTGAAGTGACTTTTATCCGGTCGGGACGGAGGTACCCTCCACCTCTCTCAATAGAATTCGAGCTCTGTCCTTTCTCCCTCTCTTTTTACTTACGGTCTCACTTGTCTCCATGACCCATGCCTTTCCTACTTTAACGCTCTCCACCCTCCCTCGTCGACCGTCCCTGGTTTAATGGTAGTAGCCATTTTCCTAACGAACTCTCGTTTTCTCACCCGTCTCAGGCCGCTCTTCCAGGACCGTCCTTGAGTCCGATCTATCTCTTCACCACCGATCCACTGATCCACTGATCCTACTCTCATCGCCTCTACGTCGATTCACCCGGCTAAACCCAGGCCTCACGACAGACGTCGGAGGATAGACCCTCCCGGGGCCCGACCCAGTCCACTCACCCACCGGGCGAGTCTCGGAGCGCCTCGGGGCGGGGATCCCTGGCCGCGCACCGGCGACGGGGCGGCTGCACCGGCCGCGCTATCCGGCCCGTGCACATACCAGGGTCCGACCCCCTGTCCCCGCGCGCCCCCAGAGGCCCAGGAAGACCAATAATCCCCGGCCCCATGGTCGACCGGATTGAGACCGCAGGCTCTCGCGCTCGTCTCCTCTACCCGGCACCCCTTCCCCCGACCCAGTGTTCCTCCTCCCCCGCTGGTCCGCNCCCCTCCCCTCCCCTCCCCTCCCCCGCCCCACCCCCGTCGGGAAAGGGTCCGCCATCGCCCCCACCACAGCGACAACGGGAAAATTCGGTGCCCCGGCGGCGGAGGACGGCCACCTCAGTCAATGTTTCCCTCGTCGGCGGGTCCGGCGGTGTGGCGGCGAGCAACTCCGGAGTCGCAGGGAGCGGTAAAAGGTCGGGGCTAGGCTGCGCCCGGCGCCGCCGCTCCTCTCCGCCTCGGCGCTCTCGCGCCGGGCCCGGCCGGGGCGCCCCGCCAGCGCCGGCACTGCCGCCGAGGCCCGGGCCGAGGGGAAGGCGTGGGGAGGGCGGCCTCTACTCCCCTTCTACAGGCATAGTCCCGAGTTCCGGCTCGACTTCAAGGACCGCAGGTAGAAGCTGTTCTTGGTGCTCGCCAAGGCGTAGCAGTCGACCTTCGACCTGCTTGACGTAACGGTCAAGGACCACGGCGGTGGCCGCGGCGGCCCGTCGGGCGTGAGGGGCGGCGGCGGCGAGTGTGAGGTGACGTTGTAGTGCCACTCCGTGGGCCGGCGTCGGGGAGTCCCGGACCGGCCCCTCCTTTCCCCGCGGGGCTCACGAGCCTGTTTCCCCTCCGACGGGGCCTCTCCGGGGAGCCTGGGACCCGCCCCGCCCCGCCCAGGCGGGGAAAAGGGCCACTCCCCGGACCGACCCCGGGGCGGCCCTGACGCGCGCCGACCCGACCCTCCTCCGCGCAAAGAGGCCGAAAGGGCCGCCCCGACCCAAACCCCGACGACCGGGGAGCGCCGGGGCCAGCGGCGTGGAGCTCCGCCGGCTCGAGGGCAGCCCAGCGGTACCGGAGGGTGTCGGTCCCCGGACGGGGGCCCCCGGCGCCGGGCGCCCAGCCGACAACAAACTTGGGGCCGCCCCGTCCGCTTTCCGGGAGTTCAAACTTGCGCAGGAAGAGGTCAGTCCAAAGGGACCAAGGAAGATAAGGGGGTCAATAAAAAATTCAAGCCCAAATTCCTCTTTGATTGTAACTTTTGACTGCGCAAACACCCCCCTTTCAAATCTTACGTCGGAGACCGCGACAAACTTACTAGGGGAAGGGCGACCGGACCGAGGCGCGATTACGCAAGGCTTCCGCGCAACCTGGAACCTACGCCGTCCACAAGACCCCCTACAAACACATCGGGGAGGACACCATTTAGCCCTCGTCCCCTTTCCTCTAGGCACGGGTTTAGACGACGGGTCTTTCTAGCAAAAATACAGTGTTTCAGCCTTTCTAGGAAATTTCGAGGGAGTAAACGAAGCCGCCTTTCGAGCACTGTTTGGGCATTTTTTTTTTTTTTTTCAATTTATTCAAAGGAGTATTTTCACATACTACTCCTACATGTAACACTTTAACTGGATGCCATAGCCAAGGTTTGACGCCCTACACGGCGAATAATATTGTCCTCAGTTCCACCACCAAAGTACAAGGAGACATTTATGCCAATTTCGACTGAGATCGCAGCAATTTGAGGGAAACCAATTCAATCATCCATCCATTCAGGATGTCTCATGGACCACGAGGCCTCAGACGTTTCCGGAACTCCAATACTATTATAATTTCATCAAAAGTCTTATGGCCCCTCGTCCACATATAAAATATTTTTTTCCATGTTATTTCTCGACATGACTCCACAAGAGAAGATCCGCGACCAAAGCGCTTTTACCCATCTCGTCAGGGACGAAAGTCTTGAATCCGAAGAACTCCCTTCTCAAAATGTGTTGTTTCACTAGTTCAAGATAACATACGAGCGCTTGCGGTTTCTCTCGTTAATTGAAACTGAAACCAACCCCCCGTCCCCCGCGAAGTCTTTCCCGGAACTCCTCTCCGCCTAAACACCTCAACCCAAAAGTGTCCACTCAGCTTAAAACCTTCCCTCGGTTTCCCGTAAAGTCCGTCTCCTTTGACGTAGGCCTTTTTCTGTGGTGTCGAAACTTTTACACCAACCGAATCCTTGTCTCTGCAATATTACTCTGAACTCTTCGGGTCCTATATCCGCCTACTTCCTCTTGTAAAAGGTTCTTACCTTTTGTCCTTCATCATCACTCGTGTTTCATCCACTATTATTTCTCTGACCGACTAGACTTACTACTAATAAGACCGTGTTCAACTTCCTACCGGTCCTTTTTCATCCCGACCAAATTTACCGTTTGACTTGAACATCCGAGGACCCCTCCGCGTTCGAGTCCATTTGCCCTTCTACATAAATGGTAGGTCCTGATCCTCATCAAGAGACATCACCCACCGTAATCCTTTACACACACACCAAAACCAATAAGACCACCCCCACCCTACCACCATAACGACACGACTCGACCGTAAATTCACCGTCCCCATGTCCCTACGGTTCACATTATAAGTCCGTCAGACGGTCTGTCTTAATAGGGTGAAGTTCACGGTCGTCACGGGATAACTCTTGGTATAACCTCCGACTATCTCAGTCGACGTGTGTTTCTATGACTTACTACTGTACCTAATCCCTCACCTCGTGCTTCACTCTCTACGGACCGGTTTCCTCCTAAACCATGGTAATTATGTTTGATGAGTTTAACTCCACAGTCACTTAATACTGTGTAATAGTCTTCTATTAATAACATCTACGACACAATTATTGTAATAATACCTCTTTGTAGTTTGTATAAGTTCTTCAAGTCATCGTACCTCTTGAACTTGTTGTCACTATTTCAAAACCGGTTAGAATAAAGTAGAGACGGGGTGGAACCTAATAAAACTTCGTCTAAGGTCTGTATCGTGAAGTAGACATTTATAAAGCCACACATAGAAATTTTCTATTTCTGACAAATCCGTACCGAATCACAAATCTATTTTAGTTATGTCAAACGACAACAACTACGGTAAAAGAATCTCCCCTTCCTCGTTCCTTTCTCACCCCAACCTAAAGTTTACGGTCCTAAACAGATGACACAAACTAAACGATATTAGATTTTTCAAAATCGACAATTTTTACATGACAAACTAGATAATTTTTTTTTTTGAAAAGGAGAATAAGGGTTTATAAATAACTCAAGAACGGTCCGGGACAGAAGAGGGACGAATGGTTCTTCGTAGGAATCCGTGAAAGAGATTGCAAACTCACTTACCATGGAGTAATCAACAAAGAATGTGTGTACGTACAGTTAAACTCATTAGGAGATTTCTATACCACGGGGAAAAAGAAAGTCCGAAGACGTAGTCGTCAAAAGGGGTACACCTTACACGGGGAAAGGGGTTGAGTAAGACAGGACTGTACAGACTGGTAGGGGTTCCGAGAGATCAGCATGTCACACAGATAAAGGGAAGGACGGAGGATATCAGGAATTGACGACGAAACCAATACAAAAGACTATAAGACAATATTATGCCACCATCCAAAAAACCTTTCAGAAAAAGTACCACCGCCCCCTCTGATCAGTCACCAAAACGAAAAGTAGGAGGTGAGTCATTTACTAGTCATTATAAACACAACAACCGTTATACCGGTGGTAAAATCGATGTAAGAGAAACTTGTTTTTAGAATTGATGAATTAGAATTATTCAATTGACGGTTCTTGACCAGTTTTCCCGTCTCTTTTGTAGTTCTTTCACAGAACCCATCACGTATTTATAAACTTTCCGGTGAATCCCGAACTATCCTTTAGAAGTTAAACTGAAGTGTACTTTCACCAAATTCTTCATTTTTTT
The DNA here is from genome assembly GCA_006410555.1 of Capra ibex. Taxonomy (NCBI): domain Eukaryota; kingdom Metazoa; phylum Chordata; class Mammalia; order Artiodactyla; family Bovidae; genus Capra; species Capra ibex. The sequence continues at coordinate 27,107,977 of SJYO01014747.1, forward strand.
TTTTTTTTTTTGTCTGTTTTCACATGAGAAATCCGGTTCCCTCATCTTGATTTAAAGAAAAGACAAAGTATTTAAACGGGATTAGAATCTATGCTTCCCCTTTCTCCCGATTTAAGTTGAAGTTCCTTAGAAAAAAATGAACAAAAGACACTTGAGTACTATTTTTTCAAACAGTACGTCTGAATTTTTCAATAAAAAAAGGTAAAAGTCATTTATCTAAATTAACGGTCAGTCTCGATTGTAGGTCAACAATACTAGTGTGGATTTTCGTTTCGTCCAGTAAAATTATTGGACACGTCGGAATAAGTCTCGGTCATATCATGAAATAAAATCAAGAAAACTTTATAAATCGTATTGAACCGTTGAGGTAATGAGGAAAATACCTGAAGAACGGTAGACCCTTGAGAACCATCCCTTAGTGACAAAATTTCACTCTTTAGGGGGGGTCCTTCATTTAATCGACCATTTGTTTATTTTGGAGTCTCATGAAATAATAAACATATCGTATTTAGTAATGAGAAATACATACTCACCGATAAACGGTCCGATAAACCCCACCTTGTAAAAAACCAAATTGATTAATTTAAAGATAAGTAGTAACGGTTTTTCCCATGAGAAAAGGGGTGGGGTTGTCGTTCTATGATTTAAATTTTACAATCTCGAGACTCAAATCCTCTACCCTTTTTAAAAAAATGAAAATCAGAAACCCTGGAGTTCGTTTGATGATGAAAATGACATAAAAAGACACTTTATCTATTATGAAAAACTAGGTGTACTCTTGCATAAATCCTCTTAAGAAATTGTCACTATTATTAGAGATATTTATATTTTCACTACTACAGTAATCACCGACTTATTGTGACCAAACTTTTATGAAAAATTATCGAAAAGTACCCTTTACTTGGTCACGACAAATTAAAAACTACAAAGAACAGAAATGTGACTATTTTTTTTCATCGGGACTGTCACAATATGTTCCCTTTATTGTTTTGAACTGACTTTTCGAGTTCTGGAAAAGAAACCAGACAAGAGGACCCTGTCTAACGAAAAGGTCAAACTTGAGGACCTCTTAGAAAACCTTCATAGTCTTGACAGTACAATTCACGAATTTACCATGAAAGTGAGGTCTCCTTAGTAACAAAGGTAAGTAAACTGGTTAAATATTATATCTCAGTTTAAGGATCAAACATAGATCAGAGGGAGTAGGGGTAAAAATACTGGAAGGAACTTTCCTTGTCTATATACTTCTCCTCTAAATCCAAAGGTAAAACACTTACCACATAGGAAATCATTAAACTAAAAAAAAAAAAGAAACAATTTGAAGGAATCTGGACCTTTTCCTATCACAATCTATTTACAGTCGACCAACTTCCCGACCCTTAACTTAAATTTATCAGGGACGGTTTATTTCGTAATAACCTCTTAGTCTCACCATTTCGTCTCCAGGGAAAAAGGTTCCGGTAACATTATCACAAGACACAAGAGAAGATTTTCTAATAAAACTTTCTGTTTCGTCCGAGCCTTGGTTCCTTTGGTCACCAAAGACGTCTAAGTCACCAAACTTAGAAAAAGTCGTGAAAACTAAAGAGACGAAGTTAAGTAAATCTTACTGCAAAATTAATCGACATTAAACGAGGAGTTTGTCAATTGTAAAAGTCTAGTGTCCTCACACATACGTCATAAGAAGATGGTTTATAATCGCATAAATGAGACGAAGACACCCAAAGTCAGTACAATCTATGAACCAACATGTAACAAATGAACATTTTACTAATAGTCCCTCGTCAGAGAAAAAAAGAAAAAACCCCCTCCCCTATCGAAAAAATTACAACAGTCCAGTAAATCCGAAAATATACCACGGTATACCATTAAGACAGTCAAATAAAGTAAGAGGTAGGGTGTAAATAACTTACCGTTTCACACTTTTATTACACAGGATATTGACAAGAGGTCTTCACAATGTCAACAATCTGGAGACTTGGAAGTTGTTCTTCATACACGTAGTTAAAAGTTTTTCAATTCTGTGTCGGTAGAGGTTCCTAAAGTATAGTAAACCTTTTTATGGTCTTTGACTCGTAAGACCGTCCGTCAAAACGACCGTCCACGAACTATATCTCGACCTGTAACCAGAACATCACCTAAACACACCTTTTATCTATTTCAATAAAGACTTGTTCCGTTCGAGGAATACTCTTCGTTTCTCCAGCCAAACTAACTGGAACTCAATACAACAGAATCTAATCCTGTTGTTGCGTCGTAAAATACGACCGTTACCACCGCTCGAAGAAACAGTAAACAGGTTAATACCATTGAAAATTCCACCACCAGTGTCTGGTGAAGTAGGAAGTTCGGAATTTTAATGATATTTTTGTTATCATAATTATTTTAACTCCTTTTTGTCCCGGGGACTTATTAATCTACGAATCTATTAACAGATTTTAAAAGTATTGATACCACTCTTTCTCGACACAATCTTCGTAAATTTGTAAATTACACCCCTTTCAACGAACTTGAATATAACCCTAAAAAGTCGTGGTAGGTAACAAATTTTTAACATATAGTACCCAGTAAAATTTCTCTTTATCATTCCTTTGATAGAAAAGTTCTATCTTTCGAATCAATAATTAGAACGTTTTTAAATTTTTGAACTTCATATTCTCCAACTTTCGTAATTACGAATCCAAAGATTCAAAACCATTATTAAAATCTACGGAAAGTTTCATACACCCAACAGAAAATTTGTAATGTGACTTGTTCGGAACTGGTACTACATCTTAAACACAACTTCCAAGTCAAAGGTCTCCACTACCATCACCTACAAAATATTACACCTTCTGTTCTGTAAAAATAAATTAATTCTTTAGATCTTTGGTCCATTCGTTTTGATCTTTTTTTTTTAACGGACATTAAGATGGTAAGTCTTGTGTGGTGATAGGTCTGAAACTACATACATAACAGTTGACCAGTATAAAAAAGAGAAGATAAATACATCTAAGGGAGAGAGAATTTTTTCAGTCTAATAAAATATTAGACTAAAAAAAAAAATGAGTTATTACAACATCTGGAAACATCATTGGTAATGAAATGTCACAGAAGTTAATAACACACGACAGAGTAATATACCGAAGTCGTAACTCAGTCAGTACAGGGATGATAGTCACCAAAGACAAAAAAAAGACAAAATTCATTACGGAATTTGTAATGATCTAGCTCGATTTAGGAGTGCATATATCCATTATAGGAAACTTTTAAAGGATCATCACTATTGAAAGGAAAGAATAACCACTTAACCAAAAACCTCTACAACATTGTGTAATATAACATCCTCGAAAAAAAAGGGAAAGTCCATCGTCGAAAATAAATAGTCTAACCATTATTACAATTGTTCACAGTTCACTTTTCTCGTAAGAGTATCAGTTCCGTTTTTCACATTTATAAATACTGGGAGATCTTTTGTCGAACCAAAGAAAACGACGACGACGATTCAGCAAAGTCAGCACAGGCTGAGACACGCTAGGGTATCTGCCGTCGGGTGGTCCGAGGCGGGAGGGACCCTAAGAGGTCCGTTCTTATGACCTCACCCAACGGTAAAGGAAGAGGTTACGTACTTTCACTTTTCACTTTCACTTCAACGAGTCAGCACAAGTTGAGAAGTGAAATGCTGGGGTACCTGACGTCGGATGGTCCGAGGAGGCAGATACCCTAAAAGGTCCGTTCTCCTGACCTCACCGAACGGTAACGGAAGAGGCAACCAAAGAAAATTGGGAGAGGTAAATCGTTCTATTTACGACTGATGGGGACAACCGGTCGTAACTGGAACACTACGATCTAGAGACTCTTTCTCCCGAAATCAGGGTCTCTTCTGGGTCTAAACGGATCAAATCGAGTAGACTGTCGATTAGTCCTTATCCTATCCGACCATCTCCGGCCATTAGTCCAAAACCCAGTTCTCTCCTTCCGTCCTTCTACCTTTCCCCTATCCTTTTCATAGGAGTCACCTTGGTGCAATTATGTCTTACCATTTTCCTACAAAGAATGTGCCTTCTTTAAGACTTTCACTTCCCCCCCTTCCCAACCGCCTACCCCTGTCCGTCGTCAAAATTACTCTTATCACCGCGTTAAAATGTAAAAAAAACCCAATTTGAGTAACTATAGACCAGACAGTAAACGGAGACGTAAGTCAGATACCACCATACAACAACACCAACTTTATGATTCTTTTAGATCGGAGTGTGTCTATGAACTAACCTTTTTCTTCATAAAATTATCGGTAAAATCTATCGACATCTGTAAGAAAAACCTATGACATGGGTTTGAACCAAAAAGAATCTAAAACTGACCTAGAAAGTGGGAACGTACTATATTGTAGTACGCAATAATAAACCCTTTATAATCAAGTGACCTTAGAATATTTACAATTATGTAAAGTAATATATTGTATTGTAATATAGGTGATTATAGTAGTAGTGGGAGTATTTTTATGAGAACCCTGCGACGGTCCGAGTGTACCACCTTTGTCCGAAATGTTTGAAGATTAAAAACGAATTTTCGAACTTAAAATAATAACCGTTATTTATGACGGAACCCAAAAGGAACTTTACTGTCCAAGAGAAGTAAGAAAAAAACTCTTTTATGGATAGTCTTTGGGTTCAACCTTATTGGTAACAAACTGTCAGTAAGAAAGTTCACTTTTACCACAGGACAGTTTCACCAATCAAGTCGAGTGTTGAGTTTGTGTGTTCACGAGAGAGTACATAAGACATCGTTACGAGCACACACGGGTAAAGTAGTGACGTTATAATTTTTCTGTATTCCTAACTCTAAATCATTTTATTGACGGAGTAGTGTCTGTAAGCATTCACTTCACGGAAAAAGAAAAAACTTTGTTGAAATTACGTATCACCACTTATTATGGTACTGAAGTTCATATCAAACCACAGTGACGGAAATAGACACGATTCCATGGGTGGCAACATAACCGTGGTAACCATTCTTACAATTCACACGTTTTCCGTTACTTGTAGAATCATAAGGGTATCTTTATCAAACCTGGAACCTCAGGTTCCCGGGCGAATCCCTTGACAATTGTATCAACGAATCTGGATGATATATAGGACAGAAAACAGATCCTAATCTTTTTATACCGTATCCTTCATTGACTAGAGTCATAAAGAAAAAGAAAAGAAAAACATTAAAAGTATTATACCAAAACTCCCCAAAATCGGGTCTCGTGGTCAACTATATAAAAGAAAACGAATACGTCTTGAAATTAGTTACGTTACTTCGAGTTTTACATCAAACAAAAAAAAAAAGAAAAAAATTCTGATTTCTTTTATGTTTATATTTTGTCTTACCAAATCTATCATACAAGAGGTCTAATCCGACTTCTGAAACTCCTTTTACACTATAAGTCAATTCATTAAGAGTGATTTTTACCCTAATTAAAACTTCTGGTAGATGCAAAATCTGAATTTCTCTAAACCTTGTGCCATTCTCAAACTCCCTACCCCTATGTCTTTATTTGGTAACCACTTACCTATATTACTACAAGATAAAGTTGAAAAAAAGAAATTTCTTGTAAACCATTTTACGAAATTTTTATAAATTTTTATAAGACGCCGAGGTTGATACAATATTAACTCTAATATTAAGAGTTTCGTCACGAAGAAATCTTGATACATTTTAACAGTACAAAGACACTGCTCTAGATCGACGTCGATTATGATTATTATTACCGAAAGGGATTATACATTGTCTTTCGTCATGTTTACTTGTTTCATTTACAATCATCCACCTTTACACATTACGAATTAAGCAATTGAATTTTTTTAGTTGTGCATTAACACGAAATTTTTTCATACATCTATCATTATCGTAAAGATCCATCATAAGTCAAACACACTACATTATTTTATAACCTTAAAATGCCACAAACTTAATAAATAACGAGACGTTGGTCAAATCGTCGAATTTTGTCTGTAATAGAGTGATAGAGAGTAATAGAGTAAAACTAATACCCAATTTTTTGAGACACACTGAATGGACCCAAGGAACCGAGTCCCATGGACTGGTCCGTAAGTTCCACAACCGACTCCGACATCAGTAGAGTTCCGTCCTGTCCTGTCAGGAGAGGTGGAGGTTCAAGTAAGTACGTGAACAACCATCCTAAGTAGAGTTTGCGACAACCAGACTCCCGGAGTCTAAGATCGACCATGAGCCAGTCTCCGAAGAAGTTAGGGAACGGGTCACCCAAACATAAAGAGGTATCCCTTGACAAAAGGTAACCCCCTTGTTTACTTTCTCGTTCCTTCCCATTCGTTCTGTTTTGAAGGGTAGAAAAACATTGGACTAAAGTCTCCACTGTAGATAATGAAATGACATAAGACGAACAATGTTCACTCAATCTAGATCCCCTCCCTTAATATATTCCCTCACTTATGGTCCTCCAACCAATCCTAATAACCCCGGTAAAATCTCCGTCGAATAATGTCACAAGTTCTTGTGTTGACTGGAGCTACTCACCCTCGGGTGTCTGTCATCGACACGTTCCTCTTACGGACAGAGTCTCAGGTCGAGGGTACCGTTCACTCGTGACTTCCATCGGGATCCTATCGACACGACGACAAACAAGACGGAAAGATTGTGAACGATATAAATTCTTCATTAGAATTGGAATAAATTCTTTAGACAGGAAATCTTTGATGTAAGAACGAACGTTAGATTCTTTCCTTCCCTTTAATAATCCTTTTTCCGCTTTTAATTTACCCTAACGAAAATCCCCGGTCAAAAGATTACCTCTTTTTTTAGAGTTTCATTGAAAACATCAATGTGATGAGTCTTCTGTTCAGTATGTCACTCACCTAAATTTTTTAATCAAAATCGTAAACATTCCTAAATTTTTGTACACGGATCTATACATAAGGAAATGAAACAAATTTTTTAACTCAATGTAGAGTAGATCTATTTCGGATCTTTACATCGAAATAATATGACTTTCCGTTTTTCATCATACCAAATTGAGATATCTGATGAAGTTCCAATCTTTAAAAACAGAAACGAAAATTAAACAAAGACAAAGAACTTCCTAAATAATACTAAGATCTAAAATTTCGGGAATTTTTTACAATTTCGACCGTTTAGGTGCGGTACTATCTGGAAAGAAACATTTCCTTCCCTTTGGGTAGTAGGAACCATGAACGTATTGTAAAAAAAGACGAAAACTATCTTGTTGAAAACGTTATATAAGAGAAGACAAACAAAATTTAGTCTGACGTTCAGGAAAAAAATTCCGAATATTTAGTATATTGTACTTCGTCCGTTCTAATTTGATATCTCGAATTATTAAAAACAAATTTTTTAATTTTTGTACCTAAAAATTACTTAAATTTCTGTACCTAAAATTACACAACGAAAAAAAGACGCTATACAAAATGAATTTAAACACTAGTAGAACGGTAAATCACCACCCCAAAGGAACGGATAGGTCCAATTGGACATACATTTACACAAATTGTAGTCACAGAGGCATTGTCCTTAGAATAGGCAGAAGAAGTGGTTATACCAAACACCTGAGACTACTAGGTTTAGACTGAAGCCAAGACCTTGCAGAGCTTCTGTGATTCTTGTTGTTAAGCCATTCTTTTATTATTTGATGCGATGAAAAAAAAAAAAAGGAGTACTTGCATTGTCTTAAGTTCACAATTCTCCATTATACTATGTTTTCGAACTAACTATTGGATCAAAAATCGAGGAGATTCTAAAAGAAAAAACAGGAAGTTTAAGACAAATCATGAAGCAAAGAGTAAAAATAAGGGACATTGATATCAGAATCAAATCGAGTCCTTAATCCAACAGAGAAAGGGTACTTAGGATTAGTAATTTAATTGATTCGTAAAAACTAACCCGGGTAATAGGTTCCATCCTTTATCTTTTTCCCTTTTTCTAACTCTATCTACACTCCCCTTTTATTACTATCTTACTGGGGTTAACTACAAAGACAGTTCTCAGATATATTGAGACGTCATTTTTGGTTTCCTTATATTTATTTTTTAATAAAAATTATATATTTTTTTAGTCTAAAGAAACTAATATTTTGATAATTCACTGGGAACACTTTCTTGATCACTTTAATTTTTGTTATTTTCCTTTTATCTTTAGTGGGATTAAAAAGAGATGGACTATTATTTGCAACAACTGTACTACCGTCAAAAAAATAAGTCATAAAAAGAAAACGAACATTTTATGTATTTGTACAATTTTAATAATTTCAATATAGTAAACGTAAAAAGGTGCTATAGTGTTTTAAGAATATCTTCTTATAGTCAGTAATAAACGTCCGCTGCACTAACAAATGGAATTTAGATTTCCTCAGTCAACTTTTTCGTTAAAAATTTTACTAACTAATTTTCAAGACAATATATTTTTAGTTCAAAAGACTTTATAGTCGATATTAGTCTTTTATGTTACCTGTCCATAAAATAACTGTCGGGGTTTCTTTTAATCTGTGGATCCTTATTCGAATCTACACGTTTAAAACATAGTTCTTTTGATATTTGTAAACGACTCACCTTAATTTCTGAACTATTGACACAAGGATCTACACGTCTGAGAGTATAATATTTATACAGGCAATAGACATTGAAGTACACTCAAATATTTAACTTACGTTAAGGTCATTTTTAGGGTTGTCTAAATAAAAACCTTGAACTGTTTTACTGAGATTTCAAACAAAACTTCTCATTTATTATTATTAATAGACTGGTCTATGATTTATTTTATAGTTCATGATCGTGATTCGACCTGTCCATTTCCGTCAATCTTTAAATCTTTGTATTAGTACGTTAACCCTTAGATCTTAGTCAATTTAACTTGGCTTTATGAGTTATTTATTTCGTATCTAATAAAATACTCATCATGACCCTCTTGACTGGTAAACTCCTTCAATTTCTGAATGGAGTCTAAAAACAGTGTTATTCAATCTCCACCAAATTTGTAGAGAAAAATTTTAATTCTAGTCTCCTTGAAGTCACACTCATAATGTTCTCATTATTGTTTCGGTACTTCTAATCTCCTTTTTTAATTTTCGATCTGTCTGTACACAAGTGTAGAGGTCGTTCCCTCCCCGTTGTCCTGTCCATTACTCGTTATCTGTATCGGGGGAATGGTTACGAAGGGAAATCCTCCAACGGAGATTTCTAGATTTCAACATTCAAAATATCCTCATCTTTACTCACCCGAATAAAAAACTACAGATTTTGTAAGGTAGTTTTTTACGAGGACTTCATCTTACTGTATCCTATATTTTAAACCATGTCAAAATACTTGCTCATAAATGTATTTTTTTGTTTGAGTAGGAGATGAGAAAGAACACGAGAGACGGTCAATAAAATATTAGATCAAAGAACTAGTTTGTTCGATAGAAAAGAGTGTAAATTAAGTAATATTATACCTACGACGGTGGAAACAACATGATTTTAAAAATGGGGATCAACGGTTTAGGTCCTGATGAAGAAATCAGGATTTCAAAGACGTCGTAAAACTATGACAAGTGAGAAAGGAAAACTTTATCAGGAAGTAAGTTGTTTGTGTATGCGAAATGACAGGTGGTTCTTTCTCGACCAATTTTTTTTTAACGACATACCAAAATACTATCTTGTAGTACAACAATTACGTCGGTCAGAAAGGTGTTCTCGTGTACGTTGCAAGGTTCTACATGATTTCACTTTTTGGTTACGTTTCGTATAAAAGACTTTAGACCGGGGAAAACATACCACTAAGTCAGTGATTCAGCACAGACGGAGAACACTAGGGTGAGCGACATCAGGTGGTCCGGGGAGACAGGTACCCTTAAGGGTTCGTTCTTATGACCTCACCCAACGGTAAATGAAGTCCCCTAAAAGGTCTGGGTCCCTACCTTGGGTCCAGAGGACACGACGTCCGTCAGAGGACGAAACCTTCGTCTAAGAAATGACTGCTTCGGTGGTCCCTTCGTACATATGTCACGACATTTTTTATATATTCATTTATATATAGATACACATGTGACCAAACATGTATGGAAAAAAATTGGACCCACCTATGTCCTTTGAAAATCATCATCCTGTGTCTTTTCACAAAAATTTTTGAACGGACCGAGACACGGTCCGAAACCCTATTCACCAGTCATATTTTCTGGTCAGGACAGAGACAGGAGACTCTTAAAGGTAGTTTAATGAAAGAGGACAAAGACAGAGAACGATGGAACGGAACCAGACGAGACTCGTGAATAAAGAACCAGGTGGAGAAACAAGAGAAAGACACGAAAGAGACTCATTAGAGAAGATCGGGGTCATGAATTTAACACCGGATATAAGGTTACTAAGGATTTAAACATAGAGATCTATTTTAAAACAGAGGACTCAAACTGTGGGTAATAAACAGATATATAGTGTATCTAGGTCCCTTAGAGTGAGTCTACACGGTACCGACAAGTTTTACTAATGTAGATTTTAAATTCAAGTAGATGTAGAATCATGAGGTGGTGGGGGTAGAGTAAAAAGGAGTTTTTAAAGAGAGACACTAACACTTACCCCGTTTTACTTTATTACTTTCAACAAGAATGGGTAAGGACTTACACCCTTGATAGAATCTCAAGAAAAAATATGGTCACAAAGGACTGGGGACGGCGGAGTTGGGGTTTGATAGATCATTTAAAGATTCTGAACAAGGAGAGGGAAGATTTATAAAGAATTTAAGAACGGGGTACCAGAATCAAAGAAGAAGACTAGGATTTTGTGGAAAGACCCCTGTACCCTCCACATGCCGGGACGACGAATGACGGACCCCGTGGAGACGGTGGTGCGCCGGCAGAGAGGACGTCACGAGTCCCTCAAGAAGGACATGGCCCCCACCTCACAGGTCCAGACAGGTCGAGTGGGTCGGCGGAGAAATAACACATGACTCGTGTCTTGTCTCGAATAGTCCACCTCTTGTTTAGGTGTCACCCCGAAACGACAAAAAATTCGAACTCCTATGAAAACTATGATTAAATGACGAGTCGAAAGGAGTAAAAGTAAACGAGGTAACAGGTGAAACCTTTCCGAACAAGAAACGAAACAAATCGGATAAGATTAAGACAAAGACAAAAGGGAATCAGAAAGTATTTAGACGAAGAAAGAGAAGTAGAGAAAAGGACCAACCGTTGTAGATCCTTTGACAAGACTGGTTAACTTCATTCAACGGAATAAACGAGGGTCAGTCCAGATGACTATCACTGGTAAGAAGACTTTAGTCACGATTTGAATATGTAACTTTTGTTACATATAAAAAATTTCTTTCTTTTCATATAAACACGTATATTAAATGGAACGAAGGAATTTCATTTATACGAGATCTTTCGTATTCTCGTATTTTTATACGAGAATTTTCACCTTTCCTCAATAAGAAACGTCAAAAGGATCACTCCGGAAAAAAAAAAAAAAAACTGTTTGTGAATTCTCGGATATTCACAGTTCACAAAAGTGTCTAAAGGAAATTAGAAATGGGAATACTCTTCCAGAATTAAAGGAATAAAAGGTCTACTCCTCTGTCTGAGTCCTGTAATCCATGACATAGATTCCAACGGATCCAAGGTTCCGAGACAGACGATCTGGTGTAAACGGAGACATGAAAGTTTACTCACCGACACTTTATATATTAAAATATTAGGTACACGTTGTTGTGACGAAGACAAAAGACATCGGAGTAATTACAGAATTATATGAGAAAATTCAATGATTCTTTTCTTCAATTGTTGACTTTTGATCCGTCACAAACCTCGAAGAGAAGGAGACGGTAAAAAAAGTACATTAAGACGATCCGTCGGGGTTTTTATAAAGAATTCTAACAATAAAATAGACATCCGACATTAACTCGTTATCATTTGAAAGAAAAAGGGGGTAAAGGATGACCTAATCAATGTTATCAACATCGTAATAAGTACAGAAGATTCCCGAGAAATTGTATTACGAATAAATGACTTTACACAAAACATCGAAGCAGTCGTTAACTTCACCAACTATACACTTGAGACGTCTAATATATTGGAAGGATTCGTGGACCTACAACTCTACGATCTAGTTGGTGATGGGTGCCCAGTCCATTTCATTTTTAAGAGTTCACAAGTTCTCGATTTTATGTAACAAAGTACGTGTTTATTTTAATCCTGCTAAAGAGTAATAATATGTTGAATAAATCTTCAATCAAAAACAAAAGGACAACTTAACAAAACAAACAAAATCTATGATTTTTATCGGAAAAGTGAGAACCCTCGACGACCAATATAAATGATCCTGTCCGTTTGTCAGCGGGAACAGGGGTAGTGGTGGAAAACCAACAATTATAAAGACCAACGACATTGACAAGGAACGAAGACGTTAACAAACGAAAACAAATAAATGAATGGAAGTGGACTCTTACGGTAGAGAGACGGGAAAACACGAAGATTTCCGGATTGAGCTTACAATAGAGGACGTACGTCGTCTTTCATGGGTGAACGAGTGGTGGTGGAGATTGAAGAGACCTAAAGACCTAAATGGATAAATCCATATTAAAGCACTGAACATGATATTATTTCTATATTGAGAATATGGTGGGTGAATGGGTGGGTGGAGGGGAAGGATTTTGTAGAAATATAAATCAGTATACTTATTAGTAGTGAATAGTAATCCTGAAACATCACATCAAAGGACAATATAAAGGAAACATGTTGCAAAACGAAACACCACAGAAGGAATCATTATTAAGAATCAAATTTTTTCAATACAGGACAAAGAAAAGACACTCTAGAGGGGAGAGAAGAAGTCGGAAACCAAAGAAGACATGGTCAGAGTCGTCCAAAAAAAGACCCGACCGATAAGTCGCCAGTAGAACTTTAAAAAGGACAGAGAAGACGACCTCATCATCTATGTAACAAAAGTCTAAAGTACAAAGAAAGAGAAAAGGAAAGGGACCTCATTTTACTAAAATCAGTTCATTTTAGAATTCTTTTGTACTTCTCCACCGTGTAAAGACTCAATTGAAGATTTTTTTTTTTTCTGGTCTGGTGGTAGTCAAACTTAGAACTAGATGACGAGTAATCAACATAATGATCAATCGAATCCGATCAATGGATCGTCATAAAAGTAGTCCAAGGGTAAACGTTTTACCCTCTTTACGATCATTATACATATAAACCCCCCTGTACATTTCTAATTTATCCAACAATGTATATTTATTAAATCCCGTTACGGACTACGTATTATTTGCGGGTTATTTACAATTGACGATAATATAAGCAGTGAACTAACTATCAAACCAACTTACACATTAAGAACCAACTTTTTTTAAAGTGGAGTCTTAAAGTCTGACACGACAGCAGATCAGTCATCACCACACGGGAAGAATCAGTAGAGACGCACTGAAAGTCCTTCGAAGATCCTGAAACAGGAAGGGAACCGCAAGACTTTATAGTGTCACCAAATGACTCAGCACCAAACAAACCAAAAGGCAACAAAAACTCGTGAATCATACCTACCTGGAACAGTTTAAACCCGAGAACTCAGAAAGAAAAACCCACCTACAAGAATATAAAAAAAGGACACCGTGAAAGAGGAAAGGTAAGAAAAGAAACAAGCGGAACCTTATGGATGGTCATCCTAAAATCTGGAGGAACGAACTTAGAAACATAGAATAATAGTGATATAAGACAGAGAAACAGAATTAAAGTTTAAGACTTTGTAAATGGAAAGTTAAAAACTTTTGAAATAAACTTATCAGTATTGAAATATTCAAAATAAAACCGAGAAATAATGACGAATTGGTCAATGGGGTCTTGAATTACCGAATTTGTTGTGAAAGAAGAGAGAGAATCCTAATACACCCAACCAATCCGAATCAACCTGTCCAAAAGACGACTGGAGTGACACGTCAGTCTCTCACCGACCCTGAGCAATAAACCTGTACACTGCGTGACCTTACAGGTTGTACCGAAGAAGCAAGCGTACAGACTACGGACGAGAAAGGAGTGTACCGGGAAGAATGGTGTACCGTAGAGTAGTAAGACCCAGAGAATAACACCGAAGAGAAGGAAATCTTTCCATCAGTCTTAAGAATAAAAACCGAAAATTCTCGTGTTTTCACCTGCGACAGTCCGAAAAAAATTTCAAATCTAGACCTTAACCGTGTCACAGTAAAGATAGTACAAATGACCAATTTCGTTCAGTGTCCCGGTCGGGTCTAACTGTCACCCGTCCCAGGTATACTCCCACTTACGGCCCTCACACCAGTAACACCCAGGAGAGGTTTCTACTTGTTTGCTATTCAAGATTTTCGAACAAGGGACTAATAAGGAATAAGCATCGTAAGATAAAAACAAAACAACTACATTAGTATTCACAAAAATTCCTCAATGAAACTATAAGAGGGAGTTCGTAGAGATAAAGATTATTCAAATTATTAAAAAAAAAGACTAAATAGAACCAAACAAAAAAAGAAAAACTTCTGAAAGGAGTATATAGAGAAATAAGACAACGAAAAAGTATAAAAAAGGAAAAAAAAGTAAGCATAAACTTTCTCCATGATTTTTCGACTATTCCTCAAGAAACTCCGGTTCTGAACGGTTGACTATGTCGAGAAACCTCCTTAAATTCGACCGAAGGTAGGGAATAGGAGGTGAGGGACAAAGAACCATATTAGTATTTACTACCGACCTTGACAGACCAAAGAGACCTGCACTTTGGAACAGAGGACGAACTCTGTCTACACAGACGGTCTCAAGAAGAATCCTCTCGCCACACAAGACCCCCGATCTGTCGGACGAGACAGCAACCGGAAACCAATCAGACACGGAGTGAGGACAGGTCGAGAGGACCACAGATTGGACGCCCTGTCCAATCGGACGGCTAAATAGGGGATTGGACATCGAAAAGAACAAACGAGGTGAATTTAATGGCAAGAGGTCCAGTGACAGTAGAGGATCGTACTCAACAGAAAAGACGACCATCGGGAGAAAACAACAACAATCTGACACACAAACATGTCACAAGCTGGAAGTACCATACAGAAGTAACATCAAGATCGCCTCGGAGTCGTTTCTCTACCCTCTTTTCATACAAGATACAAGTCGAAACGAAGAAATCTTTTGTATCCAAAAAGTGAATTGTCATATAGTACCTGTGTTATGTATATCTGGATGGAACAAAAAGTACTGGTACGTATATAATTATTAAGGTATATCCCTATATTGCATTTAATGTACGTATTCAAAGGATTAAAACTGAGAAGGAACGTAAGTGTATTATTTGTAAGTCATGGATACATCCAACCCTCAACCCCCATCTTGCGTTATCTATACTATGAAATATAACCCAAAAAGATGAAATTCATCTTAGATTATATCAGAGAAAAGAAAATCCGAGGAGAACAAATTAAAACCATAGTCTCATATTCGTCATAGTATTGAACCCTTCGAAACACATAAAAAAAAAGATTTTAGAGTTTGTCAACTTTAGTTAAAAGTCGATCCCCCATCAAAACGGAGGGTACCCTGTGCACTTTCATAAACCTCTATGAAACATAGCAGTACGACCGTCCCCACCTCCTCACACGACAACCGAAAAACACCCATCTCCCCTACAATGATTTATAGGACGTTACAGTCCTGTCAAGGGGTGTTGTTTGTCAGTAAACCAAGTTCTTATAGTTATCAAGGTTCCAACTCTTCGGGACTAAATTTGTTTGTAGACTCGGGCAAGGTAAAAAGAAAAGATACATTATAAGATGAATCTAAAAGGTAAAGAAGTTAGTCATCATAAGTGAAAAACGTAGTAGAAGTAGACACCAATATTAGAAAAGATTTCAAAAGAAATAGAACTCCGAACAGACAAAATAATATTACCAGAAAACTTTCTTAACTGGGAATCAAAATAAACAATTTACAAAAATAAAAAATGAGATCAGGATTAGTAAAGAAAAAGAGAAAATCAAATGACCTAGTTACACTAAATTTAGAATATTACTTTGTACATTCCCGTAAACAAAAGAAAATGTCACAACAAACTGAAATAACATATCTAGAATTTTAAATGAATAAAAGATTTGTCAAACATACAGAATTCATCAAACTCAGGTAGAGAGCAAGTATAATGAAAAGAATATAAAATGTTCTTTTTCAAAATTTATTATACATAACTTTCATATATCCGTATTCAAATCTTATTATTGATCACTATCCCTTATGGACCGTTGACAACGGATCGGTGGGGAGTCCATTTCTTTGTCTTGTAACGAACGTGACGTCTTTAGAAGAAGTCCGGGAAAGGTCTCATAGTAAGAGGATATACATTAGGAGGGGAATGAAAAGAGATCAAAATAACGAGTATATAGGTAGGGACTTGTTATACCAAATCACAACGGACAAAAACTCGAAGTATAATTTCTCAATATGATAGACACATAAGAAAGTACAGACAGAAACCGAGTCGTAACACTCACACAAGTAAATCTACCACACATCAATATCAAGAAATAATAACGACATACATAAGGTAACATGGCATGTATGAGTAGGTAAACTGACAAATGACTGAAGACCAAACTAAGGTCAAACGATAATCCTTGTCACGAGGGTACTAGTAAAAACAGATATCATGTACCATGTGGACACGTTCATACAGAGACCCGTACATAAATCCTTAACTTAATGTCCCCGTATACTTCCAGTTAAAGAAGAATTTAAGTTTTTAATAAATCTTTTTTAAAAATTTCTAAGAGTCCGTCGAAACCCCAAAAATCAAAAAGTGACACTAGTCTTATACCGGACATTTCAAACTCGACGTAATCGTCGTCAACGAATCTGAATCGGCCACTACAGAAAACTAATAACGACAAAGAACATGAGGCACCAATGGGGAGAGACTTTATATAGAGACTGATTACATAAGAAGAAAGATCTTTCTTAAAGGCTCCCACCTATACTCCTCACAAGGAACTTATGAGTCACAGACAAAAGTAATAAATAAATTATATACATAAACTGAAAGACATTTCATGAGACACATTCACGATTCCTAGGTCACGACTTATTTGTGTCCATACCGAACGTAGAACTACCTTGAGTCCCTTAAGATTTAAGTATCGACTCAGAAAAGGTTCAAGAAATGTAAAAAAAGAAGACCATATAAAACAATGTCTACTTTTCAGACTTTGGACAGACTAAGAATCAAGAAATATGAAAAAGAGAGACCTTTAACTACACAAAAAAAAAGAAATTGACATTTCATACCCCAAAATGAAAAGTCGTAATGAAACCCCGTAAGTCTCGATGAACTATAAAACTGTAGGAAGAAATCCAACCATTGTAAACAGAGAAAGAAAGGGAGTAAAAGACTTACTTATAACAAAGAGATATAAGACGAGAGAAAAGGGAATTGAGAAGAGAATAAAATTAGTGGAAGAAGGGTGGGGTGGGGGGGGTAGAGGAAAAAGAGGTGTAAAATCCCCTTACAGTGTCAAACCAACAGAAGAAATTAGTATTTATAAAACAAGTAAGTCCAGGCAACACGAGAGACCGGGAAGATGATTCAACAAAAAAAAAAGGAAACTCCCCTCTATAAAAACTAAAGGGTCTTGAGAGAACAAGAAAGTGTATCATTATAAAAATCTAAAACACCTACGTCATAGAAGAGTTAATGACGATTTCTAAGGTCAATCTAAAAAATTTCATAAACAAATTAAAAACCAGAATTCAACGTCGTGCGACCCAGAAACAGTGTCAAGTACCTGACAAAAGATCAGTACCACACACCCGAGGTTCCCACATTCCCGAGTCATCAACAACGGGACACCGTATACCGTAGAATCAAGGGGCTGGTCCCCAGCTTGGATATAGGGGACGTAACCTTCGACTAAAGAATTGACGACCTGGTGGTCCGTTCAGGGAGGTTAAGTCTAAAATTTAACAAAATAACGAAAGTAACTAGTACGAAGTCCGGTGAAGACGAACAAATTGAACCACGGAAAGAAAGTCTAACGATCAAAGAAGTTTATAGACCACTAGGGACTAATAGAGGAGTAAAAATCTACCCCATACTCAACAACACACACAGGAATCGTCAACAGTGAGAAGAGACGACACCGGAGAGGACCAAAAAGTCTGGACATGAGACGGACACCGCACACTTACCCTTCACGAACTGTCCACCGGTAACATCAAGGATTCATTTTTCTTCTCTCTTTAGACAATCCTCTCAAACGACGACGTAACTCAATGTAATTTTTTAATAAAAAAAAGGAGACCAAGACTGTGACTGTGATTCTCCGGTCGTTCCAACTAGAGGATATACTCGCGCTAGGAATGGTCGACATCAACCTGTTTATCTCATCCTTAAAGACCCCTTTTTTTTATGGTTCAAAAATTTCAGGATCTCTTGAGACACAGGACCTCTTGACACGGGACCCAGGTCCTTCGAACAGAAATACTTGAGACTAATTTGATCTATATTTTGGAGAAGAATTTTGGGGTAGACTGAGAGACACTTACTCTCAATTCAACATTGAATATGTCTATATAAGACACCATTTATCGTACAATATTTTTTTCTTTTTAGCGAGAAATCACTTTACCACTAATGAAATATTGAAAATCAAAACACGTCACAGATACGGAAATATTGCGTAAATTGGAAAATTTTACATTTGACATCTTAAATACCTTTCTAAGTCCAAAAAGTTTGGAATTTTCCATCTATAAAATTCCTTGGGAACCAAACCCCATACAATTCGGTTTTTCTTCGGTAACCGGAATATCCATATCGCTATACATATTTTACAAAAGAATAAAATTTAATCTTATAAATTTTATAATTAATCTTATACAAATTTAAAAAAAGACAAACGAAATATAAACTGAGACGGAAACAATTAAAGATTCCGTAGACAATTCAACTTAAAAAGTTTTTAAAAGAATTTTTCGACTATTTATAAACAGTTTCGTCTTAAATTCTTTTAATTTACAATTTTAATTTTAATTTACAAAGTCGAAATTATTTGACAATCACCTTAACGTCACTGTTCATCAAACAGGGATTTCAGAAGGCTATACGACACACGAATGAACAAGACACATCAGGACCGTTTGAAAAAAAGAAAAGTCTTACCCTGTTGTCTTCTCCACTGAAGTCTTCTCCTCCTTCTCCTTCTCTACCGACTTCATCCATAAAATACATTTTCATTGTAAAGTATTTATAGAAGTAAAAACCTGTAAAATCATTAAAAGATTAGAGGAAATAATTTTGGTAACAATTACACCTTATTACTCTTCGTGTAACATAAACTTCAAATTATGTCAAATATTTTAGACCGAAATAGAGATTAAGTAGTATGCGAAAAATCGTTTAACGAATAGACTACAGGAACCTAAACTAAAGTACCTTTTATTCTCGAGAATTGTAAATCATGATTTTAATATATACTTAAATTATCATCAGTTATGAATTGGACTAAACCAAATTCTTATCCTTGATGATTCAAAGTTTTCGACCTTATTTTCCCCTTAAACTCTTGTAAATTCCCTGATAAGTAATCTTCATTACTTTTGATAAAGTATAACTTTTGAATTCTCACAGTTTCTCCTTTAAGGTTTCTGTAACTCGAATGTAGTCAGATCAACGGTCAGTAACTATTTTAAAATCTCCAAAAGTCTGAGACTTCGAAACGTAAATTTAAGTTTGAAGTATTACTTCTAGAGAAAGAGACATGACTGGACTATTTTCCGTAAATTCAAGGTGTTGCAACCAAAATTTTGTAAAAAGACAAAACCCAGAATCTTAACTAAGTCCAATAATGGAATAAAAAGAACTAAACCTTTTTACATTTAGAATTCAAGTGAAGAATCCTACGGAATATTGATTACATCAACCTCCAAACAAAACACTCAGACCTTCATTTTTATTAAGAAAAAACCTTTTTTTATTGAAATAAAAACTGACACGACTCAGAAGCAACGACACGGTCAAAAAGAGATCAACGTCTCTCGCCCCAGACAAGAAGGAACGTCACGCACCCGAAGAGTAACACCAACGAAGAGAACAACGGGTCGTGTCTGAGACAGATCCCGCCCCCCCGAAGTCATCAATACCGTGTACCCGAGATCTCAACAGCAAGGGCCCGAGATCTCGTGTCCGAGTCATCAACACCACGTCCCCGAATCAACGAGACACCGTGTACCCCAGAAGGACCCGGTCCCTAGCTTGGGCACAGAAGACGTAACCGTCCGTCTTAGAAACGGTGACTCGGTGATCCCTTCGGGATTTTATTAAGAATTGTAATAGGTTAATCTTACTTAAAACCTCTATATCCTTCAAAAAAAAATTACAAATGTACCTCAAATTGAAACCTTATTTGACTTAATTTTAAAATTTGAAAAATAACTCGGGTCATATATTATTTCATCTATAACATGAGTTTCTCAAATACATGGAAAGAAAAAAGGTAAGTGCTCTATTATACTCCCTTCCTATCGTTGTAAACCCCTTTGGACCTTTCCATCCTATCTGAAACCTCTACAGTCTAATCCTGTCCACTTTTCTATAAGTTCCGTTGATTTTATTACACCATTTTTCCGGGTCTTGTTGGGACCCGTACCATACACTCGTGTGACCTCCAACAGGAAAACCTTCTTCTAACTACACAACCTCAGAACCTTTCGTTCAAACAGATCTTTTTCGTCTACCGACTCAAAAATTAATCTCTGTTATAAACAAATATAAACCACACTAACAACTATTCCGGAATTCTTCTTTTATCATATGGCACTTATAACAAAACATTTCTACTATTACTACTGAAGACACAACAAATTATGACTCACCTTTTTAAAACACCCAACCTTATACCGACTCCAAATTCAACCTCCTCCTCTATGTTGGGTCGTGAGACTTCTTTTGTTCACATCTACCATTTAGCATCGACTTTACACGTTAGGTCCCCTTTAGTCGAGATACTTCACACTTCAGGATCTGTCCCAGATTTATTCTTTCCTTATCCTCAACTTCTCTACCGTCAGGTTCTTTTTCTAGTAACTCAGACCTACCTTCACCAGATTTAGTTGGACCAAATCTTTAGTACTTAATTAGACGAACTATTTTACCTCTATTGTATATCTGATGATGAAATCTCTAAAACTACTGACTTCATTTCAACCTTCATTCTATTATCTAAATATGTTTGCATACGTCTTAGAAATTTACACATTTTCGTCTATTATTCCCTTTCCTCCCTCTTCTTAATACACCTCTATTTACTACAACTGGATCTCTACCACAAACTTAAGAAAAAAATTGAAAAAAGGATTAATATTTTTTAGTTATACACGAGTGATGTCTTTTGAACCTTTTCTTCTTTTTTGTGACTATTATCATAAAGTCATATACAGGAAAAAAAAGACACGAATAAAACTGTATTAATTGTAAGACACATAAGTTAAAATATAAGACACAGAAAATAAAGTAATAACTATATCTTCTTCGGTAATATGACATAACCGTAAAATTACCAGAAGACCGTAAGATAATTACTTGACAAGACTATAAAACGTGTACTTTTAAAACAAAAACACCAATATTTCAACTTTACCCGTTTATCTAAACACGGATATAGACACAAGTGTAAAATCCGATCCATGATTTGATTTAGATTACCTAAAAATCTTCAGTTCAATTTCAAGAACCATGGAGTACGACATGATAAAGTTTTTAAGGAGAATTATCCTCTAAATTTCGGTAAATTCTACCAATACCGAAACATTTTAATAATTTATACGAAATGAGTCAAAGATCGAAATTTTATATCCTATATTTTCCTCTCTTGGAAAATTTAACTTACCATTTTCGAAAAGAGGAGAGGAGTATTCTATGTACATAAAGAGAGAAGATAAAAGATCCAGTTCTTATTAAATTGAAAACCGTACTCGAACTCATCGATTTAAAAATTTAAAAAACATCCTATATCTTCTGAACCTAGTAATACTCTACTTCCTTCTTCTCGGATAATCACCCTTTTTCAGTCTCCTACTTCCTTAACTTTTTCTTTTAAACCGTTATAATCTCTTTTAATCCTTCTGAGTTTCCGTTCTGGTAGAGTTACATTCATAACATATTCATAGATCTTGGACCTGAAAACACCAATTTATTAATGTCAACTGGGAACCTACGACTGGAATGTGTCAGTCTTTAGGTGTACATTGATGTCGGTCGGAAGACATAGGCGTCAAGGTGTAGGTTCCTAAGTTGATTGACGTCTATCACATCATACATAAATAACTTTTTTAGACGTATATTCACCTATGTACGTCAAGGTTGAGTAGAACAAGTTCTCAGTCGACATGTCCTTATGTCTCGTTAAGTTATTCTATGGTTGGAGTCGGTCCGGAGAGGTAGGGACGGAACCATCATCTAAGTCAGTATACAAAATAACGGGATCAAAATGAAAAAGGGGATTGTAAAGAGTAGATGACTATCAAGGAAAGATGGGACAAGTAGACGAAAAGATGAGACAAGTAGACTTTAGTCAATGACAGGTTGGACGAATAGGACAAAAGAGAGAAATGGGAAAAGGATACCCTAGACATTTAAATTTAAGTCAGAGAGGATGTTTCATATTAAGTTTAAGAGAGGAGAAGTACTTCGACCGTAGACCAAACAAGACGGTACTGTCTTGGTTTACATTGAAAAAGAAAACTGAATTGTAGAAAATATACTTCGTCGTACCATTGTTTGTGTCGACACACCGAAGTCAAAGGGTTGAGATATTGCACCTGTAATACATGGCAAATCTACTAAAAACATTTATTATTTCCTCTTACTACATATATTTACAAGTTACATCTCTTTATAGTTTACTTTCAGATCGAGAGGTAGAGTTGTGAATTGACAAATGGATGACGGAAAGACAATTTCGACAAATAGTTGGGGTACTTTAGACTCTTGGTCAAGAAAACAGGACTCGTCTCTAAGAGTTTGTGTCCCTCACTTAACAACACGTTCCTCTACTCTTCACAACATTTATCCTTCTACTGAGAGTACAGCAGTCAGAATGAATGACATGATTATATTGACCGTCTAGAAAGAAATCTCTCGTTTCTTTAAATCGGTTCAGAAATGGAACTAATAATTTTTTATTTATTTTCGAACACCATAAGTTCAATTTCTATAAATGAGAATGAAAGATATAGAACACTAACGTAGGTCAAACACACAATATCAGTTTGTCGATGTTTAACAACTTATGATAGTGTACTGTGTATGATTCAGAAAATTTGAAAAATATACGGAAACGTAAATTAAAAGTATTGGTGACACCCTTTATAAGAAGGATGAGATGTCTACACTTTGACCCCAAAATTGAGTAGTTTATTGCATCGGTCTAAAAGATGGAGTGGAATTTCACATCACGTCAAAAATTCCACGTCGTAAATTTTAAAATGTGTCTACAAGTCTTGTCAGAAAACCTGAGACACCCTCTCCCGCTTCCACCCTACTAAACCTTCTTACCGTAACTTTGTATACATTATAGTATACACTTTACTTAACGGTCAGGTCCAAACTACGTACTATGTCCTACGAGTCCCGACCACGTGACCCTACTGGGTCTCCCTACTATACCCCTCCCTCCACCCCCCCCCCCCAAGTCTTACCCCTTGTGCACATATGGACACCGTCTAAGTACAACTACATACCGTTTTGGTTATGTTATAACATTTCATTAATCGGAGGTTAATTTATTTAAATATAATTTTTTTATTTTATTTTAAAATGTTCCAGTCCAAAAGAAAAGACAAAAAATTAAGTCTTCTGTAAGATTTATAAAAATAATACTATTTATCAAGATAAGCATAAGTCAGAATCCTATTCTATGACCACGGAAAATTAGAAGTCTCTTCAACCTTGTGACTTTTCATGACTTTGGTCAACATACATACACCTGTACAAAGAGATAAAGAATTATACATTTGATATCTAATAATCATATAATAAAAACTAATATTCCTTTGACGAAATCAATTACATAGTACAACTCCCAGAAGATCATTAAAAGTTTTTACGTACCTTGGGGATGTGTAGATAATTTTGCCGGTTTTAGACCTCGTGATCGTTATGGTTTACTGACCACTCCTACACCTCGTTGTCCTTTGAAAAGACTAACGACTCCCTTTTATCACAGACCGTCTAAGAAATTTTTGATTTGTATAAGAATGGTATGTTAGGTCGTCAACTCGAGGAACCATAAACGGGTTTATTTGAGTTTTCAATACAGGTGTGTTTTTGGACGTGTATCTACAAATATCGTCGAAACAAGTATTGACGGTTTCGAACCTTCGTTGGTTCTAGTAGAAACCATCCTCTCGTTTATTTGACATTATGTAGGTCCGTTACCTTATAATTAGGGACTATCTTTTTTTTCATTACTCAACAGTTCTGTCCTGTATCCACACCTCCTTGGAATTTAGGTACAATGTCCACTTTCCTCGGCTAGACTTTTCCAACGTCTGACACAAAGTTAATGTACCGTAAGACCTTTTCCGTTTTGATACCTCTGTCATTTTTCTAGGCACCAACGGTCGGTAACCCCCTACCCCACCCCAACGATCCACTTCACGACTCCTGAAAAACCCGTTACTTTTATGTAACATACAGTGACATTGTACACCTACATACAGTAATATGTAAACAGGTCTAGGTGTCTTACATGTCGTGGTTTTCACTTGGTTTCTACCACACTACTACACAGGTTGATCCAAATATTCAACATTCTTCATACGGGGACTTCCTACGAACTATTACTCCCACTGATAACTAACACTTCCCGTCAATATATCCTTTAGAGACATGACAGGAGAATTGAAACGACACTTGTACTTTGAAGGGTGGGGTCATTTTGGTGTTTTTTCTTTTATTTAAAAATTTTTTAACTACTTAAACTTTATCTGGGAATAATCAAGATCCGATAACTTCACCAGCACCACTAGACCTGTATTTAATCAGAAAAAAAAAGTCTACTGTTTATCATTTACTTAGTCTGGACAAGGTTTAAACATAAGGACAACGTTGAAATACTAGTAACTAAATTAAAAAAACTGAAGAATTTTACAATTCACCACTAGGTAAAAATGTCAGAGTAGCACTTGTAAGTAAAGTCCAAGTCTATGGAATTTAGAAGTCAACAAACTTAGTTATTTAGGACCATTTGTCGTTCAAAATACAAAGTCCCACGTCACAGACCCAGACATGTTCGAAGTCTATCTGAATACTTTCTCGAGTCCCTGTATATGTCTAGTGTCTCAATATTTTGTCCATTCCTGGAGACCTAGAGACGACAACAGGAATACGGATTTCAAAAGTCTATATTATATTGAAGTAAAGAGTATCATATTGACCTGTCTTTGTCTTTACAAATAATTGAAATAAAATCCTTACACTTTACGTTTACGTTTAATTTCATTGGTTTTCTACATCCCCTATTTTATCCTACTCAAGTGAATAACAAACCTAAAAATCTTTAACAAAAATACCTGTGTAAAAAACAGAAGAACAACTATCCCTAATTAAGTATCCTAAAAATAGAAGACCCTTTCCATGTTCTTTATAGACGAAATCTTTCATTTATTCTACTTATACAAAATAACATGTTTCTTGATAACGGTTCAATTAAATACAAAAAATAAGGAAAAAACTTTACTGTTTGAGTATATGTATTAATTGACAATATCTCTCTCAATTTTATCCACAAAAAAAAAATTAATACCAAACTGAATTCTCAAGAAAGAATTGGTTATTCTGAATTTATAACACCTTGGAGGTATTGACTACATTTTAAGGGCGTATGATAACGTCTCTCAGATTGTCATAACATATTCTATTTCTCGGTTTGAAATGAAAGAAACTTTTTTCATCGTAATATTAAGTAAGTCTTAAAAAGTCTCACTAGTTTAGATTTAGTAATCTCGAATGAATTTTTGTTAGTCGGAGAGGGGAATTATCTTGTTCTATTCAGTTTGAACAAAGACTCTAATAATGTTCAAAACCACAGGATTGTCAAGAATATTCTTCAGACTTTCAAACACACATCTTTGGAATATTTCAAATTATAAACTTATGATAAATATGGCTTTACAATTTAGTAGTGCAAACAATGCCGTAATAAAACATCATTGTTTTTTAATTTAATTATTGGTCTATATACCACTTGAATTAATTTAGTACCGAATAGGTATTTCATTTAATGACATCTTAATAAAATTTTTAACTGTTATTTAAAGATATACGATTTGACCTTTTTACGGGGGACTTTCTAATATTTTGATATACAATCTCCCTAAAGTAAAATTATCTTTACAAACATATACGTATCCCCTTTTCAGAATTCATGTACACCAAATCGTATTAGAAAAAAAAGGAAAACGTCACTTACCATTTGTCAAAGAGTTGGGGTGTTAGGGGAAGTACTACTGAAATCAATAGACAGATAAATCCCATATTCTATGAGACAAGGTCGTGTTCTTAATAATGTAATGTTGAATCAACAAGACAAAATTGTCGTCTTAAAGAACGAAAACAACCGATATATCACACATGTAAATGTCGTCTCGTTATCAATATTCTAGTTCACGTTGTCAATATTCTATTCACTTCTCATTGATTGCACGGGATATAGTAATGTCCCTAAATAAGTCACCTTGAGTATTTACTGTCAAATATACTGACCGTACAATTTGACGTCTTCATTCACGAAAAAATACGATTGTGTGAGAAAAATTACCATCTGACAGTGTTACTCTAAAGGAGGGACGAATTAAACCATGGATAAATGATACCGAAAATGAATCTTAAAATCTAGGACAAACATATCTTCATCAAGAATCCAACAATTTTACTCGACAAAGAACCCGAATTATTCATTTTACTCTTTCGTCCTCCTCTTTTTCTTCCCGGTCGACACTCCCTTTCACAAAGTGTCTCGATCACTCTATTGATATGTTTGATATGTTTGTTTGCACACATTTACCGAACTACTCAGTCATAGGTAACACACGAGCTTCATTCTTTACTCCTCCAGAAATATATTTGTTAAAATCTGTTTAAATCCAAAACAATCACTAAAGTGAACAGGAACCATTTAAAGAGAGTAACTGGGGAAACAGATTATTATATCAAACTCTCTTCGTCTAATTTAAAAACTCAAGAACTCTTCTGATACATGTATACTGGGAAAGGAAATCCTATTGACGGTTGAAACGTACTCTCTTATCTAAATCTTACGACACCAGAGAAGAGACCTGTAAAAACAGAGTTCCTTGACCTCTGATATCATTAAACAAAAAGATCCCCGGTATCTCGTTGAAATCTGAAAGAGACAAACTTTGAACGGGGTCCCCGAGACAACAATCGAAGACCTTACCAAGTAAAAACTTCAATCACTCCTTTTTTGTAGACTGGAAAAACAAACTTGACAAAAAAAAAACAACAAAACATTAAGAGTCCCACCTAGGACTATCAGGAAACGTGTCACTAGAAGTCTAAAATTTTCTTTTTCTTCCGTATCTTATATAAAACGAATTGAAGAGAAAATTCCATTCTTTTTAACATTCCCCTGATGTATACGAAGATTACGTTGTATATAAACATGTTAACGAAACCTTTTGATAAACCATATTAAACCTTTTCATCTTCTATGAACATGGGATACCAGGTCCTTAAGAGGAAGATCCATATGTCAGACGTTCTTTACTCATGAATCTACACGGTCCTCTGTTGTGTTCTTACAAGTTTCGTCGTAACAAATATTATCCGAGTTTATTTTTATTGGATTCACAGAGGGTCATTTTAACTCTTGACACCATAAGTATTTTACCTTATCTCGATACATGTTGTTCTATCTACTTAGAACTTGTGTCAAACTCGTCTTTCGTCTAGGTCTTTGTACAACACATATCAAAGTAAATATATCTCGAGTTTTTATCCATTTTGATTTAACAAATCCCGTACGTAAGAGTAACCTCCGTCCAGAGAGAGGAAGGAACGAGGGGTGGGGTGTGGGTCACGTCACTTTTAACCAGGAACCTCACTTTTTCCGAATCTACAATTCTTCCAGACATCGTCAAGTTCCCCGGTATCATACATATATGTATGTGTGATACAGACTCCACAATTTTAAACCACTCCCTCGTCCTGTCCCTCCTTAATCCTTTTTTTTTATGAGATTTTTCCGAACAATCACCCTGTCTTTACTTTTCTTCCGACTCTTTGTAATTACCTAAGTATGAACCTTTACTTCTACGCTCATGGTATGTCAATTCTATCGTTCATGCAGATCCACTCTCCTCCCTCAACACTTGACTTTCCCTGTAGATCCCCGAAGAACCTATGACCGATAACAGACAAAGAACTGGTCCCACCACCAACACACCTATGTCAAAGTACGATTACACATTGTCATATGGATATATGAAAAGATTTAAATACACAACACAAATTGTTGAAAAAAAAAGGTTCAACGTTTTTTTGTTTTCAATTTCTTCTTATCGTTACCTTAGATCTATTTTACTTAACTAAATGATACCTGAGACCTATTCACATTACCAAAATTCGGAAACAAATTTTTGTGATACTTAGTAAAGATTCCCTAATACAAAATTAATAAACCTCGACCAAAAACTGAACAAGAGACTTTAACTCTTTAACACATTGTCGACAGAACGTCTATTTGAAAAGAAAAGATAAAGTCAATCCGAAGTCACGTAAAATCACACTATCTTGTTTGTCGTCAGGAGTTGAAAAACCGTGGTCCCTACCCAAAGTACCTTCTGTCAAAACGTCGTCTAACCCACCCCTCCACCAAACCCCTACTAAATTCACACAATGTAAATAATACAACAAGATAATAATAATGTAGTCGAGGTGGAGTCTAGTAGTCTGTAATCTAGAGTCTCCGACCCCTGGGGACGATATCTTCCGAACTCCTGCACTCCGTAGGTTTTACATTAGGGACAAGAAATTTCTGGACAGCAGAAACCTCTCTTTAGACACTACTTTTGACATCCCGAAACCTCTAGTACTACCTCTCAGACCCTCGAATGGAAATACATCACTTTTCGATCGTCCCCAAAAATCCGTCCCCATACTAACTAGACAAACCGAAAAATAAAATAAAAATTTTTTGTCAATCATACGGTAGTCGTAGTCTCATCCCAAACCTATTCTGTCTCATCTGAAGACCCTCTGTTCGACCCCCGTAACTAAAATTAGACCCTCTCTCATTGCTTCCAATCATCACATCCTTATCCACTGTCATCTACTTATACCGAAGAGACCACCGAGTCGACCACTTCTTAGACGGACGTTACGCCCTGTGGACCCAAACTAGGGACCCAACCCTTCTAGAGGACCTCCTCCCTTTCCGATGGGTGAGGTCATAAGACCGGACCTCTTAAGGCACCTGACATATCAGGTGTCCCAACGTTTCTCAACCTGTGCTGACTCACTGAAAGTGATGGTAATCTACTTTTACTCTACAAAACTTCCACCTTTTCTGTACTTTCCTATGAAAATGTGAACGTTTTTCCTCATTACAAAACTTTCGACGAATGAATCACAAACACACACATATAAGAACAAACCCGTATATAGGAGTAAATACTAACTTGAAAGAAGTTTATTGGGTTTACAGTTTACAGTGATAAAAGGGTGTCGAAACAATAACATCTTTAATAACTCCGATAGTCGACCCAATATGGAAGGATCTCTCACTTAGACCGTATATAAATGACTAAGTACACCACGTTTCTTGGATCCTTACATAGAAAAATTTTTTACGTTTAAAATTAAAATAAATAAAAACCGGTGAGACACACCCTAGGATGAAGGGACTGTTCCTTAGTTTGAGACCGGGAACTGTCACTTTCGTACTTCAGGGTTGGTGACCTGACGGTTCCTTAAGGAGATACATTTAATAAAAATTGAACTTTAGATTTATTAATTTGGTATACGGGTTGTGGTTCGAATTCTTTATCTTGGCATAGTCATAGAAACTTCGGGTTACGCCCGGTGAGGGGAGGGTGTAAGAGGAAGGTCTGTATAGAAATTTCCTTATACTTTAGAACTGGTCCTTGGACTCTGAACACTGACGCCTATCACAAAAGTGATATAAAAGAACGAGATCTACCCTGAAGTCCCTCCTGTCAGACCCTCTATTTATTTACCGACTCTAAGACAACCTAAACACAAAGACCTGGTACCAAAGACTATGGTCTTTCTTCCCGTAAACGATCCCAACTTCATAGATTCTCCGGACCCTTCCAATTCTAACGGGACTCGATTGGCGGGAACACTTCTCCTGGAATTTGAGTCAACGGTTCAATATTTAGAGTTAAGTACCTAAAACCTCCTATCGTCTATGCTGAGTCTTTCTTCCTAGGTGTCTTCCTCGTACTTATCATAAACTCCGGAACTGACGGGTGCCACTGGGGAACTCCCAGGACTTCTTATTCTTTTACTTTGACCTCTACGTCACACTGTGGTCCAACCCTTCCCCGTCCCCGGCCTCCCAACGGGATATCTAACCAGTCGTCGAACCAATCCTTCACCACCAGACCGAAAAGGCCGGTGCACACTTAATACCTCAACTTGAGACTCCATCATGAAATTTTTCTCAAACAAATCTGTTTAGACCCAAGTAGATCTCTTAGCGTCGGCCCTAATCTCTAAGGCACGGTACAGGATTCTACCACCCTAACATGTACACCTCTCCTCTTGTACCCCCAAACACTATGGAACAGAAGTTGATAAAGTTCCTGACCCCTACATCTTCCTAATCAAACTAAAACAAAAACTACTTGTGTTCCGTACCACTAATTTAATCATTCAGTCTGACATTTCGCTACCAAAAGTTGAGTCATATTCCTTCACTAAACATTGATAAATGTCGGTAAGTTACTACATCAGTAAGTTTTTATCTTACAAGGAGTAACAATTCTTATCGAACCTTCCGGATCTGTCAAATAAACCTTTAGTCTATTGACACACTCTAGTGACATTTGAGACTAGAAGAATCAAAGACTCAATTATGTAGTGTCATTGAGCGTACAGATATAAAAACAAAAACAAAATCTATGTACCGTACCGAGTGTCCTAAAATCAAGGGGGCGGTCCCTAACTTGGACCGTCACTTTCACACCTCAGGATTGACGACCTGACGGACCCTTAAGGGAGAGAATATAGACAAAATTGTCTTTGGAAGAGAACGGGGGTCACGGACATGGATGGGAGGGGGTGGGACTGTGGAATAAAGACATTTTAAAACCAATGACTCAAGGTTCCATGTCTCAGATACCTTATCTTAGGGATCCAAAACTATCTCATCAATTAGACCCGTAATGAATTTCACTTCCCTTAGGAGTGACAGTGTATTAGTTAAGTCTCTCCAAACATCAGTGAGTATACCTTAGTGTGTAAGTTGTTAGATTTTATGTCCTTTAAGTTAGTTGAACACGAAATGGTTTGAAACGTAGATACGGAAAGAAATAACATCTTTTTTCCACTCGATGAATAAGCCTTGATCTAATATTATTGACAGTAATTCAACCAAAGAACACACCTATCTAAAGAAGAAAAAGACGGAATGTTATCTATCGATTCTAATGGACAAAATCGGTAGTCTTCATACAAAAAAAATAGAGGGAGAGGATAATCCTAAATCAAAAGTATCAAATATACAAGGAGTCCCAGAACGAGTTCCTACCCATCTCCATCCCTCAATTTGTGACATAAAAACATAAGAATCTTTATTTGTGACAAT
The DNA here is from genome assembly GCA_006410555.1 of Capra ibex. Taxonomy (NCBI): domain Eukaryota; kingdom Metazoa; phylum Chordata; class Mammalia; order Artiodactyla; family Bovidae; genus Capra; species Capra ibex. Next base: position 27,139,819 of record SJYO01014747.1, read on the forward strand.
AAAAAGACAAAAAATCTTCATTTGTAACTTAAAAACACAAGAATCTTTATTGACCTACTTTCTTTACAAACAAATCGAGGAATGGACGTCTAACTAAAAACTAAATTCCCCGTTATCAACAACTGATTAAGAAAAAATAAACTTGTATCGTTAACCTCCATTAAAGAGAATCGGAAGGACTGTAGAGAAGTACCCTCCGTCATACGACAATGGAACAAGGACACAACATCACCGACCCTGGAAAAAACCTGAGTAGACTGTGACTGTGAGACAGTCTCCGGTTCTGGAGACTGTGGGACTCCGATGGAGTCGATGTCAGAATTCAAGTGACTCTCTTTTTCAAAACAAGACCTTTGGAGTCAAAGGTCCTGACTTTTAAACTTTCTTAACACGTCGGACTCTTAATTGATTCTAAGAAAAGAGAATAAAACGGAAGAAATATACAAATAGTTCGGACTAGAAACGGTTTCGCTAATAGATAACTGTAAATTACAACAATAACGATAAACTCAGAGTTAGATCACAGAGTAAGACAAACAGTAACTTGGTAGAGAACAAAGAGTAAAGTAAGTCTAAAAATTCTTTAATGAGATCAAAGGGGTGGAGACAATCGTACCACGATAAGCAGGGAAATGAGAAGAAATGACGGAATGTTAATCTTACGTATAGGAATCGAACAGGTGCACATTATACATAAACAATCACAAAAAGAAAAAGGAACAGTTGTGTCTCTAGAATCTTGTACATGAGACACGAGAACAACAGTAAGGAAACTCAAGACATAAATAGAATATGTACATTTGGGAATATGTAGTGATAATGTATTGAGTAGTCATAAGTAAACCCGGACACCCACATAATCGAGAGAAGTACCAGAAATAAGAGGTACAAAGGTAGATCCTGGAAGGAGAACGAACTTCTTATAGGTAAAAACAAAGGAAATCTCACCCAGACGAATATCCTTTTATAAAAATAAACCTGAAGTAAAAACCTTTCATAAAAGTAAACCATATCTAAAAATCCAACCTTTAAAGGAAAGAAAGTAACGGAGTTTCTACAGCAAGGAGATAATATCGAAGGTAACAAAGAGAACTTCATAAATGTCACCCATTTAGAATACTTTAGAAATTAGTAAAAACCTTTTAAGAGTCTGTAATGGAGAAGTTTATAATGAAGATAGTGTAAGAGAGAAGAAGATCCTGAGACATATACTAATCGGAAAAGTTAAGTAAAAGGATGTAGAACGAATAATAGACATAAAAGGTGAAAAAAGAGAGGGAACAGAAGTAAACCCTACAAAAGACTGAATAAAAAGGTCATATGATTTAAAGAGAAGGTCCAGAGGTACCATCAATTTGAGTAGGTAGTTCAATGATTAAAGTCAATAAATAAAGATTCGAAGTCTTAAAGATATATCAAGTAAAAATATTAAAATCAAAAGACGGTCCCAAAAGTCAGAACAAAAAAGAACGTGTATAAACCGAAGTCAAGTCAAGTCAGCTAGTCAGTACAGGCTGAGAAACGTTGGGGTACCTGACGTCGTGTGGTTCGGAGGGACAGGTAGTGGTTGAGGGCTTCAGGTGGGTTTGAGTACAGGTAACTCAGCCACTACGGTAGGTCGGTAGAGTAGGAGACAGAAGGGGAAGAGGAGGACGGAAGTTAGAAGGGGTCGTAGTCCCAGAAAAGTTTACTTAGTCAAGAAACGTAGTCCACCGGTTTCATAACCTCAAAGTCGAAGTTGTTGTCAGGAAGGTCACTTATGAGTCCTGACTAGAGGAAATCCTACCTGACCAACCTAGAGGAACGTCAGGTTCCCTGAGAGTTCTCAGAAGGGGTTGTGGGAGCAAGTTTTCGTAGTTAAGAAACCACGAGTCGAAAGAAACCTCATGTTGAGAGTGTAGGTATACACTGGTAACCTTTTTGGTATCGAAACTGATCTACCTGGAAACAACAGTTTCATTACAGAGATGAAAGATTATACGACAGATCCAACCAGTATTGCAAGGAAGGTTCCTCATTCGCAGAAAATTAAAGTACCGAGGTCAGTGGTAGACGTCACTAAAACCTCGGGGGTTTTTATTTCATACAGTGACAAAGGTGACAAAGGGGTAGACAAACAGAACTTCATTACCCTGACCTACGACACTAGAATCAAAAGAGTCACAACTCGAAATTAGGTTGAAAAAGTGAGAGGAGAAAGAGTGAAGGAAGAGTCAAGAAGAAATGAAAGACGGTATTCCCACCACAGAAGACGTATAGACTCCAATAACTATAAAGAGGACCGTTAGAACTAAGGTCGAACACGAAGTAGGTCGGGTCGCAAAGAGTACTATTTTCATGAGACGTATATTCAATTTATTCGTGCCACTGTTATATATCGGAACTGAAGGAGGAAAAGGATAAACCTTGGTCAGACAACAAGGTACAAGTCAAGATTGACAACGAAGGACTAGAAGTATGTCTAAAGAGTTCTCCATCCAGTCCACCAGACGATAAGGGTGGAGAAAGTCTTAAAAGATGTCAAACAACACTAGGTGTGTCAGTTTCCGAAACCACATTTCGTCCTCATCCACAAGAAGACCTTGGGAGAACGAAAAAGTTACTAAGACACCTACAACCGTCAAATTAGAGACCAAGGAGACGGAAAAGATTTAGGTCGAACTTGTAGACCTTCAAGTGTCAAGTGAATAACAACTTCGGACCGAACCTCTTAACACTCGTAATGAAATGATTCGTACACGTTAAAACTCACGTTAAAACACCATCAAACTTGAAAGAAACCGTAAAGGAAAGAAACCCTAACCTTACTTTTGACTGGAAAAGACCAGGACACCGGTGACGACTCAAAAAGGTTTAAACGACCGTATAACTCACGTCGTGAAAGTGTCGTAGTAGAAAGTCCTAAACTTTATCGAGTTGACCTTAAGTAGTGGAGGTGATCGAAACAAGTATCACTACGAAGGATTCCGGGTGAACTGAAGTGTAAGGTCTTACAGACCGAGATCACTTACTAGTGTGGTAGCACTAGTAGACCCAGGACTTCTAGAAAAAACATGTCAAGAAGACACATAAGAACGGTGGAGAAGAATTATAGAAGACGAAGACAATCCGGGTATGGTAAAGACAGGAAATAACACAGGTAAAAACACACTTTACAAGGGAACCATAGAGATTAAAAGAACTTCTCTAGGGATCTGAAAGGGTAAGACAACAAAAGGAGACAAAGAAACGTGACTAGTGACACCTTCCGAAAGAATAGAGACGAACGATAACAAACCTTGAGACGTAAGTTTTCCCATATAGAAAGGAAAAGAGGAAACAAAAAGCGAAGAGAGGAAAAGAGTCGATAAACATACCGGAGGATTCTCTCGGTAAAACGAAAAAAAAAGAACCCCTACCAGAACTAGGGACAAAGGAGATGTCACAGTACTTGGAAGCAGGTGTCAAGTAGTCCGTGAGACAGGTAGTCTAGATCAGGGAATTTAGAATTTAGACGACATATTAGTATTCCCTAAACTAAATCCAGTATGGACTTACTAGATCATCAAAAGGGATGAAAGAAGTTAAATTCAGACTTAAACCGTTATTCCTCAAGTACTAGACTCGGTATCAGTCGAGGGTCAGAACAAAAATGAGTGACATATCTCAAAGAGGTAGAAACCGACGTTTCTTATATTAGTTAGACTAAAGTCACAACTGATAGACCACTACAGGTACACATCTCAGAAGAGAACACAACAACCTTCTCCCACAAAAAATACTAGTCACACAAGAGAACCGTTTTGAGATGCTCGGAAACGGGACGAAGTAAGACATGAGGTTCTGGTTTAAACGGACAATGAGGTCCACAAAGAACTGAAGGATAAATAAGGTCAGAGAATTTTACTTTTCCTGTAGAAAAAACCCACAATCAAGATTTTCCAGAACATCCAGAAGTACCTTGGTAAGTTGAAGTCGAAGAAGCCGTAAGGACCAACCCCGTATCGAACCTAATGACACTATGACTTATAAGTCGAATCAATGAAATTTTAGACACAGTCTATTACGAATAGAACTGTGGAACATCAAAACAGACAGTAAAAGACTATTACGACAGAAATTCAGAGTACACTGACCAATAAAAACCACTATCTACAATATATACTTACTAATCTCTCGATTAAACTTCGGAACCTACGATCAGGAGATGTATCTTCTACATACAGACGGGTAGTCCATCAACCCGTAACATTGGGTCCTAGGGACTTAGGGTTTACCGTCACTCTACTATATTTCTACCCGAAACAAGAGATGGAAAAGTTTGATGATGGACACATCAAACACCAAACAGAAAGTCCCAGGGTTCGATTACACACGATATCGTTGAACATTCCTCAGAACAAGACGAGTCGAAGAATTGGAGAATAGAAGGAGAGGAGGTCAACTTTCTTTTAGGTTTGTCCCTTTTTTGTTTACGTGAGACTCCAAGGGAAAAGGACTAGAATCGAGACATCAACATGTAAACAGATAGAAAAGATCAAGTATCGGTCTCCTAACTAGGTTTAATGGATCAGGTAGTAATAACCTTACCAAAGAAATATATCAAGAGAACGTCCACCCTTGGAGAAAGACATAAAGTATTAAAACGTTTATACGACAAGACAAACCCGGACTAGAAGTAAAAATAAACCAAAAGTAAAGTAAAAACCCCTGACAAAAATGCAAATACTGAGAGTAAGTAGTAATCTATTATTTACATACGTAAGAAATATCTAATAAAAATTTAGCAGATTTATATGTCATAATTCCTATAAGAATTTTAATTTGAACGAATAAACAAAAAATCCTATTGAAAGGCAAACTAGGAGGTAAACAAGCTCACCATAATGGACAAGAGAGTCCTCCCATTCAAGTTGACTAATAAAAGAAACTATCATATGTAGTCTTAGTAAACCTCCCGATCAGTTTACGGTCCTCCGGATCTTACGATTTGAAATGGAGTTTCAAAGACTAAGTCATCCTGAACAATACCCCGGACGACGACGACGACGACGATTCAGCGAAGTCAGCACAGGCTGAGACACACTGGGGTATCTGTCGTCGGGTGGTCCGAGGGGGCAGGGACCCTGAGAGGTCCGTTCTTGTGACCTCACCCAACGGTAAAAGAAGAGATTACGTACTTTGACTTTTCACTTTCACTTCAGTGAGTCAGCACAGGCTGAGTATCGTTGGGGTGCCTGACGTCGGGTGGTCCGAGGAGGTAGGTACCCTAAAAGGTCCGTTCTCATGTCCTCACCCAACGGCAACGGAAGAGGTACTCCGGACTCTTAAAGGTATAGATTCTGTCAAAGTCCACTTCGACCACAAAGTCCGACCCTTGGTATTAAATTCGTAGTGACCATATTTAGTAATACAAATATCCCCAAAAATTTACTGGGGATACACATATATAAAGTGGAATTTTTTAGTTTTACAAAAATTTTACATTCAACACTAACTCCCAAATCTCTTTCAATCCTAATTCACTAAGGGTGAACGGGTACTACGCTCCTTATTAGTGTCCTTTGGAGTACCCGGATAACTCGACCATTAACTAAAAGATTTCTCCACCAGAGTCAAACCATCTTAGTTTACCATTAACGGACCGTAAAAAATAACTTTAAACATAAAAACACACACACACTAATCTTCAGTATACTTACTACCCCTTTCCTAGTCTTAAAAATGGATCCAATCAACACCTTCTAAGATATCTAGGAACTTCATTCTCCTCAATTTGATCAAACTCTTAACACTATACGAGTCGACTAGTTCAGGTGAGACTTTGTTAGTATAATACCATTAATTTTAGATTTTTATAGGTTAGGAAACTAGTAAAGATACGAACTATATCATTATCAGAGTAAATCTAATTTTGTTATACCCACCGATATTTACTAATTCCTTTTATAAACCTTTGAAAAACGTTTAAGTCCTATTTATATATTTTTTTACAAAAACATTTTAATAAAACTTTAGACTACATTTGAAGTGATCGTATCTAAAAAAAGTGTAAGACTACACCTTTTTCAAGGGATCTCAAATACCAGAATCATCAAATGGTAGAACACCCCTATTAATTTAATATTTATTACTGTAAAAGTCAAAAATTTAGACGATACATAAAAGAGAAGCAACTAATGAAAATGGTTTGCCCCAATAAAAGGGTAATAAGTTTATTTATTGATCTTATTCTTCAGTCAAACACTGAATAGGTTTATTTGGAATATAGAATATTATTTTACAAAAAAGGTAATATGGTTTTCCGTCGTTATTGTTTTCTAATCTTCATAACTCATAAGTCAACTAAACAGTCCACAATTCATACCTGAATTCAAGAGACTGGAATTTCCTTTTCCTCTAACGAAGACCGTTATCACTAGACCCTTCTGGACCTGTTCCTCCACCCTAGGGTCGATCTAGAACTTCATAACCAACCCCAAACCAGTTGAATACCTCCAACTTCCTTTTAACAGATATATCCACTTTTCATTTGTGTTAGTGTGTAAATCCTTTCTCGTATCACATAAGTCAAAATAGTCTTGTCGAACTCGATATTGTGTACTCCCCATCTCAAGGATATCTTTTTAATATCCTTTAACACAACTGTTATCGAACATTAATATATCCTCGTACCTACCACTCGTTTGATAATGGGTACCTATAAATTAAATAAAAAGAATTTAACCAAGTCTTTATCCCTTTATTGTCATTTTTCTTACAGAATCTTTCGATTTAGACAACTGTCATCTTTTATGATGTCCTGTTTAATATAAGTGTTTTAGACCTTCTTACGTTCCGATCAATTCTCGACTACGGTGACAGCATCCCATTTCACTATTGTTGGACTCGACAATGTTATCACTACCCTTACCTTTCTACTTACTTCCTACTCCCACTAAACTCCGTTTTAGTTATACTGAACTAGAAGTGTCAGTTGATAATTCATTTTTCATTCTTAATAACTGACCGTACCCTTCTTGATTTTTCACACTTCGGACTATCTTGTCGAACACTAGACTGAGTCCGATTACGAATTAATTTGTGACACTGAGACCTGTCTAATAACTTGTCAAAAACAAGGTCTATAAAATATAGGGTATAGAGGATCTATGAAGGAATAAACAAAGAACAGTTTTTTAAAAAATTTGCATTGTCGAAGTAACACTATGTTAAGTGTATACTATTTTGAGTGGGAAAATTTCCCATGTCAAGTCACCATATCATATGAGTCAACACATTGGTAATGGTAATTAAATTTTTACGAAAATAGTGGAACGTCTTCTTTGAGACATGGATAATCGTTAGTGAAGAGTAAGGAGAGAGGATAGGGAGGTGGGTGATCGTTGATGATTAAGAATAGAGATACCTAAACGCATAAGACCTGTAAAAGTAAATTCCTTCGTTTGTTTAATGTGCGAAAACCCTGACCGAAGACAGTGAATTTTAAAAAGTTCCAAGTAGGTACAACGTCGTATATAGTCATCGAGTAAGGTAAAATAAATAGGTACCTGTAAACAAAAGTGGAAAACCGACAATACTTATTACGATACTTGAAAGTGTCCGTCCAAAGACACACGTGTAGAAGTAAAGACATAGTGTATATGGATACTCTCCTCAGTGATCCAGGAAACCATTATTGAAAAATTGAAAAATACTTCACGGCGTGAAAAGGGTTCACCGACGTGGTAAATGTAAGGGTGTTCGTCACACATACATTGGTTGGGAGAAGTAAAGAAAGGACGAGTGAAAAGTCGGGGTACATTAAGCCGTAATCGACAATGACAAGGAGGGTCTGACTATAAAGGTTATCCCTGAAGCCATTTAGGTCTTCATACAAAAGTCCAAGACAGTATGGACTAATAATCTAAAGAGTCGTTGTGGCTTTGTAAAAAGGGAACCAAAGACTAACGGAGAAGAGTCAGAGAAAAACGACGCTTAAGGACAAGGAATTGAAGATGGACAACCTCAAGAAATCTTAAACCATGATCCAGGAAAGAGAAAAGAAAAGAGAAGTAAGGAAACGGAATTTTTTCTTAAAAAAAAAAGGTAACTCAATTAACATACGAACGTGTGTCAACATTCTTTAATCTCTATGAAACATGGGAAACGGATCAAAGGGATACCATGTCAAAAACGTTTCGACATATCATATCATAATACTTTGTCACTATATCTCTGTCCCTATGTCATATATCACGAATACGTCTAAAAGGGTCAAAATACATATTGAGTATATATAGGGACCACCGAGTCTACCATTTCTTAAACGGACGTCACACTCTCTGGACCCGAACTAGGGACCCAACCCTTCTAAGGGACCTCCTCCCGTGACCGTTGGGTGAGGTCATAAGGATGGACCTCTTACGGGTACCTGTCTACTTGAACCACCGATGTCAGACACCACAGCTTTTCTCAGCCTGTACTGACTCGTTGAACTCGTGTCGTGTCGTGTATGCACACATCCCGAAGGGACCACCGAATTGCGATATCTTAGACGGACGTCACTCCCTCTACACCCAAGTCAGGGACCCCACCCTACTAGGGGACCTCCTCCCGTACCGTTGGGTGAGGTTATAAGAACGGACCTCTTAAGGGTACGTGTCTCCTCGGACTATCCGATGTCAAGTATCCCAGCGTTTCTCAGCCTGTGCTGACTTCGTTGAATCGCACGTACGTACGTATACACACAGAACTTAAAATATAACTCATCTAAACACATACGTTGTGTCGTCAGTTCCACGACACGTCAAGGTTGTGGTGTGCCTAGGAAAAACAACGGGGAACTTTGATCTGGGTAAAAGGAGATTACGGGGAGTAGGGAATTGAGGACCATTGGTGAGTAGATCGGACGTAAGGATTATAAAACAGTAATATTTTTTTCAATGTATTTACTTTAGAATTTCAAAACATAACATTGGAAACCCCTAATCGACCAAAAAACAAAAAAAAAAAAAATGAGTATTAAGGGACCTCTCAGTAGATTCACAGACTGACCAAACAAGGAAAAATAACGATTCATCATAAGGTACCACGGGGTACATGGTGTCAAACAAATTGGTCATTGAGTGACTTCCTGGAGATCTGACTAAAGTCACAATTCTCATAATGTTTATTTCGACGATACTTATAAACATATGTCACACACACACATATACACACACTTGCTTACACTTACATAACAGGAAACAGACCCTAAGTACAAATCCTTACGTTATCGATCCAGTATCTTGGGGTACCTGTCTCCCTGGACCGGTCGATGTCAAGTATCCCAGTGGGTCTCAGTCTGTTGACTCGTTGTAGCGTACGTGAGCGTCAGTAACGTATAACTCAAGATTTTCTTTGGTGGTGTGACAAAAGGTCTTACCGAAATGGTAAAACGTAAGACAGTTCTTACACACTCACTAGGTGAAAGAGGTGTAGGAGCGGTCGTGAACCACTGTAGTAAACAAAAATAAAATTGATAAGACAATCGACACGTCACTACAGAGTAACACCAAAATTGAACGTGAACGGATTACTTATAAGGAGTCACAACTCGTAGAAAGTACACGGATAAACTGTTGAAATACAAGAGAAGTTTCTCTATAAACAAGCACAGAAAACGGTCAAAAGATTAACCTAACAAGAAAACAACTTAAAACTTTCAAAAATTCTACGTAAGACGTGTCATCAGGAAACCTACGCACGAAAAAATCAAAGAAGCGGACCATCCGACGTCGGGTACTCCAGCGATTCTCGGTCTGTGCTGACTCGCTGAAGTGAAACTGAAAAGGGAAAGTACGTAACCTTTTCCTTTACCGTTGGGTGAGGTCACAAGAACGGACCTCTTAGGGTCCCTGTCCCCTCGGACCACCCGACGGTAGAGACCCCAGCGTGTCTCAGTCTGTACTGACTTCGCTGAATCGCCGTCGTCGTCAAAAATCGAATTAAAATAGAATTGTCTTAGAAAACATCTTGTCTTATAAAATCGAAACTTCATTTTAATACGAAAACCATAGTTCAGATTCTTGAGACGGATCAGGATCTCGGGTTTCTAAAAAGAAGATAAAAACAAGGAGTCCCAAAATGTCAAATGTAAAATGTCTATACAGATACTTAGTAAAACTTAATTAAAAACATATTCCATACTCCAAATCTAGTATCTAAAAATGGATTACAGGTTAACGAGAACACACCAAACAACTTTTTCGAGAACACACCAAACAATTTTATAAAGACACACGGTCACTGAGGATCCGAACACAGTGTGTAGGGATACAGAAACCACAAAGGTCATAAGAAGACGAAATGACTGTGGAGATGAGCTTACAGAGAATGTGTCCGGAAGTCCTGTTTTGAACTCGGGTAGACAAAAAGTCGGGGGAAAGGGGTCAGAAGGAATAGAGTGAATCACTTGGATCTCAGTAACATATATAGAACAGAAAAAGAGTACAAGGAAACAAAGAGGTGAAATTTCCCAAAAGTCTAGGTTATCAAAGGTCAAAACAACGATGGTGGTAGTCAAGAGTGAACCTAGTGAAGTCTCTTAAAGACTAGTCGGAGTGAGTATTTCGAGAAATCTCACTCGAAAATGTCTAAACAAGACTAACAACGAGGAGACGAATTTGTGTAGGGTACAGAAGGGCGACGAGGACGTCCAACTACAGGAATGGATAAGGTATATGAAAGACAGTCGAACGGGAACGAACGGAGAAGTCAGGAGAACAAAGGTGGGTGTGAAGTTAAGGACGTTCAGAGTCGAACACAAAGTGAACATCCATATAATAAGGACTGGTGGTCTAAATTTTATTCCGAAGACCAAAAAGGAAGAGTGTCTTGAAACCCTGGGGGAGGTGATGAAATAACAAGTGAATTGTAGATTAGAAATGATATAACGTTTTAGTACTTCCGTTCAGCATAGTCAAAAGAAGTAACATATAAGAACACAGACGGAGTCAAAAATCGTACGTATGTATGATAATGATATATACGTCATTTATAAACATTTACTTACTTGCTCTATTCTTTTATATCATTGAATCGTCAAGTCAAGTCAAGTAAACGAATCAGCACAGACTGAGACACTGGGGTACCTGACGGGGTGCGGTCCGAAGGGACAGGTAGTGGTTGAGGGCCTCGAACGAGTTTGAGTACAGGTAGATCAGCCACTATGGTAGGTTGGTAGAGTAGGAGAAAGTAGGGGAAGAGGAGGACGGAAGTCAGAAAGGGTCGTAGTCCCAGAAAAGTTTACTCAGTCAAGAAGTACAGTCCACCAGTTTCATAACCTCAAAGTCGAAGTCGTAATCAGGAAGGTTATAAGTCCTGACTAAGTTATAATCAAGAAGATTATAAGTCAGGTAGGAAATCCTACCAAACTAAAGGAACGTCAGCTTCCCTAAGAGTTCAGAAGAGGTTGTGGTGTCAAGTTTTCGTAGTTAAGAATCCACGAGTCGAAAGAAATATCAGGTTGAGAGTGTAGGTATGTACTGACGACCTTTTTGACATCGAAACTGATATACCTGGAAACAACCGTTTCATTACAGAGACGAAAAATTATACGACAGATCTAACCGATATCGAAAAGAAGGTTCCTCGTTCGTAGAAAATTAAAGTACCGACGTCAGTGGTAGACGTCACTAAAACCTCGGGTTCCTTTATTTCAGACAGTGACAAAGGTAACAAAGGGGTAGATAAACGGTACTTCACTACTCTGGCCTACGGTACTAGAAGTAAAAAACTTACAACTCCAAATTCGGTTGAAAAAGTGAGAGGAGAAATGAAAGTAGTTCTCCGAGAAATTAAGAAGTGAAAGACGGTATTCCCACCACAGTAGAGGTATAGACTCCAATAACTATAAAGAGGGTTGTTAGAACTAAAGTCGAACACGAAGTAGGTCGGTCCGTAAAGCGTACTACATGAGACGTACATTCAATTTATTCGCCCCACTGTCATGTGTCGGAACCGTATAAGAAAAGGGTCAAACCTTGGTCGGACAACAAGGTACAGGTCAAGATTGACAACGAAGGACTGGACGTATGTCTAAAGAGTCCTCCGTCCATTTCACCATACCATAAGGGTAGAGAAAATTCAAAAAAAAAAAAAAAAGAAATTTCATAAAAACTGTCGAACAACACTAGGTGTGTCAGTTTCCGAAACCGTATCAGTTATTGCTTCTTCATCATTTACAAAAAGACTTTGAGAGAACGAAAAAGCTACTAGTTCGTCTACAACCGTTAAACTAGAGACCAAGGAGACGGAAAAGATTTCGGCCGAACTTGTAGACCTTCAAGTCCCGAGTACATGACAACTTCGGACCGAACCTCTTAAAACTCATAATGACACGATCGCACACTCTACTCACGTTAACACACCATCAAACTTGTAACAAACCGTAACGGAAAGAAACCTTAACCTTACTTTTGACTGGAAAAGGTTAGAACACCGGTGACGACTCAAAAGGTTTAAACGACCGTATAACTCACGTCGTGAAAGTGTCGTAGTATAAAATCCTAAACTTTATCGAATTGACCTTGAGGTAGTGGAGGTCCTCGAAACAAGCTTCACTACGAAGGATTCCGGTTGAACTGAAGTGTAAGGTCCTACAGACCGAGATTCACTCACTAGTGTGGTAACACCAATAACCCAGTACTTCTAGAAAAAACATATCAAAAAGACACAAAAGAACGGTGGAGAAGAATGATAGAAGACGAAAACAATCCAGGTATGGAAAGGATAGGAAATAACACGGGTAGAAACGTACTTTACAAGGGAACCATAGAGAGTAAAAGAACTTCTCTAGGAAATCAAAAAGGATAAGACAATAAAAGGAAATAAAGAAACGTCTCTAGTGACTCCTTCCGTAAGAATAGAGAGGGATGATAAGAAACCTTGAGACGTAAGTTTACCCATATAGAAAGGAAACGAAAATCGAAATATCGAAATAATATCATTCAATCGTTCTACATCCGTTTATGTCATTTATCCGTCAAATCCCATCATATGTTAAAGGTTAGGTGACCACAAAATACTCGATGAAATGACTCGGTAGTGTTGAACCGACAGAAAGAACGAATCAGGTCCCATGTTACATCACTCTTAGTCTTTCTAATAAACTGCCATCATGTTATGTAATAATCTCTCGAGAAACATTCGTTGATTTCTACGAAATAACCGACTATATTATCCTCCATAACAAACACAGGGTCAGTAAGTGTTTCTCTTATGAAGATGAAGATATACTGGTACCCAAAAAACAGACATAACTCCCTTGTAATAAAATTCTTAGACCAAAATTTACGGTCTTGAAATAACGAGAAAATCCCGAGCCAAGAATAGGTACCGGGGAAAGGAATGGAGTTGTTTCCCTTTCTAGTACTGACAAAATACAGCCGACTATTTGGATGGACAAATTTTTTAAATAAAAATTAACCTCCTATTGACGAAATCTCATAACACAACCTTCGGACGGACAAAAAAAATTTCACTAGTAATAGTTCTTAAACTGAATTATATTTTAAAATAAAGAGTAGACAAAAAACCTAGGAACGTTCTTAGTCACAACGTACTTAACACCATAAACAACAGGTGAATTCATGACCATAGACAACAGGGGAGTATCGTTAATTCACTAGTAGGATCTAACACCCACCCCTCCAATCGACCGTTTGTAAGAACGTTCTTGGAGGATCATTTTGTTTTTAAAATATTTGATTACGGGCTTCTCCGACTTGAATCCTATCACAAACGATATATTGAAACCGTTGACTTTTTTAAAAATTCAACTTTTACAATGACACGGGTACATACACCGTAAAATAGACATTTACTGGGAATCTAATAAAAAAAAGGATCACAGGAACGTAACAGAGTTATAAGACGTCCTCGAGAAACAAACTTGGGATTCTCGTTATTCTCGAATCTTGTGTATGACTACTTTACTATGTTCTGTTTTCATCTTAACTGAAAAAAAGTACACATTTATGACGACCACCATATATATAATTTCTCTTTAAATCATTAACATATATGATTCCTTTCAAATAATACGTGATTATATACGAATCGAGTGAAAAACATATCCATGATCTTGATGAAGACAGAACACAACTCTGTAACTTGTGAAAATATCAATCATACACGTACATCTTTTACATGAAGGAAGACTAGATGTTCATACTTTTGAAAGGGAAGAGAGGACTGTTCTGAGAGGTACGGGTGTTACTTCTCACCCCACGATTTCCCCTTCCACCACCAATCTATTAACCATTGAGTCGTAATTGATGTACAGGAAAAGGATTTTATTCAAAGAGAAATCGCAAAGACTTCACATTCCTGGGTCTTACCACAATTGAGTACTTGTCTAATGATCTGAAACTCACCAAAACCTCTTTAGTTTTAGTTTACTCTTGAACCTAGAACATTAAGACAATTTAGTCGTTTACGAATAAATTTCGACGTTCTAAAAATTTATACGTTCTATGTGAAACTCGGGTCACCCTCTAAGTCTCATAACATCTGTTTAAAGACTCAAAGTCCTTGTATTCTCTTATATGTGTCATATAGAAAATGACTTTTTTTTAATACCACATATCAACTAAATGTCACAATATAATGAAAGACGAGATGTCGTCTCACTTAGTTAATTATGTAAATGCATATAGGTGAGAAAGAATTCTAAGACAAGGGCATATCCAGTAATGTGTCATAAATCATCTCAAGGGACACGATATGTCATTTAAGAGTGATCAATAGGTAAAATATATCTCATCACACATACAGTTAGGGTTAGAGGGTTAAAAAAGGAGGGGATGTTTCACATTTTAGAGTACTAAGAGGAAGGACTAAATTAAAAAAACCTCAAAAAAAGAAGGATAATTTGAAGACGAAACTTTCAAGGGCCTTCAACCCTGTTCCTTCATTTTCTCTCTACCAACGGATTTAAGAGGTCCTATCCCCTCTCAATAACTGATCAAAGACAATCACTCACTAAGGTGACATTGATAATAATGATCACCAGATGTCATCTTCAAAAATCTAAGAAATGAAGAGACAATGAACCAAATCAGTTATGTTCCTACGTAAACGAATCGGTCTTACGTTTTAAATGTCCGAACTCACCAGAACCGTTTAAAATACCCCGTCCTCCTTCTTGTCCGTAAACCCTCTCCTCCGTCGCCTTCCTTAGAGTCCGTTCCCTTTCCGTACCCGTCTCAGGGTCTTCTGTTTGTTTTGAACACCACCTGTGTCAAAAGTGTATCTGGATTAGTCACCAGGATGGAATACACAAAAGTTCTAACGGTGTCAAAAAGAAAACATTAATGGTAAGGAAAATAAAAATCCGTACTATAAATTACACAAAATTTCAAATTGTAATTTCCTCCTCAATGAAACAAACTCTTTTATAGTTTCCGACTTCTTAGAACTAGATTTATTACTAAATATTCCCTCTAGATTCCCTCTAAAGATTACTTTAGGGGGTATCAACAGGAACCAAGTCTCTTCTCAGGAGTCCTGATCTTTCTCTTTATCCCCTCGAGGTCTCTCCGAGGGACCAGTCTTGGTAAACTAGAAGTGTTGTCTTACTTTTTATAAAATTGATATTTACGTCTACAAGTAATAATATTTATCCCATTTAAGTAGTGACGACAGTCTCCTTTTCGAGAACCGATAAATTGTACTACCACCTCTTTAGAATTCTACTCATCTTGTCAACTTTTGGTAAATTCCTTCTAAAGAGGACAGGGCTAAGAGACCTTACAAATCCCGATTCAAGAATCAAAGACTATGGAATTTTCAAAAGTTCACAAGACAACAATTCTTGGTAATAAATCAATTTTTCTTTTTTCTGTAAATCTACTACTGTAGTCTTAAAATCTTAATGGATATCAAGACATTGGGATTTTTGAATAAAAGTAAAAACGTACCATAGAAAATTAGAACATACGTATGAAAGAATCATCACTATGAAATTTTTGACTTCTTCCTTATGGTTCTAGATCTCTTAAAACATACTAAGGAAAAAGAAAAATTCCATGCACAACCCGCCACCTCGTGACACGTACCTTGATGAGTGTTTTGTCCACTGATAAAAAGAATACCGTGAGTCCATAAAGTTGGAGTCATCTCACAAAATTAATACATTCAATCTAAGATTCACCTGTCTCGACAAACATTATCATGGATGAAATTTTATATATATATATAAAAAACGATTATCGTGGATAAAATTATTACTTTCGATAAATTTGGTCATTTTACTGTAACATGAACCACGAATTGATACGATCCTACCCGTTATTCTCACTCCATACAATATTAAGCGAGTAAACAACGAGAATGTTGTGTCGAAAGAAACAAAACACTCTAAAACCTTTACCAGGTTGAAATGAAAATGACGAACTGATGTTTGAATTGTATTTAAACTATGATGACTCAACAATATACGGTAAAAGAATTCGAAAGGACTCACTCTTAGTCCTTATGGTGTCACAAAATCTCTTCACAAAAGAAGAAAGATATCCCGACCTCGTCACGGATAAGTTATCTTAGCCAGTAGTACGTTTAGTTACGGTGGAATCAATTTCCGTTTCGGTCTCACGTCAAACCTCGTTTATTCCATGAAAATAATTCTTATAGTGTAATTGATACTCTATGAAAAGGACAATACTTCGAAGATGGACAAGAAAATCAGAAACAATAAAGATGATATTAATTTATACAGATACCAAATTTTAAATAATAACCAAATATATATGATCACTTATTTTTTAACATACATCAATGTACGAAGGGGTTTAACTCTAGAGTAACATTATCAATTAAGGATCATTCGTATATACGTGATCCGAGATTAGATTTGAAAAATAGACATAATTGAAAGATAGGAGATTATTGGATTTCATCCATGATAATAACAGGAGTAAAACATCTACTCCTTTGACTTCGTGTCTCTTCAATCCACTGAGTACATTCCAGTGTCCACCTCTCACTCCTAAGCTTGGTCTGCAAGATCGACAATCAGAGACGAGAATGGGTGGCAGAAGACAAGAAATAAGTGAATGGTATAGTCTTTATAGAAAGTACAGATTAATATCAATAGACACTTGTGAATTCTGGTTTTGTTTGAGACTTCAATCATATAAAACCTTTTCACACACTACCTTTAGTAGGGATGGACTGTAATTTTTTTTTTAAGACATACAAGGATTTTAAGGAACACTTAAAACATAATTTATGGATAGGTTTATCATGATTTAGATTCATTCATATAGATTGACATAACGTGTAGTTTAGTTCTCGAGTGACCTTAGTTACGTGTCTCCTTCGTCTTTTAACTAAGAGATTCCCCTGATTTCACCAGAGTACAATTAACATCGGTGTCAAGAGTAGTCATCGTTTACGGTTATGAGAAATCTTCTTTCCTAAAGACTTAATTCTGATATTCTAAGAGTCTCTAATTCTAGTCAAGTCAAGTCAGTGAGTCAGCACAGGCTGAGAAACACAGGGGCACCTGACGTCGTACGGTCCGAAGGGACAGGTAGTGGTTGAGGGCCTCGAACGAGTTTGAGTACAGGTAACTCAGCCATACGGTAGGTTGGTAGAGTAGGAGACAGCAGGGGAAGAGGAGGACAGAAGTTAGAAAGGGTCGTAGTCCCAGAAAAGGTTACTCAGTCAAGAAACGTAGTCCACCGGTTTCATAACCTCAAAATCGAAGTCGTAATCAGGAAGGTTACTTATAAGTCCTGACGAAAGGAAATCCTACCTGACCAAACTGGAGGAACGTCAGGTTCCCTAAGAGTTCTCAGAAGATGTTGTGATGTCAAGTTTTCGTAGTTAAGAATCTACGAGTCGAAAGAAATATCAGGTTGAGAGTGTTGGTATGTACTGATAACCTTTTTGGTATCGAAACTGATCCACCTGGAAACAACCGTTTCATTACAGAGACGAAAAATTATACGATAGAACCAACCAGTATCGAAAAGAAGGTCCCTCCTTCACAAAAAATTAAAGTACAAACGTCAGTAGTAGACGTCACTAAAACCTCGGGGTTTTTTATTTCAGTGACAAAGGTAACAAAAGGGTAGATAAACGGTACTTCACTACCCTGGCCTACGGTACTAGAAACAAAAAACTTACAACTCAAAATTCGGTAGAAAAAGTGAACTGTCACTTTCTACTGTTCGTGGGTTCATCTGTTGGATTGTATGTACTCTTGACCGTCTTTGTTACTGATTCTCTGTGTCTCAGTGTTTCTGAACTTCAAAACCTTAATCGTCTATAATTTTAACACTCTTTTACTTATGAATACACATTATAGATCACTAGTCTCTTTTCTTAGATATCTTTACTTCTTACAATTTTACTCTTTGACTAATCTGTAGTCTTGTCTCTTAATAATCTTCTTTATTGGGTCTTACAACGTGTCTCCCTGGGTCCTTATCTATCATGTCGTCTTCTATTCTCCATCTCTAGTCTTACTCCACATTTTGTACAGAATAAACTTAGGGTCCTCCTGTATTATTTTAGTATAATTTTTCACTCCTTATCTTTAGTCTTTCACTTCAATATTTTCGTTTAGGTTTATTTATTTAGTATTGTTTATATTTACGTGTCTTCAATGGTCAATCAAACTTAATTCACCAGAAATTCTTCACATAAATAAATAAAAATAATTTTAAAAAACCTTTATGTCAACTAGATATCACAATTAAAAAAAGACATGTCGTTTCACTGAGTCAATATGTAAATACTTATATAAGAAAAATTAAAAGATAATATTAAACAGTGTTCTTCATACAAATTGTACACTCCTATGTTTCTCTACCTAAAAAAAAAATTTCCTTCTTCTATTATCTCTATCTGGTTATATCCGTATGGAACCTCTATAATACCCAAGTCAAAGTCTGAAGAAGTCATTTCGGTCATAGTGTTATTTTGTTTGGTGTACTTGAAAAACCAAAGGATCATACACATTGTCAATGTGACATGACATCAGAGGATTCACACATTGTCGTAATACAGATTTGTTGTTACATGTACGGAATTAATTTTTTATAATGATTTACGATTGGTAGTAGACTCGGAAGTCGATCACCATCACCAATTGTGGTTTTTAGTCACTAGGGTCTAGTAACATTGTTTGTATCATTACTTTTTCAAACTTCATAAAGTTTAACGGTTTTACACTGTGTCTGTGTGTTTCAGTCGGTCACAAGAACCCCCTTTACCTCGGTCATCTGAACGAACCACATCAGGACAGTTTGACAATTTTAGACGTTGTTTTTTTTACACCGTAAACGGTCCACGTCATTTCACTTCACGTCATTTTACTCCAAACGGACATATGTAACTGTTTTTCCACTAAATCGACACATTTGTCACACTAAAATCTTGTGTCATATTGCACACCAAAACCTTATTTCGTAATCAAGTCAGTCAAGTCAGCGAGTCAGCACAGGTTGAGAAACGCTGGGGTACTTAGCGTCGTGCGGTCCGGAGGGACAAGTAGTGGTTAAGGACCTCAAGTGAGTCTGAGTGCGGGTAACTCAGTCACTACGGTAGGTCGGTAGAGTAGGAGACAGCAGGGGAAGAGGAGGACGGGGGTTAGGGAGGGTCGTAGTCTCAGAAAAGGTTACTCAGTTGAGAAGCGTACTCCACCGGTTTAATGACCTCAAAGTCGAAATCGTGTAAGGAAGGTTTCTTTAGGGTCCCAACTAGAGGAAGTCTTACCTGACCAACCTAGAGGAACGTCAGGTTCCCTGAGAGTTCTCAGAAGAGGTTGTGGTGTCAAGTTTTCGTAGTTAAGAAGCCGCGAGTCGGAAGAAGTGTCAGGTTGAGAGTGTAGGTATGTACTGGTGACCTTTTTGGTATCGGAACTAATCTGCCTGGAATCAACCGTTTCATTACAGAGACGAAAAGTTATACGATAGATCCAACCAGTATTGAAAGGAAGGTTCCTCATTCGCAGAAAATTAAAGTACCGACGTTAGTGGTAGATGTCACTAAAACCTCGGGGGTTTTTATCAGACTGTGATAAAGGTGACAAAGGGGTAGATAAACGGTGCTTCACTACCCTGGTCTCCGGTACTAATATCAAAAGACTTACAACTCGAAATTCCGTCTAAAAAGTGAGAGGTGAAAGTGAAAGTCGTTCTCCGAAAAATCAAGAAGAAGTGAAAGACGGTATTCCCACCATAGTAGACGTATAGACTCCAATAACTATAAAGAGGGCCGTCAGAACTAAGGTCGAACACGAAGAAGGTCGGGTCGTAAAGAGTACTACATGAGACGTATCTTCAATTTATTCGTCCCACTGTTATATGTCGGAACTACATGAGGAAAAGGATAAACCTTGGTGAGACAACAAGGTACAGGTCAAGATTGACAACGAAGGACCGGACGTATATCCAAAGAGTTCTCCGTTCAGTCCATAAGATCATAAGGGTAGAGAAAGTCTTAAAAGGTGTCAAACAACACTAAGTGTGTCAGTTTCCGAAACCGTATCAGTTATTTCGTCTTTATCTACAAAAAGACCTTGAGAGAACGAAAAAGGTACTAGGACGTCTACAACCGTTAAACTAGAGACCAAGGAGACGGAAAAGATTTTGGTCGAACTTGTAGACCATCAAGAGCCAAGTGCATAACGACTTCGGACCGAACCTCTTAAAACTCGTAATGAAATGATCGGACACTCTACTCACGTTAACACACCATCAAACTCGTAAGAAACCGTAACGGAAAGAATCCCTAACCTTTCTTTTGACTGGAAAAGGTCAGGACACCGGTGTCGACTCAAAAGGTTTAAACGACCGTATAACTCACGTCGTGAAAGTGTCGTAGTAGAAAGTCCTAAACTTTATCGAGTTGACCTTAAGGTAGTGGAGGTGATCGAAACAAACATCACTACGAAAGACTCCAGGTGAAATAAAGTGTAAGGTCACTGATGAACTACTATTTTCAGAGTAAATTGGTCCTCCTATATCAAAAAATGAGATCCAGTACGATAGATAGTAAAGAGTTTTTTACGTCCCCTGTCACTGATTATTGTTATCCGACATGTAATTAAAAGAACAAATTAGAAATCCTATATGTTCCTATGATTATTCTCATCAAATAAACTTACCTTCTTCCTTCCACCCACTCCTTTCCTTGACCCACCAACGTCCGGTCCATCCTTACTTTCAACAGTAAACCTTACACAAATATGTGTAAGAATACGATACTTAAATAATTTTTTAATCCACTGTATTGTATTATCTACACTTGGTGATACCTCTTACGAACACTATTAAGAGGTGCTACCTCTTAACCTTCAATTCTACATCCGTTCAACATGAATACCCCTATTTTAATTATTTTAGTTAGGATTTGAACCAGGGTATCTTCTGTAAGATTAGACATCTCCAATTGTTTTCTTCTAACGAAATCATCACACTGAACGATAGTGAATACCCGTAAGAAGTCCAAATTGAGTTTAACAATAGGTCTACATATCAGCAATTTCGGATCACAAAAGGAATGGACTTCCGTCATAAAACATCAAATAAATAAATAAAAAAAACTACCTTCAATACGCCTTCTCAAAAGACAGTCACCTGTACATACTAAAATATAAAGATCTATGTTTACAAAAAAAGAAAAAACTTCATTATCAACTAAATATTACACAATTAAAGACGAGATGTCGTCACTAACAATATGTGTGTGTATATATATGTCTGTGTATATATGTATATATACATGTACATGTAAGAGGAACGTAGGTTTATTGTGGAAATTGAAATAAGTATTTCGGAACATGAACACGTCACCGTCCTCCTGAATCGTGTACTTGACACTTAAAACATCTAGAAATAATCTTTTGTCAAAACTAAAACAATAGGGAGATTTTATCGACCCTTATTACTTTAACCCTTCAAATGAAAAGTTTACCTTTATGAACCAAAGAACACAAGAAAATTCATGTCGTCACTACGTTTATTAGGTAGTTAATAAATATTACTAAAAGTAGATGAATATCAAAACTATATTTTACATATTAAGAGAAAGTCTTAGTTATATTAGATCGTTCTCGGGTCGTTAGGATATTAAGGTAACATGTCTATGTACTCTTTTTACCATGCAAATGAAGTTATTCATAAATAACGGTATACACTTTAAAATGTATTACCTGACAAATGAATAAAACAAAATAAGAAGACAAAAACGAAATTAAAGAATGTTTCATACCAATGGTCTCACTTTTTTAAATTGAACTCCTATGTGTATAACACGAAGTAAGTTTTAGAAACATAGGATTTATGAACCCGACCCTTAGAGACTCAGTTTGTAAAAACTCATCTAATTACTTACTTAGTTAAATGGATGAACTTTACACACTATAACCCTATCCTTGGCTCAATTTCCGTTAAGATTTCCACCTCAAGAACGACAATTATGACTCATTCAACGTTAGTCCTAGTATTCGGTCAACGACTTGGTAAAAGTCTGGCAAATTACGAAAAACTGTCAACACGTCTAAATAAATAAGTTCATTTTTTCAAGATTGAAGTCAGATATGAATTTTTATCTGACTTAACATTTAAAATTTTTTATAGAAAGTTTTCAAATAACCTGAATAAAAGTTAAAAAGAACATAAGTGTTCCGTACAAACCTCAAAAACAGAGATTATCACTCTACTGTTGCCTCTTCCGTCACCGTGGGGTGAGGTCAGGAGAACGGACCTTTTAGGGTACCTGACTCCTCGGACCATCCGACGTCAGGTACCCCAGTGATTCTCAGCCCGTGCTGACTCGCTGAAGTGAAAGCGAAAAGTCAAAGTACGTAACTTCTTCCTTTATCGTTGGGTGAAGTCACAAGAACGGACCTCTTAGGGTCCCTGTCCCCTCGGACCACCCGACGGCAGATACCCCAGCATGTCTCAGCCTCTGCTGACTTCACTGAATCGTCGTCGTCGTCACTCTACTGTTTCTTCATCTGAACCTCAGTTCTGGCTAATAGTCCACGGTAAACCCAGTGAGTGATCGAGACACCGGGACTCGTTCAGGGTAATGGAGAGTCGGAGTCAAAAGAGTAGAGATTTCCACCATACTAAAGACAGAACGGTTTACACTCCTTCCTCTAATCAACACACACACACACGTCGTGAATTATTGGTTCACACGACTATAAGTACCATCGACCCCATCACCTTACCTACGTAAAAACACGTCTCCTCCAATTAACTATCCTTCATCAAAAAGAAGTTCTCATAGATGTCATTTCACAAGAAATCAATCTTACACCATCGAACACTGAATTATAAACACAAAAAACACACGAGTGAAAGTAAATTCACTATCTCGTTTGCACAGCGAAAACGTCACTGACGAATGAAAACTTTCTTATCATAAGTTTTGTTAAAAGTTCGAAGACTTCTCCCTTTACTATTTTAAACTCCTGTTTCGACCCAAAAGTATTATTAGTAGAGATCGTGCGATTTTAATGTCTGGGTTTCTACGGATATACGAGGAAATAATTCGTGCACCTGTGAGGCGTTCAGAACCATATAAATATGACAACCTGCGCGTCGAAGGATGGTTTGTTATGAAACAGAGTCAGAGTAAACGGAAAAATCTCTCTCGAATAGAACAACAATGGAATCCCACAAGGGACCACCGAGTCTGCCATTTCGGAGACCGATGTTACGCCCTCTGGGCCCAAACTAGGGACCCAGTCCTTCTAGGAGACCTCTTCCTTTACCGTTGGGTGAGGTCATGAGAACGGACTTTTAGGGTACCTACCTCCTCGGACCATCCGATGTCAGATACCCAAGCGTTTCTCAGTCTGTGCTGACTCGCTGAAGTGAAAAATAGAACAACTCGTATCTTTGTGCAAAAAGAATAGAGAATAAAAAACAATTTAATCTGTAATATCAGTCGTAAGTTTTTACAAATACCTTTCGTGGACATAAAGTCTTTCACATCCAGATACACATTAACCGATACTTCTTTCTCGTTATCTAAGTCTAAGTTCTCTACCTAAGATCAATTGGACGACGACGATTTAGACTAGAACTCGAATTAGTGAATTAGTCCCGTGGACGACTCTACCGTGGGAGTGACCATTTTACTGTAGTGACGTGACTGCTGTCAGGTTCAAGGAGTATGAGATTTTATGGTCCTAAAACAAACCCCCTGTCAATAAAAATCAAGTCAAAGGATATATTTTGAATCGGACAACAGATTATAAGGTGTGAGAAGAGAAATCCATCTTTACGGTGGTTATGTCTCTAGAGTGGAACTTTTAAGTTCATGTCAAATAAGTATCTTTTATTGATATAACACTTATATAGTCTTACAACACAATGGTTGGGTTCATATTCGAATTAAAAATGTTTATCCAAATTTGTCCCTTTAATGCTCATTTCTTTTGATACCCATCTCTTTCATACATTGGAACGATTTTACAGTGAAGAGGATCAACCAAATTCTTAATTTTATACAATTGAAAAAAAAGGGGTAAGAAAAAGTCCGACCATGTGGGGAGGTTTCCTTCTACCGATTTACACAACTGAAAACATACGAACCTGGTCACAACGAAATTTCTTTTAGAAGGGTTGTACGTCTGTTCGAAACTCACGGGGATATTGTCGTCATGGCTTCTACAATCGATTATCTATAAAATCACCTATTAGACAGTTGACTAGGTCGTATTCAATGTCGGAAAGGTAAAAAGAGTAAAATCCATAGAACCTGACTCGTCACCCCGGAAATGACATAAAAAAGGCTATTTATGTGTATGACCGGTGAGGAATAGTAGAGAAAGAACTTTCCACTTTACAGAATTCATCTGTTCAGTCGTAGTCCAATGACTTCAATACTGAACTCCCGTTTAAAGGGTAAAAACTCGAACACACAATACTTCTAAATGTCATATAACAAGGTAATTTCGGTTATTTCAAATTAGTTACAAATTATAACCAAATCTTTTAAATTCCACAAGACTTAGTGTCATCGAAAAAGTCCAATTTTGATAAAATACTATAACGGTTTTATTACTGTCCTTTACATGAACAATTTGACAATTTGAAGAAAAAAAACCGATACTTCTAGACTTGATAGACGACTTCTAAACGAGAATTAACTCAACTTGAAAAATCCGTCTCGTTTCGTTCCGACACAGTTAAGTCGAACACGCATCATTAAAGGTGACCCCGTAGTCTCAGAACGACTCGACTTAGACGAAGAACAACCAAGTTATAAAGAATACTTCTTCTCGAACTTCATATCTCGAACTTAATAAATTTTATGATTCAGTAAGATGCAAAGGTAAAATAATTGCCCTACAACGTTAGTCAACATTTGATTATTAGAATATTTCACTAACCGTGTTTCTGAAGAACTTGTTTTGAAGTCAATTCATGTTTTTCATAGATTAAACCTCTGAATTTAAAAAGGATATCAGTATTATTACCGAAAATGTAACTTTCTGATTATCCTTAAGATGTATATAATTAAGAAAATATTTTAGATCTAAGTTTAGTCACATGAGAGGTAAAGTAACGGAATGGACTTAATCAGGACAACCCAACCATTATCTAAAAAAAAAAATTACATGGGTTTAAACTAAATTTTCATTTGAGATCAATAATTCGTGAAAATTTTTCTTTGGGTCTTCGTGTAAAAAAAGACGTGTTTGGTCAATGTTTCAAGTTTTCACACAGAATACGAAATTCTGAGTCAAAAATTGAAACATTTGGTGTAGACTTTTTGTACCGTGAAGACGTAATAACACAAATTAAAGAAAAGGAAAAAAAAGAAGAAAGGATAAAACCAATTCTCCTATCATCTTTTTCTAAAAGACCGTAAGAACAAGTAAGCCAATTAAACATATGTCAAGGTTAACGGTCAACGAGTCTATTGTTCACTGTTCCGTCTTAAGAAATTTCGTAATTTCAAGGAATTTGGATTCCGATTTAGAACTTATGTAATAACTTAAGAAATTATAGGACTACCGATCGTCTAACTGTCGACGTGTAAACCGTACGAAACCAAAAACCAAAACCCCCCAAAAAACTTGAAATAAAAAGTAACGTCTAAATAAACCGTTACATGTCATTTAAAACATTTGAACGTAGTTCAAATACTTATTTCTTGGTAAATTTTTTATTGAGAAAGTGAAAGGAAAACATTGTCTATGAGAAACTCAAAGATATCCGAGACAACCCAAAGACCTTATCCTAGTATATACCACCCTACCCCACTCCTCTCCGAATTCCATCTAACTAAAGTGTTCTCTTTCGACCTCTTGGGTCTTAACCACACATATCTGAACCGTATGAGTCCCAAAGGAGTTGGAGAAGGGAACACGTGTGACTAAGAAATTATATTTAAGTTTACGATGAAAGAAGTAGCGAAAGGATTAAGGGGTTCCCATGTCATAGACAAGGGACAAGTCACATGGGTATCGGAGAACTGTGTTAACAGTTAAAGAGTGTATGTTCTTCATGTCTTCATCCTTTTGAGGTCCGCATCATGCAGACGACGAAACTCTGGAAAGACACAACCAAAGTAGAAACCTATCTGAACTTACACGTCGGTGGAATTAGGTAGGTCTCCATCTATTACCGGGACACCAGGTCACAGAGGAATCCTGTACTCTTTCAGAAATCTCCAGGGGGATGGGTGGGGGGGTGGGGGGTTTTTTGTGTTGAAAAAGAACCGGATCTTGATCTCGTAAACAGATGGGGATTTAATTACCGACCAGTTTTCTTACTTTGATAGTATTAATCAAACCTAGTCACCAAAAGTTCCATATTAAACAACCTCTTGAGACCTCTGAGGACTCTGGGAAAATCCTCCAAAAATTCCAGTTTTGTTGTGATTTGGTAATAAACTATAAAAGTGAGAGTAAGAGAGTGTTCACATGTCACCTCAAAAGGTCTCCGATGTACTACACTGTCTACCCTATAACTTGTCTGACTTAAGTCTTCGTCTAGGTCGACAGATTATGATTGATTACAGTCATCAATGTCCAAATATTCTACATTTCTACGATGAGATACGTTATCACCCCTCACCCCACCTCTAGACCATTCCAATAAAAAAGTACAATGAGACACACTACTTGATAAAATTCACTTAATCATACTATTTATCAATGTTGGGTGTATTTCTTCAAGAAACCGTAATAGTCATAAATTCTTACACTTCGTCAGGATTTCAGTTTTACAAACTCTGGACGAGAAAAATCTGAATGGTGTAAATGGTCGGTTCTCGACCCGTGGTCTAGTCCCGGAACAATCGTTCCTTCGATGTCCTCCTCACCCACAAGGGACCCCTCTGTCGTCATAGACGACACGAATGTAAAAAAGACAGACACCAAGAGTTGAACTTGAATGTAGTCCCCATTTAAATTTAGTGTCATTTCGACTTTGAGGCTGACGACCGGGGTCGGGCGTATCATTCGGACGCTACCCCTAGTTCTTGCGCGGTTCCATAAAGGGTCCACTTAGAGTACGATATCCGTCCCTTGATTACGACAAACCCCGCACCAAAGTGTCGTTACCATCCATGAGATTCGACTAAATGTCCAAGTCTTGAACTCCAATGTGCCACAACTTATTTCCATAAAAGTATGAAAATTTTACTATACGATAGACAAGTTTTTAGTCTGAGTACGACAACAATTGACTGTAACCCTGACATTCCTGACTATGTTGTGAGAGATCAGACTGAGGTTCTTAAGTACTTTCTGAACCTTTACTCCGATGTTCTCGTCACTCGCCGTGTCTTGCTCCACCTAGATCAAACTGACGCACTTCGAAGGCCCTTTCAGGGTCTTCTTAATGTCCTGCGCACTGAGACACACAAGACAAGAATCAGCGAGTCAGGACAGGCTGAAACGATGGGGCTCCCTGATGATTCAGGCGGTTAGAGGGGAAGGTTTGTGGACGGACGGTAGGTTCCGGTCGCGGCCTTTGCATAATCGGACCTCAGTGCACCCGAAGGAGCGTCGTCAAGGCGGAGGGGCCTAGCCGGCCTTCACCGCGCGCGCGGACGAGTCACGCGGGCCCCGGGACAGATTCGGCGAGGGAGACTCGGCGGCATGACAAAGGGCCACCCCAACCACCCCAACCACCCCAACCACTCCGTACCTCGCCCACCCGCCGCCGCCGCCGCTAACGACGCCGAGGAGGAGGCGTCTGGGCGCTTCATGGAAGCACGACTCATTGGATCGCCTCCACCACCTCGCACAGAAGTGGAAGGACGGACGATTCCGCAACGACGCCCACCGGCCCACTCCCGTCTCCGCCGCCCTTCGACTGGAGCCCTGAACGGAGCCCGAACGGACCCGACCGCCCACCCGCCTATGGCAGCCCTGGGTCCCGACTGGGGCCGAGGCCTGGGGCACAGGGTCCACCGCGAGGGTATGGGGTCGCGATGGACGGCATCACGAGGGCCCCTGGGAAGGGTCTCCTCGGTCAAAGGGGGATGCCAAGAGAGGCGGGGGTCAAGACGGAGGCTTGGCCACGATGTGCGGAGCGGCAGGGCAGCCCTAGGGCATCGCTAGAGGACGACAACTCCAATACCCACCACCGCTCGCCTCCCTCCAGACATGTCTTTCTCGACGCCCTCTTTCCCTTCACTTGCAGGCAAGTGTCAGGTAACACGCACACGCAGGGGTCGCACACAGCGAATACCTCCCTCACACACGCGTCTCACAACGCCTGAGTAGCCTTACACTGGACCTAGAGGCGCGAGAGCCGCCTAGGGACGGTAGACCGCGTCGTAACGGACCAGGCGCACCATCGGCTTCTCGAACTCCGTTCATTCCCCACAGCGCATGTCAAGAAACGTTCAAACCACCCAGTCAGCAACTCTAATTTATGATATTTTGTTAAGTATATACCAGACTGAAGGGACCACCGAGTTCTGCCATTCAACTGGTGGACGTTACGCCCTCTGGACTCAAACTAGGGACCCAACCCTTCTAGGGAACCTCCTCCTTTACCGTTGACGGGTGAGGTCAAGAACGGAGCTCTTAGGGTACCTATCTGACCGCCCGGTGTCAGGTACCCCAGCGTCTCAATTCGTGTCGAAGGTCAAGTCCGTGCGGTCCGGAAGCACAGGTAGTGCTTGAAGGCCTCAAATAAGTTTGAGTACAGGTAACTCAACCACTACGATAAGACATTAAATCCCTTTTAAACGAACCCCGTACTTCTGAAATATTTATGGTTAAAATTACTGACGTATAACATTCCTACACGGTACCAAAGAAACTGGTAAGAGGTGCATGACCCGTAAAAGTTAAGTCAAGTCAACGAGTCAGCACAGACTGAGACGCTGGGGTACCTGACGTCGTGCGGTCCGGAGGGACAGGTAGTGGTTGAGGGTCTCAAATAAGTTTCACGGTAACTCAGTCACTACCATAGATTGGTTGAGTAGGAGACGACGAGGTAAGAAAACGGAAGTCAGAAAGGGTCGTAGTCCTAGAAAAGGTCAATTATCCGAGACGTGTAGTCCACCGGTTTCTCCACCTCTAAGTCGAAGTCGTAG
Source organism: Capra ibex (assembly GCA_006410555.1). Lineage (NCBI taxonomy): Eukaryota > Metazoa > Chordata > Mammalia > Artiodactyla > Bovidae > Capra > Capra ibex. Next base: position 27,169,357 of record SJYO01014747.1, read on the forward strand.
TCCGGAAGGCTACTTAGAAGTCCCAATTAAAGGAAATCCTAGCTAACCAAACTAGAGACGTCACGTTCCTTAAACCTGAAGAGGTCGTGGTGTTAAACTTTCGTAGTCAAAAAGACGTGAGTCGAAAGAAATACCAGGTCAGGAGTGTAGCCATGTACTGATGGACTTTTTGGTATCGAAACTGATATGTCTAGAAACAACCGTTTCACTACAGAGATGAAAGATTTTGCGACAGATCCATATTCACATGGTGTAAATATAGGTAAAGTAAAGACACTCGTGGATCCAACGAAGGTAGAGAACCGATAACATTTATTACGACGTCACGTAGTCAAGTCAAGTCAGTCAGTGAGTCAGGATAGGGTAAGAAACACTGGAGTACCTGACGTCGTACGGTCCGGAGGGACAGGTAGCGATTGAAGACCTCAAATGAGTTTGAGTACGGGAAAGTCAGCCACTACGGTAGGTTTGCAGAGTAGGAGACATCAAGGGAAGAGGGTGGAAGTCAGAAAGGGTCGTAGTCCCAGAAAAGATTACTCAGTCAAGAAACGTAGTCCACCGGTTTCATAATCTCAAAATCGTAGTCGTAGTCTGGAAGGTTACTTACAAGTCCTAACTAAAGGAAATCTTACCTGACCAACCTAGAGGTTCAGGTTCCCTGAGAGTTCTCAGAAGAGGTTGTGGTGTCAAGTTTTCGTAGTTAAAAAGCTGTGAGTCGAAAGAAATATCAGGTTAAGAGTGTAGATATGTACTGATGCCCTTTTTGGTTTCGAAACTGATCTACCTGGAAACAACCGTTTCATTACAGAGACAAAAAAGTATACGACAGATCCACCCAGTATTGAAAAGAAGGTTCCTCGTTTCCAGAAAATTAAAGTACCGACGTCAGTGGTAGACGTCACTAAAACCTCGGGTCCTTTTATTTCAGATAATGTTAAAGGTGAGAAAGGGGTAGATAAACAGTACTTCACTACCCTGGTCTACGGTACTAGAATCAAAAGACTGACAACTCGAAATTCGGTTTAAAAAGTGAGAGGAGAAAGTGAAAGTAGTTCCCCGAGAAATAAAGAAATGAAAGACGGTATTCCCACCATAGTAGACGTATAGACTCTAATAACTATAAAGAGAGCCGTTAGAACTAAAATCGAACACGAAGTAGGTCGGGTCACAAAGAGTACTACATGAGACGTCTCTTCAATTTATTCGTCCCACTGTTATATGTCGGAACTGTATAAGGAAAGGGACAAACCTTGGTCAGACAACAAGTTACAAGTCAAGATTGACAACGAAGGACTAGAAGTATGTCTAAAGAGTTCTCCGTCCAGTCTACCAGACCATAAGGGTAGAGAATCTTAAAAGGTCTCAAACAACACCAGGTGTGTCAGTTTCCGAAACCGTATCAGTTATTTCGTCTTCATCTATAAGAAGACTTTGTGAGAACGAAAAAGGTACTAGGTCACCTACAACCGTCAAACTAGAGACCAAGGAGATGGAAAAGATCGAACTTGTAGACCATCAAGTGCCAAGTGCATGACAACTTCGGACCGAACTTCTTAAAACTCGTAATGAAACGATGGCACACTCTACTCACGTTAACACGCCATCAAACTCGTAAGAAACCGTAACGGACTGCAAAAGGTCAGGACACCGGTGACGACTCAAAAGGTTTGAACGACCGTATAACTCACGTCGTGAAAGTGTCGTAGTAGAAAGTCCTAAACTTTATCGAGTTGACCTTAAGGTAGTGGAGGTGATCGAAACAAGTATCACTACGAAGGATTCCGGGTGAACTGAAGTGTAAGGTCTTACAGACCGAGATCCAACCACTAGTGTGGTAACATTAATAGACCCAGCACTTCTAGAAAAAACATGTCAAGACACATCAAAACGGTGGAGAAGAATTATAGAAGACGAAGACAATCCAGGTCTGGTAAAGATGGGAAATGACACAGGGTAGAAACACTCTTTATAAGGGAACCATAGAGAGTAAAAGAACTTCGCTAGAGATCAGAAAGGGTAAGACAAGAAAAGGAGATAAAGAAACGTAACTAACGACTCCTTCCGAAAGAATAGAGAGGAACGATAAGAAACCTTGAGACGTAAGTCTACCCATATAGAAAGGAAAAGAGGAAACGGAAAGTGAAGAAATGATAAGTGTCGATAAACATTCCGGAGGAGTCTACTGGTAAAACGGAGAGACCTAAAGAAAAAACCCCCCTACCAGAACTAGGGACGGAGGACATGTCACAGTACTTGGAGGTAGGTATCTAGGAGTCTGTGAGACAGATAGTCTAGAGTAGGGAACTTAGATAAACAGCGAAGGTGACATATTAGTATTCCCTAAACTAAATCCAGTATGGACTTACCACATCACCAAAAGACATGAAAGAAGTTAAATTCAGACTTAAAAGGTTATTCCTCAAGTACTAGACTCGGTGTCAGTTGAGGACCAGAACAAAAATGACTGACATATCTCGAAGAGGGAGAAACCGACGTTTCTTATATTAGTCAGACTAAAGCCGTAACTGGTACACCACTCCAGATACACATCTTACAAGAGAACACAACAACCTTCTCCTACAAACCATACTGGTCACGTAAGAGAACCCTTTTGAGATAATCGGAAACGGGAAGAAGTAAGACATGAGGTTCCTGTTTAAACGGACAATGATGTCCATAAAGAACTGGGGGATGAAAACGTAAGGTCAGGAGATATTACTTTTCCTGTAGAAAAAATCCACAATCAAGATTTTCCAGAACATCCAGAAGAATCTTGACAAGTTGAAGTCGAAGAAGTCGCAATGACCAACCCCGTATCTGAACCTAATGACACTATAACTTACTAAACGAAACCCTTGCTTGTCTCTAGTAAGACAGCAAAAACTCTAACGTAGGTTCATGACGTAAAGTCTGAGAAAACAACTAACACTACCGATAAGGTAAAGAAGATTCCCTAAGAACGGGTGTCATCATCTATATTACCAGTAGACTCAATTTAAGTATGTAAGGTCAGGTAAACTCAAACGACTAAGGATTTTACAGCTACAAGTGAGGATGGCACAGGACAAACTGGTGAAGGTTACACGGAACTAAGTACCTAGATTGTAAGGTTCAAGGATACGTTATAACGAGAAATGTCGTATATAGAATAGTTTTATCCAAACAAAAAAAAAAGGGAAGTCTTTTTATGGGTCTCCACCTTAACGACCAGTTTACTATCAAGACTAAAATCGAAGATTTTAGACATACCTTTGTGTTTTCTGGGACGTATCGGTTTTGTTGGAACTCTTTTTTCTCGTTCCGACCTCCATAGTACAAGGTACTAAAGTTTGCTATAATGTCATTAGTCTTGTTTAAAATCCCAACCAACAACACCAAAACACCTTTACAGTGACCATACAATCCCTAACGCGACACATCTACTGTGACCCCGTATACCAGCAAAAGTGTCACAGCGACGGAAACCACTGGAGTCCTATAACAAGTGCACACGGTAGAAGTCAAAGAAAGTAGCCACAGAATTCTAAAAGACTCACATCCAGGAAATTTAGAACCAATAAAATGAGGATCAATAAAATAAGAAACCCCTAATAAAAGAAACAAAGAGAAAGACTATCAAGTAACAATCGCATATCTTTGTGTTGGTTAAAGACATATAATTAAAACCTAGGACGTTGAAATGACTTAAGTAAATTATCGACATTATCAAAAAAACCATCACAGAATTCCCAAAAGACACACATCATCATACAATAGACGTCCGTCACCGTCAAAATGAAGAAGGAAAGTTTAAACATAGCAAAACAAAGAAAAAGAACAGGCTAACGGTGCCGACCTTGAACGTCATGATACAACTCTCATTCACCGTTCTCGCCCGTAGAAACAGAAAAAGGAATACAATACTTTACAAAAGCAAGTCGAAACGTGACAACTCACACTAAAAACAGGATATACATCTACACACAAGGGGGACAGAGGTCAAACACGTCAATAAAAGTATTTACCTGTGACTCATCACAGTTTTTTAAAAGACGTAAATAACTCTACTGGTCCATAAATAAGAAGTAAAACAATTACACCACATAATGTACCTGACTAAACGTATGTAACTTGATAGGAACGTAGGGACCCTATTTAAAGTGAACTAGTACACGTACTGAGAAAATTACATAATAACTTAAACTACACGACTAAAAAAAATTCTTCAAAACTTAGAAACAAGTAGTCCCTATAATCGAACATTAAAAGGAAAAAACACCACAGAAATAGACCAAAACCATGTCCCATATATAGTACTCAAACCTTCGGCAAGAAGGAGAAGTAAAAATCCCTTATTAAACGCATCCCATCCACAATTGAGATTTACAAACCATATCTTAAGTGACCACTTCGAGATACCAGGACTTGAAAACAGACAACCCTCAAAAATTTAAAGACTAAGTCAAAGTAACAGTCATTAACCAAACAAGTATAAAAGACAAAGTAAGACTAAGTGAGAACCTTCCAATACACAACGATCTTCAAATAGGGAAAGAAGATTCACAAATAGAACAACCGCATATCAACGAGTATCATTAGAGAAACTTAGAAGAACATAAAGAGACCCCAGTCAACATTATAGAGGAACAAGTAAAACAAAATAACTAAACCCGAGAAAGAGAACTACTCATACCGATCAAAAAATCAAAATAGAAGTGTCTTGGTCGAGAATCAAAGAAACTAGAAAAAAATACTAAAATGACAGAGATAAAGTAAATAAAGACGAGATTCGAAATACTAAAAAGCCGATTGAAACCCAAAAAACACAAGAAAAAGATCAAGTAAATCCACATTCTAATCCCAAAAATTTAACACTGAAAAGAACATAAGACTCCATCCGAACGTAACGACATGTGAATCGAGAATCTTGGCGAAAACGACGTAAGGTGTCTAAACCCCAACACAAATGTAAAAGTAAACAGTCGTCCATAAACTAAAGAAGTCAACGGGTAACCAATGAATCAACGTATAAACCGGATGGTCACAAAACAAAGCAACACCAATTACAGATCAGAGTATCAGAACACCAGGCTTTTCTAAGAACTATACTAAAGACTGAAGAATCAAATAACTCTGAACAAGACACCGGATCGTATAGTAGATAGGAACTCTTACAAGGTCCATGTGAACTTTTATTACACATAAGACGACGAAAACCTACCTTGTAAGATATACAATATAGACAACTCAGATAGACAGGATTACATAACAAGTTCCGGTCACAAAGGATAACTAAAAGAGAGACCTATTAGACAAATGACTATATTCACCCCACAATTTCAAGGGTTGATAACACTACAATGACCGTGAAAGAGGGAAACTAAGACAAACGAAATACATAAATCCACAAGAGAAAGACCCACGTATATATAAATGTTAACAGTATAGAACACCATAGTTAGAGAAATAATTTCATCACGATGGACAGAACGAAAAGTATAGGTAAAGGTACCTTGTGAAAAAGAGGTAGGGCAATGAGAATCACACGCAGAAATCTAGACTTCACTCAAAGAACATCCGTCGTATATATACCCAGAATAAAAAAAAATGGGTAAGTCGGTCAGACACACAAAACAAACCTCGTAAATCAAGTAAATGTAACTTTCACTATTATCTAATTCACGCATGAATAGGGACAAATGACAAAAGACTAACAACTACATCAAGGAAAAAGGGAAGAAAACGAACGAAGGCAACACTACAGTACTGATAGAAATCACAATTCAAACCTAAGGAAACAGGAGACACACACACTAATAAAATTCCACCACTAAGAATTCAAACTTGTGTAAGTTTGATTGCACGTAGGTGGGGGTCGGAATTAATAAAAACTGTAGCATCAAAGGGAAAAAAACCAAAGACATAGGGAATTGTTGAAAAACACCTATAACTACTAAAATGAGATGAAAACAGAAAATTGGAAGGAAGATCTACAAATATAAAGGTCCACTCCACAAATCTCTTCAGAGAATTTGTAAAGAACATTTAAGATGAATCTCCACGACTTGAGTCCAAAACGAACAGACACTTTGAGAAATAACGAGAAAGTTTAGACTTACTATCGGAACGGCTTATCTGATGAGGACTCACACCCAAAAAAGGAAAGTAGTGTAGCTTGTATGAAACGACGAGGGAAGACGGGACGTTTTAAAGACGACTTTTCAGTTGACTGGTACAATACCCTCAAGACAACATGTATTGATCAACAAAAAGAGAACGACGAAAATTCTCAGAGCGAAATTCAAAATGGAAAACTTAATAGTACACGGAACCACACCTGGAGAAACTTAAGAAGAACAAACCCTAGACACGAAAGACCTAGACCTATAAGGAAGGGGTCCAATCCCTTCAAAAATCGATAATAAGAAGGTCATTGAAGAGAACAGTGAAAGAAAGAAGAGTTGAAGACCCTAAGGATATCACACTTACAATCATGAGAACTACAATAGGGTCTCTAAAAAATTTGATGACAGTCAATTCTAAAAAAAAAAGAAAAAGAAAAGTCGAACTCTACAAAGATGATGAGAAAATGAAGTGAGTAGGCAAAGAGACATAGCAGATTAGTTGACAACTAAGGAAGATCACATCGATTCAAATAACGTCGATGACATAAAGAGTCTAGACTACCAAGAAATATTCAGTGAGAACTCGAGGAGTGACACAAGTAGGTAAGAAGAGGACTCAAGTAACTCGTAGAACTACTAGTCATGGCACTCGAGACATAGTCCCTCTAGCGAATAGAGTAAGTGAATCAAGAGGGAGACCCTAAAACAAAACAAGGAAGCAACCCTTGTATGAGGAGACAGTGGAGTAAAAAGGACTAAAAGACAAAAATCAAGAAATATAGTCCATCTAGTCAATGCGAAGGACTAGAACCTCTTCGTCCTCTACAGGATCCCCCAGGTCTTCGTGTCAAGTGAGACTAGTGGTCTCGACATAGGAGATCCTCATGGGGATTACACCCGACGCTCCCAAGTAGAGGACACCGTCTCGACTGACGACACCCACACGACCATCCGTCCCGACCGGGGGTTCGGGCCAACCGACGGTCCTCGAGTACACCTCCACGGTCGACGACCGCCCACCCCAACCCAAGGTCACTTCAACCGAAACACCGGCTCCCTCCTGGTCCCGACCATCCATCCATTCGAGCACCGTGAGTATCCGACCTCCTCCCTGAGGTGCCACCACGATCGCCGTAGTCCCAGGAGGACCATCTTGTGCGAGGGGTCTTACCGACGACGATCGTAGAGACAGGGATCCCCTCTCAGGAGCAACGGAGGACGAAAAGGCCCTCCGAGAGGTTCTAGACTGGGTCGGAGGAAAGTTTAATGACGGAGACGCGAACCTGAGTCTCGTACACTCTAAAACACATGTGGGAAACACTTATCTCAGACAAAGGAGGTCGGGAGACCGAGAAGACATGTGTTCGGAAGGACCGGAAGCCTCGGTCTCCAAGACCCCGGAGTAGACGGACCGAAATCCTGGGTACCCGACCCCCAGGTCACACCCCGAGCCTAGGGAACGAGGGACCCCTGTCGGAGACGTCAACACTAATGGGAGTGTAGACATCCAACGGACAAGTCCCACACCGGATGAGGCCAAAGGGGGAAGACGGAAGAGCACCCCTAAGGACGACATACAGAAGTCGACTCCTTTAAAAAAAGGTAATCAGCACTCCAACAAGGGTAGTCATCAAGGAGACATTTATTGACATTTAAACCTCAAATACACCATCCTACACCCGACTTCCAGAATAATGACAATAGAACAGGGGATGAGGGGGTTTAATATAAGAAACTTCTACGGAACACCTGGTGCCTTTGATATAGGTATCAATTAAAAGGTCGGGACTCCGGTGATGTCCCAGTAGTAACAGAGTCATAGAAAAGACTCAAGCAGATATACCTTAGACGAGGTTTTGTTGGATTGAAAGGGTCTAGGCGTAAAGAAAAAGTAAATTGACGATAACTCCGAAACGACTTACGACAGAAGAAGGAAGGTAAAACTATCATTTTTAGAAACTTTCATTGGTCGAATCCTCCTTTTGATACAAGTGGGAAAAGTAAGTCAACTCGACAAAACGGTGAACAGACAATATACATAAAACCACCTTTTGTACTCAGACTTATTCGGGTCCAACATTCCCGAATGTCGACAGGGAGCGTTCTCTATTCCGTGTTCGTCCTTACTGACCCTACAGTCCCCGCAGTGTATGCTCCCGTCTCCAGGAGTCCTACAGTCCCCGCAGTGTATGCTCCCGTCTCCAGGAGTCCTACAGTCCCCACAGTGTATGTTCCCGTCTCCAGGAGTCCTACAGTCCCCACAGTGTATGCTCCCGTCTCCAGGAGTCCTACAGTCCCCACAGTGTATGCTCCCGTCTCCAGGAATCCTTCAGATCCTTTCCAAAACACCTCACGCCGTGCATCGAGAAAGAATCCTCTTTTTGTTAGAAGTCGTTTTCCTTCTTTCGACGTCTTCCTATTTCTGTCTTCACTCGAACAGGTCTATTACCACTCGCTCTCTAAGGACACCCTTTGATCAGCCGTTCGGTCTTTACTTCCGGACCTAATAGATTAACCCGTTTCTTTTCTCCTCACTACGTTCAGACATATGAAAAGGAGACAACGGCTCTACAAAGATAACGACACTATGGACAAGTGTATTTCGGTCACCTTAGTAAACGACCATGAATTACAAAAACAGATTCTCGAATTTAATAACACTTTCACTTGAAGAAGTCAGTCCGACCTTACTTACACTGGACTTCTTTATTATATACAAGTTGTCTACTTACTTGACTTTTACTTTCTCGCATTCACTTTTTACTCACTCATCTACCTGAGTTTTGTGGTCGTGACTGGACTTCTTTCCATCCCGTCGTCGTCAAACCCAGTCCCGTCTTGAACTTTCGAGGTGTTTTCGTAGACATCTGAACGCACTAGTTTAAGACAAAAAAAACAAACAAACAAAGGAAAAAAGGAAACGTCTTACAGGTATATAATGGTGTCTGTCAAGAAATGTACCGACTAAGCCTTTTAAAGTAATTAGACCTCCTCACAGCACCGGTATTCTCTCCACTCGTAGTTTCCTCTTTCAACACCTAAACAAGCGAAGGAATACATGGAGACAACCTCGATCCATGACAAAAGTAGGACTCTCAATGACGGAAAGACTCCGAGACCCGGACAAGGGACTTCTTACGTACTTATATCAACAGAGACTTGAAAACTCCTTGGCAAACGAAGTCTCTAACGTTTGGAACGTCCGATTTCTAAGTCTCTAAGATAGGTCTCTAAGATTTGGAACACCATGTCAACTGTGTTCAAGAAACCTTTCCACAAAGGAGTAAAACTTTATGAACGTACACGTCCGTAAACAAAAAATGATAATTTTGTCTTACAGACAGAAACCGGCAAGTTCGGAAAGTAACGCAACCTACTCGTAAATGGTTTACCAGTAAGAGACCGTCCTGACACGTAAGAAGAACCGGAGGATTCACTTCTCCGTCTGCCACAGGGCACTACCCGTGTGACTGGGGGCTCAATTCTGAGTCACCTAATAGTAACACACTAAACTAAGGTCTACTGACACGAGATCTTTTCAGTACTAAAGTATAGTCGAATTGTCTTTGTTATCATTTAGACTTTAAGTCGACGATGACGACTACAGTAACTTCGTTTTCGTCATACACTTGTTGACCTTTTCTGTTTGACCGTTACGACTTCCAGTCTAAATCTTAAATTGTATATTTTGTCCCTGAGTGTTGTTGTTTTTGTTGTTTTGTGCTGAAAACAAAAATTAGTTTCGAAAATCTGCAGGAACATTACACAAGATCACATTTCACTGAATTTGACATTATAAACGAAAATAAAAGGAGTAGTTTAAACTGGAATTCACCTACTGGACCTATTAGAAGAAGACATAATGACGTCGGTCCTTTTCTTGATGATACCTTCGTCGCAAACGGGAACTCTTCGAGAAGGGTTTTGTTACGGTTCAGGAACCCTAACACTGGGGTCCTTAACATCCATTCTCTTATGGTTGAACTAAAGGACGGAAAGTAATTATACCCCAGGATACCTAGCCACCCAATAAACATCGAATTTCGTCTAAATACAAAAACCGGTAGGTTTCATGTTATTTCAATCCGAATATATGGAAGTTCAATATAAACTGCATGTAAGTACAAGGAATCCAATGACACCAATTATAAAAGTTCAGAGTCCCAACAGGTATATTCGACACACATAATTATTAAGTATAGAAGGGTCATCGGTAAGTCTCCTTCTGTTTCTAGAGTAAGGAGGAGAGATGTTTAGTCTTAATCACTCTTAAGAGTGAGGACCGTCAAGTCGGTCTTGACAAGGACCACCCACCTCCACTCCAACCGGACCTGTCCTCGACGGAAACTGGACGGAGTCTGTGAAGAGAAGGAGAGGAACCGACGGTGAGAAACTTCGAATATCGCACTTCAAAAAAAAGATCCAAACGAGGACCACTTACAAACGACGAAAATTAATAAAAACTGACAAGAGATCGAGCACGCCCTTACTCTCGGACAACTCCGGTAGTGCCAGGTCACCGAGGCTAGGGGCCCACCTTTGGGGTCGACATGGTGAGTTCACAGACGTACTGCAACTCGCTCAAGTGACTGGAGTACCTCGAAGTCAAAGGGGGAGAGACTGTACCCCACTGACTGTCATGGAAAGGGTCTCTCAGACTCGTCAGTCACTTAATGTGTGCACGTCATAAATCTGGTCTCCGCACATCAGTCGTCACTCATTTACCATCGATACTAGGAAATGAAACAACGTGAGTCATCATGAGGTATTGACCGTAAAAATTAGAAGTGACTCTCTGAAAACTAACCTACAATTCAAGACACGTTCCTTCATGTTTCCTAAAGTTCACGAGTGTCCGTTCATCCCCATTTATGTACCAACTACCCTTGACAGAGCACGTTAATGGAGGATGAGGACATAATAATATAGTCGGGGCAGTAGTGTTTAAAACAAAGAGTAACCTAACTTTTTACTACCGTCACTGACTAAAATTGAGAATTAAAAACGAATTTACTCACTAGATCAATGGGTAATAATCAATAATAGTTTACGCAGATATCTTTGTCGAAACTCAAGAATGTATTAAAACAACCCGGAGACACGCCCGTCAGTACGACGGACGACACTGAAGAAGTTTCGTGCTGGTCCATCTTTCAGATTTTAAACTCAACCCCCAGTCGCTGTCCTCTCCCGTCCGTCTGGGCCCGCTGTGGGAACGGAGGCACTGGGGTATCACTCCCCACCCGTCAGATGGACTTCAGAAGCAGAGTGTGAGTCTCGTAACGTGTAGAAAGAGGGATTCAAGGGCACAATAGAACTACAACCCTCCCTCATAGTAAGGGCAAGGGAAATAAGCCCTGGACCTGGGTGAGGTGACACGGGCGACTAAGAACAAGGGGACGTCGACTCACGACAGAAACTCGGTCAAGGTGTGGACAGTGTCGTTGCGAAGGTGGTGCTGTCGACTAACCTAAGGAAAAAGAATCCGATGTTAATCATTGATAAAGATTTTGTCGGTAACCACTATTGAAAAAAACTTCATCTTAACGACACTTCAATATTAATGATGGAGGGGTTGAAAAATAAACCTTTTTGGAGTTTAGATATCTTTTCCACCATCTTATTATCTTATCATGTTATTTGTGGGTATACGGAAGTAGATCAAGTGGTAACACTTTTTGTACACGAAGAAGACACAAATACTTTTGTAAAGAAAGATTTATCAAACTCTCATTTGACATCCGTAGTACTGGAATATGAAGATTTTTACACTTTCGACTCTTCAAAAAGGAACCCATAACCGGATAATAGAGTAACTAATACGATCATTTGATTCGGTGTCAATGGATCCACACCGACCCATTAAATATACTCGACTTTACAGACAGAAGTAACTTAAACAAGTGTTTTAACAAATTGAAGAAAGGATCACTGTGGTTATCCTAGTGCATCGTTAGCTGGAGTCCTTTATCTTTAACCTCTTAGACCAAAACGAGATAATAAAGGAGTTTAACTACCTTATTTTTATTTCGGGAAAGTAAAATAATTCCTAGGTTTCTTTAATTGTGATCTTTCCGTAGTTGAGTGACTTCATCCATTCAACAATACAATGGTAATCAACGGGTATAACAACTAACTAAAACAAACAAGGGCTCTCAGACTTAATTCATGTTCAATGACGTCTACACCTGTCAAGTTTGATCACTAATTGTCTCCGACCACGTTATAAAAACTAGGTGAAAAATTCAATAAAGTGAATGTAATTTTGGACTCTCTTGATCTCTACTTAAAAGGTGTTTATGAGGTAACTATTTTTGAGTGAACATAATTTAAAACTTCCTGAAGAAGGAGAAACTTATAAAAGAGTAGTAAAACAGGACAAAACAAAAAACTTCCACTTTTCAAATTCCAAAATAAAGAGAAAACACTATCATTATTCGTAAACAAATTTTTTTTTTGATCTTCCATGTCCAATCAAGTCACAGCTGATTAATCTTTCTTTATTCACACTACTTAAACTATTCAAAATCTCTATCATATTCAATTTCGTTTCAGACAGTCTGTTTCCAAATGATCCTTTATGGTCCGTCCTCTGAACCGACTACATCTGTCCAGTACGTACTCTCAACTATTTTTCCCAACCGAGTCAAAGATTCGTGCTTACTCTTTCGAATTAAATTATATCATTCGTAATTTGACTGACAAGTTCGTTTCGTCACGATTCCGGACAGTAGATGGAGACGCCCACTTGACTAACCCCGATTGAACAACCCCCTCGAGCAAACCGGAAACTGAGCCACGAAGACGACTCCCAGGACACCAAAGGAGAACAGACGGCAGAGAACACAAAACAGGCCTTCACTCACACCACGGAGGACCCGTACGAGAGAAGACAAAATTTCGTCGGACCCCTACGTACCAACTCCAGAAGCACCATCACGACGAACTTCGATCTCCGGATCAAAACAGGTAAATATTCTTTCTGAGTTTTAAAACTCACCCTCATTGGTAGATAAAATATTAGTTTATCAATAATCCAAACACAATCTGGAACAAACGTAACACCGAGATTCATGTTCTTAGTCTTTTGACTACCTTTCTCAGGGCGTAAGAAGACGAGACACTGCACTAAAATAACCACAGGAAAGGGACTTGACAAACGACAGTTCTCAAAACTGAATAAGGTTCTGTAACAAAAGTACGACAAGTACTGGAAGACCTTTGTCCGAAACGGATCTAACTCTACGATTAGAGATAAGAAAGGGCATGACAAAAAGTATGAAGAGACAAACCTGACAACGGAACATACACCTGTCCTTCTACTTCCGTAAACTCCACCCGTCCCTCCCTCACCAACCTCCGACCCTACACCCGTGGGGAAGAGGTGTCTCGCGGTCGGACGTCGGGACTCGGTCTGTGGGTCTCGTCGAACAGGCGGTACAAGACACCGACACCTGCCGTGGGGCAAGGACGTTCACAGGTGTCCGAGTCGTGTGAAAGAGATTTCCGGTCCGTCACTGACAAGGCCCGAATCCGTCAGTGCGTCGGGTCACCGTAGATGGGTCGGGACGGTAACCTCGTGTCTCCGTCGACATCTGTCGTGTGGTTCTCAGTCGAAACAGGGTCATTTCGAGAGACACGTTTCCGTCCCCCGGTCTAAACCGTGGACCCGACACAAGGAGACGTCACATCTGAACCGACGAGACTCATCTTCCACCACACACCTTTCGGACCCCACTTATTTGTTTCGGGGGAGTCGGAGGACGCTCTACCCGTCACAGAGACACCCGTCCCTGGAGCGTACTCTCATCAGGAACATCTGGAACATGTATCCCACACAGTATTAGTCTGGGTCGGAGGGTCCTGTATAATGAAATATATATATTTATATGTATATATATATCCTCTTCCGTTACCGTGGGGTGAGGTCATGAGAACGGACCTTTTAGGGTACCTACCTCCTCGGACCACCCGACGTCAGGTACCCCAGCGCTTCTCAGCCTGTGCTGACTCGCTGAAGTGAAAGTGAAAAGTGAAAGTACGTAACCTCTTCCTTTACCGTTGGGTGAGGTCACAAGAACGGACCTCTTAGCGTACCTGTCCCCTCGGACCACCCGACGGCAGATGCCCCAGCGTGTCTCAGCCTGTGCTGACTTCGCTGAATCGTCGCCGTATGTGTATTTATTATGTGTGTGTGCCGCCGGTGTGTGGGACCAATGCAAGAAAAACTTCTTGAATGTTTTTACCGTGCAAAAAATTTTCTCCGCACCACCACCAAATCAGCGATTCAACACAGGCTGAGAGCACTGGGGTACCTGACATCGGGTGGTCCGGGGAGCCAGGTACCTTAAAGGGTCCGTTCTTATGACCTCACCCAACGGTAAAGGAAGAGGTCCCCCAGAAGGGATGGACCCTAGTTTCAGGCTAGAGGACGTAACGTCGGTCTAACGAATGGCTAACTTGGTGTTCACTTTGGGATTTCTCTGTGTCCAACAAGACTCTATACATACCATAGGTGGGGCACAATTTTTTATCAGAGACCTTACTTTTTTTTAGATATCTATATGTGCACATCTACCCGGTCGTGAACTAAGAAACCTTCACTTTCGTCTTTGTGCGTACAAGGCATTGTCGGTCACAACCAAGTAACCTTTGACAAGCACACGTCGAGGAGGCGGTCAGGCCGTACACGCCCCGACACCTCTACGGAGGACCCCGAGGGGCAAGTCGTCCGGTCCGGTTGAAACTTACGTCATGTGGCTACACACTCACAGTGGCTCACCTGCGTGTCTTCACGACCCTTTGTATTCGTGCCCTGAATTAGGTGGGACCCCAGAACCCTTTCACTGTAAACCCGTCTCGGGCCTCCTCCTCACTTGACCTCACCCGTCCCCAGGGAGTGTACACCTCAGTCTTTCTCCTAGCATCTTCATAACACGGAAGAAAGGTCCAATACCTGTTTTTGTCTAGTTTCCTGTCCTTTATCTTTCTCGGACCGTCGAGTGGAAGCCCTGACGACACGTCGGTGACCGAGTAAATACTTTACATTCCTTACGGTCACACAGACCTCTTGCCACTCTACCTTCCACCCCCTCACACCACACTCGGTCCTCCGTCCGACCCCGGCCGAGACGGAACGTCCCTGTGTGATTCCTAAAAGTGTATGTATTCCCGTCGCCGTTCGGCCCTGAGCTCCGTCTCCTCCCTGTGCCGGTCGATTCAGAAGACTTTCACGGGGAGACCGACACCACACTAGTCAAACCTCCCTGTGTTCTCTCCGACAACACCAACACCGTCCACCTCGACACCTCTGTACCTACCTAAGTGCTACTTCAAAGCTCCACCTCAGCTCCAACTCCACTACCTAATTTTACAACCCTCAACTTTTACTCCTACCACTGTCACAACAATGGACTCAAAGACGGTGCCACCCGTACGACTCCTCGCCCTATCTGCCCCTGTCTCCAGTCTTCTCGGTCTAATGGTCGAGACTCAACCTGTGTAACTTAGACTCTACCCTTGTAAGTAAGCTGTCAATTATGCACCCAGACTTCGAGTTCTCTTACCAGAGTTGGTGTCTACCTTTAAACCCTTGTGGTCCATTAAATTTCCACTAACTTCTTTGTCCTCGACCGTGTCATTAACCTCCTCCTCCCCTTCCTCCAAGTCGTCGACTACAACGAATAAGTACCAACTGTGACTGCACTACGGTCGTACAGGGAGGGTCGTCGGTAAGGGAAGAGGTCCCATAGAAGGGTTGGGTCCCTAAGGGTCCAGAGGGCGTCACGTCCGCCTAAGAAACGGTCGACTCGGTGGTCTCTTCGGGTTCTTCTGACCTCACCCATCGGACAGGGAAGAGGTCGCCTAGAAGGGCTGGGTCCTTAGCCTGACCCCAGAAGACTTAACGTCCGCCCAAGAAATGGTCGACTCGATGGTCCCGTAACAAGGGACACGACATTTAGAAACAACGAACAACACATGGACGAATTTCATTAATAGCTGTGAGATGTACGTAAATCTAATATAGTGAAAGTTTATCAAGAATTTTCTCGACAGAAGTCTTTCTCCAAAGAGATTTTTCTTATCTTTAGACTTGTGTGTCTGGATCTCTAAAAAGTCCGTCAAGACCGGTTGGAAACCTTATCAAGAAGTATCATCCGAAAGGACTTAGACTACGACCAGAACCACAGATCTAAAATCAAAAAAGGAAAATTGGAAGATCGAACTAGTATAGACATTACTTAAATATAAGACGGAATAAAGTCTTACTTAAATTCCGTCGAATGTTTTTTCTATACATCTGCCAGACACCTCCTTAAGACTCGACTCCGAGCGCACATCCTCCCCGTACCCCGTCGGTCCCGGTACCCATCATGGACTCCACGTCCAAACGGCTCGGCCCTGTCTTCATCTTGAGCTGGGTCAGAAGGCTCTTGACACTATTTAAGATCACCTAGGTATACGGGAATGTCATTTATCCAACTCAAAAAGTTCGACAAAACATGGTACAGAGAGATACTTGTGGTCACCGTAGTGGGGTTGAGACTAAGGAATTTTGTTGTCACCATCCTAGGTTTGGTTACTCCAGACCAGTGACTCGCGACACACGTTGACTTGTCACAAATCCCGACGGTTTCCTTACCCATCGGGTGCGCGGGAAGTCCGTGAGTCAGACGACTGAAGGCAGAGAACGACCTAAAGGTCCTTGTCCCTTGACCTCTAGTGACCAACTCACACAGCAGACGGGTCGTTTGTAGTCTCGACCCTTCTACCGATCGGACGAAAGAACTTCAACTTTCAAGACTCTGTGAACATGGCTCATCTCCTGGGGGAGCAAAGTGGTCTCCGTCCTGACTTCCGTCACGGTCCTAAATGGAGTTTCACTCGACCCACCAGTAGAAGAGTCCGAACAAATAGAATCTGGAGAGTTACAACTCACCGCACCGCAAACTTGGAAGGAAGGCCATATACTATCTCTGGACAGACGGAACTGTCCGTCGGTCGGACCCGATGCCACCTGAACAAGAGATTCAAGTCACCTCCCTTCACTCAGACCAAAGATTTAATCACACAAACGCACCAGACGATATCTTGCTCTGGTGACCTCCTTCTGTAACTTTCGTGACCCATACGTCACCGACTTACTCCCACCACGGATCAGTCGTTGACATTCTCAGATCTCGAATCTTTTGTCATCCTTCCCCTCTCTAATCTTCAGAAATCCAAAGACTTTGAATTTTGACTCTCAGCTCTACACCCAGATCAGACGATTCTACAGGACCCGGTCAGTGAAAGAACTCTAATCGTCGGAAATAAACATTTTATTCTGATGTGACAACTGGGGTGTCCGGAGAAGATTGAGATTTGTCAGTAAGACCCTTTTTTTTTTTTTTTGGGTGTTGTAAAAGACTTTTAAACGACCGGACCAGACACACCTCTTTTTCTCGGAAATCATTACCAAACCCCAGAACTTTCATGACCGAAAATGATTATAATAAGAATGAGAGGGACGTTACACCCAAAGGGACCACCGAGTCTGTCATTTCTCGGACGGACGTCACGTCCGCTGGTCCAAGCTAGGGACCCAGCCCTTCTAGGGGACCTCCTCCTTTACCGTTGGGTGAGTCCATAAGAACGGGCCCTTTTGGGTACCAACCTCCTGGGATCCGTCCGCTGTCAGGTACCCCGTGAAAGAATGAGAGGTTTCGTCACTACGCGACACCTCTCTTAATCTTTACCTGGTCTCCGTCAGAGGGATCTCTTCAGTAATGAAGCACAATCCTTGACCAGCAAGTGGAGGCGGGGTGGGGTCAGACGAACTCACTCGAAATGAAGTCCGTCGGAAATAGGACACTTCTACCTTCAGGAGACCGACTCAGTCACCTATGAGCTTACCCCCCAGTCCACAAACTAAAAAAAAAAGAAAAAGGACGGGGTCTCGGTGGACAAACAGTCGAAAATTTAACTACTATCAGATACTTGTCCCACGGTCTCCGTGTATACTTTCGGACCCTCGAACAGCCCCTACACACACGGGACGACGGAGGACCGGTCGAACACGACGGGAGATCACCATCGACGAAAAGTAAGGTCTTAATGTAGGGTCTTCCCGAGGTCTTAACTCACAAAGGGACGAAACCTTACTCAAAGGGTACCGATTAGGTGGAAAAGAGAGGACCTTATACACCTATTCCGGACATAATATTACCACAAAACCAAAGGATTCCGACGACATTGTTTAATGGCGTTTGAAGTCACCGAATTTCGTGGTAAATAAGACAGTGTCACGTCTTCCGGTCTTCCGACGTCAGTCCCACAACCACCTCGACGAAGGAGACCGCCGACGCCCCCGCCCTAGCGAAAAGAGAAGGAGGAAGACCACGGTGACTACAAGGAATACCAACGTAGCAAAGTCAGGGACGAAGACTCCAGTGTAACGGAGAAGACAGACAAGAGATCATTCCTATGAACACATCATAAATCCCGGATGGACCTGTTAAGGCTACTAGCGTAGAGTTCTAGGAATTAGTGTAGACGTGTCTGGGAAAAGGGTTCAATCCAGTGTAAGAAGCAAGGACCCTTACACCACCCCTCTAGTGTAAGTTGGGAGGTGTCCACCAATCACCGCAGAGTAAAAGAGACCTGCAAATTTAAGGGTGACGTAGATTGAGACAAGACATTTGGTCACAAGGGAGGGTACGGTCCACCGCCGGACTCACCTCTACCGAACATGGGTCCGGGTGGTTCCCTACGACGAGTCAATGTGTCGATGAAGGAATAAACACAACTTACAACTGATATAATAAAAGTTTATCGGTAAATTAAAAGAATTACCAATTTTTAATTAATATCGTTTCCAAAACTCATTACAATCTCGAACGTTGTCTCTTCCGTTACCGTGGGGTGAGGTCACGAGAACGGACCTTTTAGGGTACCTGCCTCCTTCGACCGTCCGACGTCAGGTACACCAGCGTTTCTCAGTCTGTGCTGACTCACTGAAGTGGAAGTGAAAAGTGAAGGTACGTAACCTCTTCCTTTACCGTTGGGTGAGGTCACAAGAACGGACCTCTTAGGGTCCCTACCCCCTCGGACCACCCGACGGCAGACACTCCAGCGTGTCTCAGCCTGTGTTGACTTCGCTGAATCGTCGTCGTCTCGAACGTTTTTTTTACCTTCTGAACTGTCGAATGTGTGATTCAACGTGAATTGATCCGTATATTCTATAATCGTTATTGTAAAGTAAAACTTTTTATTAAGTGTTAAGGAAAAATTCCTAAAGAAAGTCTCTGAGAGAAAAATTTTACCAGTGAGAGGCAACAAGACGTCCAGAACAGCTATTGGGACTCGAAGCACACCAGGAACATAAACCGATATTGACGACATTCCACCCTCGGTCACTAATAGACGTCGCTCAGCAGTCGTGCAAGTCACTATACTTACAGTAGAACCGACCTCCGGTCCACCTGTTGGACCGTAGTGACTGAAGACTTTTCATACAGACTACACGAAAACCGAAGAAGACGTACACTACCCAATACAAGAGTCGAAATGTAATGAAACCCAAAAAATTTTTTAGTACAAATTTCCTAACGATTATCAAGTAAGGTAAAACGTTATCTGTATCCAACTTCCCGAGTGTGTTGCATTAAGACGAATAGAAACTTCTTGTTTTGAATGTATACAATAGGAAAATCCTTAAATAAGAATCAACCTGAATGTGAGAGGAATTTTAACTGAAAGACGTAACAAATAACGTAAAGGAACTACCGAGGTAGTGAGACATTGACGGCGTATAGTGAAGGAGAGACCAAGACAAGAGGAGATTTCCTTTACACACCAAGTCATCGTGTCGAAACACCATTTTGAAGAACCTCGGAGGTCATGACACGAGTCATGAAACCTAGAAAATCTCCCTTCCCATTATGACAATGAACACCGTCAAGAATTTATGTAAACCGGTGTCTTGGAAAACATGCATTTCGTAGAACGTCCGGATGACCATAATAAGTCGTGTGTAAAAAATTTTTATGACATAATCTAAAAAAAATTTTTAAAATAACCTCATATTAACTAAATGTTACAACACAATCAAAGTCCATATTCGTTTCACCTAGTCACTATGTATATAGGTGAGAAAATTCTAAGATCAGGGTAAATCCGGTAATCTCACAACTTGTCCGAGGGACGCGATATATCAATGGACGAAATATACATCATCACACACACACAGTTAGGGTCGGAGGGTCAAATATGGGGCGGAAGGGGGAACTATTGGGACAAACAGAAGATGTAGACACTGATAAAGACAAAACATTTAGTCAAGCAAACATGGTAAAAAAGTCTAAGGTACATATTCGTTATAATGAACCTTGTGTAAAACCCTTTATGTATGATCTAGAAAACTTTCCGAAAAAGTTCAAGTTTTTACTATAGAGAAACTAAAATAATGATTCCGCAGACAAAAGTTTCTATTTTTATAAACGAGAAGATAGAACTTGGTAATGATGAAAAGGTAAAGGTTACTTTCATACATCATAAAACTCAAAGTCGACTAATTCACCTATATTTATGGTCGACAAGGGTTTTCCTTCTTTTACTTTGTAAGGAGAGCTGGGGTCTATAAAGGACGTCTGGAGCAATAAAGACATAAGTAAGAATCATAAACCTAGGATCTCGTCACTGTACCTCTGTCTGACAATCTCTAGTCATAGAAATTCTCGTTAAATTTAGTAGGATCAGTATTAGAGGTAGGACCAACAGTCGTGGCTGTCCAGTCCCTTTCGTCTACGATTCAACTCAAAGAACCTTGAACTCCTTCTTCCCTCCTTTCGGTTCACGTCACTTGAGACTCGTGACCTAAAGTACGTATTCATATGGACTAAGAACCATCGACAGACACCCGATAAGGGGGAGAACAAATTAGAAGGAATAACAGAAAATGAAAATTTAATATATGTCTACCCCGTCACCACTAAATTGAATGTCAAATAGAAACTTTACGGTTGAGTAAGTCTGTACATTGTAGACTCTACGACCGGTCAATCAAATCGTACCGACGGACATATATTATATGGGAAATATGGATTATACCCCTTTATGTGGGAGGTCGTTAGTAATGGAAAATGCACTGGGTAATCACACCAGAAATGTGACACAGTAACTCATTCCCTTCAG
Source organism: Capra ibex (assembly GCA_006410555.1). Taxonomy (NCBI): domain Eukaryota; kingdom Metazoa; phylum Chordata; class Mammalia; order Artiodactyla; family Bovidae; genus Capra; species Capra ibex. The sequence goes on from SJYO01014747.1 coordinate 27,190,635, forward strand.
TGACTCACAGATAGTCACGAAGTAAAATTACCACAGGTCTATATTTGGGGAGAGGGAGACTTTTTTTCTACTGATTAAGAAAATCCGTCCTCTGTGGACAACGGTAACATATGGCTGCTCCTTTACATTATTTCAATTTCCTCGTCGTCGTCTGAGTCTTCTACCTAAGACGGGGAGTCTTTGACCAAAACGGTGACCAATCGGAATTCCGTGAATGACGAATTCGGAAAATTCAGAGTCAAAGAATAATTGGGTCACTTAGGACGGTCAAGTGTCTGAATCTACAACGATTCGGACTATTTTTTTCCATGAAAGAACCAAAGGGGGTCACCCACAATTGTTGAAATAATTGTGACAAATATAAAAGAAATCATTGGTATTTCATAAATATAATTTTTTACGATCCATTTATCTTTGTTTTATATACTAAAAAGGGAAGTCTAATTTGATTTAATAACCGAGTTTCGTTATTTATTCTGTGTCGTTACATTGGACAAAGAAATACCTGGTTTATCTTCTCTCGATTTTGAAGACCTTAATACCCAAGATTATTTTAATAGGAAGTACTCACTTATAAATTATGTGGAGAAAATTTTAAACTGTTCGACTCCATCCCCTGTTTTTCCATGACTTCGACATTTATTACGGTTTTCGAAGTCGTGACATATATACTCATTTCAACATTCCAAGGAAAAATTCCTTCTCCCATTCCACTCCTACGAGACACGGGGAGATTTCGAGTCCGACCTAAAATCTTTAGAAACAGCACTACGTAACCGGGGAAACATAGACACTGACTTCTTTATTAACGAAAGAAGAGGTGTCTAGACGGAAGACGTAAGAAAGTAACATAATTAAAGTCATCAAAGTAAAAATTGGGAAAGATGGAATGGAGACCAGCCCCTCTCTCGTGGAGTCTGATTGGCATTTAATTCCGCCGTGACGAGTTGGTCACTCTTGACCCTCCTCGAACGAAAGAAGGTGTGACATTTGGACTTAACACAAAGTACTGTGCAACGGTGAAAAGACTAAAGTAAAGGATCCTCGGGGGACCTGTAACTACGGTGACCACACCAGCCTGACAGTAAATCACCTGTCGTTCAGGTCCCACGGTGTCACGAAGAGTTGCTCCTACAGTTGCTGCTCTTCCGACGACTGCGACGGTACGTCGCGGAGTTCCGTCGCTTGTAAGGCCTCGTCTTGTGGTAGCCAAAGTACAAACGTACGCAGCCGTCCCCGAGAGTCATAATGTCTCGGTTCTTCTTACACCTCCGACTACGTAAATCTTTCAAAAAAGGATCACAAGGAAATAAACCGAAGAAACCTTTGCCTCTTTAACCTACACTAGCGTATCAGTGACCCTTGAAATATAACTTCTTTACATTACTCAAATTGATGTTACTAGATAAAGTGTCGATATGTTGTTATTACCGTGACTAAGTAGAACCCAGTAGATTTATTTCGGTGGACATTTCACCGAAAGTGTTATATATTGAACATCCGAGACGGAAAAGACCTTTTACCTTTGAACCCTCCACATATAAAGTCTGTCTTCTTTGAAATATACATAGACAAAACATCGAAACTGTGAGATTTCTAAAAAAACCATCAAAAATTACATAATCTCCTTCCTATTGAAACATATATTGTATTGCCCCTGGGTCTCAACTCTTGAAAACGTAGTCCGTGTTCGCTTGGCTAATACTGATAACGTGGTCCGACACACTGGACGACATACTGTCCTGAACTGTATCAGAAGACGTACCTTTCTGACTCTTTCCTGGGTAGTGACCTTCCTCTCGACTCTGTAAGGTACTGATGGAGACGTCACACTCTACTAGAAAGTCGTCTTAGTACTTCTAAAAAAAGAAGGAATTATTTTCTCTTTTGATATGTCTGCCGAACTATTTAAAAAGAGACGAAATGTCAAAGTGGTACGAAAAGTCTTCGACATTGTTTTAATAGTGACTGAAAAATGAACTATTCATAATTTCTTGACAAAACAAAATCATGAGATATTTCAACGAATCAGTTTACTTGACGGTTCTGATTAGGTATAAGATAATATTCCCTTTTGTAAAAGGAAAAGGGAGTTATTTCTGTAACGTTGTACCTGTTTCCTAGCTCCGATCTCAGTGTGAACCCATAGTCGACGACGGAAACACACGATCTCAGGAACTTCTCATTGACGACTGGAATCAGTGAGTGACATCGGGAGTCCCGTATCAGTGGTCGTTTATTTGTAGTTACAACTCTAACTTTTTTTTTTTGGCGTAGCCTTCTAAGAAAAAAGTAGATGAAGATATATCGATCAACCGTCTAGTCCGTTAATGTAGTGGAAAGAAACTAAAATATGGTTATATTGTATGGAACCTTTGAGTCTATCAACACCACCACAATACAACGGGTCGACACAGGTTGAGAAACGTTGGGGTACCTGACGTCGTACCACCTAAAGGGACAGAAGGTGGTAGAGGAAGTCGTGAAAATCACTCACTCATTTCCTTTGATTCCCCTTTTGGGTCTTACTGCCACAGACAGTCGATCGTTTAGGACCGTGTAAAGGTCATTGTCCTGACAGTTCAAATTTAAAGATTAATAAACATTTATATAGTTTTATCCACGTCTCTTATGGTCAAAAGAGGACTATAGGTAAGAAAGGACAAGTGTGTCTATTGTGGAAACCAAAAATCGATCCGTGTACGTGTGGTCTTATTTCTGATGTAAAGGATCCGAGGGAACGTTCATACTGACAAGTCCCGTCACCTTACACTCCCTTTACCATTATAAAGGAAATTGTCGTACTGGCAAAAACAAAACGAAAGGAAATAAGCCACGACAACGAATCTTCACCCACACTCTCACTCGGTAGAATCTGAGGTGTCGTCTCAGTTGCGACAAAACACCTTCTCTTGGTGTGTCTTGTCATAGGTGTGTCTTGTCATAGGTGTGTCACAAAACAACTTCACGTATTGACTAGACCTGACGGAGAGAAATCCGACAAAATGTTCTGTCTTTAATTTTAGTCAGAACGGATTCGGTGAACAAAAAAAGGGTCCAGAAACACTATCCTGTAGACATAATCGTATAAGATTACGTCATACTACATTACATACCGGGAAAACATTGTCAGTCATCAAGATTGTCCTATCTTCCTTTGAACGTTCCATTCACTTTAGTTTTATATACTTGTAAGTGTGAAAAGACAAAAATTATTAAACAATTTGGTTAAAAACGAGGTTTTCTAAAAGAAAGACGACAAATATACTTACTACTTTTATGAAATTTCAAAGAAATTTAATACTAATAGGAGTTATAATCAAGAACTTCTTTCAGGTTTCTTTTCAAACTAACGTTACCTTATAAAGACTTATAATCATAAATCGACAAAAACTTTCCGAACAGAATTTTCGTTCGTAATTTCCTTTTCAATGACAAAGTCGATTTTCTTGTATAATTTAAAAATCTTACCGTCGACAACATATCAGTAAACACTTTGGCCTTTTTACTAGTGCACTTTTTTGACTGGGTTCGTGTTTTTTTGATTTCTACATAAAAGTCACAGAAGTGTATGACTTGACGTAGGATAGTTCACTGTCCCAACTGTCCTAACAAATAAGTTAGTTTTACAAAATTTTTACGAAAGAATACACGAAAGTTTCGTCTTAGAAAGACGTCGATGTCAGACGGAACAATTTCAGACGAAATTCCTTATTTGAGGAACTTTTCGGTTCATTGTTACATTCCGTCTCCTCCCTTCGAACCCTAATTCTGGACCTTTGTCTGTAGGATGTATAACGATGTCAATTATCGGACACTGGATCTGATTACTTCCCCAGGTCTTCCGGTCAAGTGACGACATTAAGAGTTGAAACGAATGTGGACCTGGTAACCATTTATAAGTCAGATCATTCTCTTCGGTTTGTCGTTTCCAAAACGGTGACTAAATATGGCGTTTAAATTGTGTCACTTGTACTTTCTTACATTTTATCTGAAAATGTTTGGACTATTACGGGATACGTAAGATGTCTTTAAACTCTTTTATTAATTTAGATGAAAACGGTAAAACACGGGTGTGTCGGATTGGGCAAATTTGTGGTGGTATTTAAGGTAAAATTAGTTTTGTCTTCTGAGATTTAGGAGAACTAAACTTTGACTCTAAAATCTACTGACTGAACCAAAAGTGAACATCTTTGTTAAATACTCAGAACGTAATACTTTTAGGATTTTATTTTGTATCACTTATAATCATTATTGTAGGAACAATTTACTTGTTTTGATTGTGGATATGATACATTTTCTCACAATGGTCCTTCAGTAAAATTATAACCGGGTAAATATCTTTTTCAGTATAAATATACTCTGTACAATGAAAATAAAGTAAAGACGTAATACGGTACTACCTCTGTCTTCTTATATACGATGATATTTCGTCTCTTGTAACCGTCTTTGGTTATTTGTGGTAAATTACAAAACCATGATTCTCAGACACCTCGTAAAGTAAAGTCTTTCCGAAATATTTTCAATTCACAAGACACCTGTAGTATAGAAAAACGGAAAAGTATACTTGTTTCGATCACCTCCCTTACCTTACGGTTGACTCGATAAAGTTTAGGATTTTCCACTACGACAATTTTACGACGTGAGTTATACGGTCGTTTAAACCTTTTGAGTCGTCACCGGTATCCTGACCTTTTCCAGTCAAAAGTAAGGTTATTGTTTTCGTTACGGTTTTTCACAAGTTTGATAATGTGTTGACGGGAGTAGAGTGTACGATCGTGTCATTACCAATTTTAAGAGGTTCGTTCCGAAGTTGTCACACACTTGACTCTTGAAGGTCTACAAATTCGACCTAGACCTTTTCCGTCTCCTCGGTCACTAGTTTAACGGTTGTAGACGACCTAGTATCTTTTTCGTTCTCTTAAGGTCTTTTTGTAGACGAAGTGACTGACGTGATTTCGGAAACTAACACACTTAGTGTTGTAGATGTTTTAAGACTTTCTCTACCCTAATGGTCTGGTGGAATGGACTGAGGACTTTTTCGATATACGTCCAGTTCTTCGTTGTCAATCTTGGTCTGTACCTTGTTACCGGACCAAGGTTTAACCCTTTCCTCATACAGTTCCGACATATAACAGTGAGACGGATAAATTGAATATACCTCTCATGTAGTACACTTTATCGAGTTCGACTTTAGTTCTAACGACCCTCTTTATAGTTATTAGAGTCTATATGTCCACTGTGGTGGGATTGTCGTCTTACGTTTCTCCTTGATTTCTTGGAGAACTACTTTCTCCTCTCACTTTTTAGACCGTATTTTGAGTTGTATACTTTTTGATTCTAGTACCGTAGACCAGGGTAGTGAAGTACCGTTTATCTACCCCCTCTTACCTTTGTCACTGTCTGAAATAAAACCCCCTAGGTTAGTGACACCTACCACTGACGTCGGTACTTTAATTTTCTACGAACGAGGATCTTTCTTTTCGATACTACTTGGATCTATCACATAATTTTTCGTCTCTGTAGTGAAACGACTGTTTCCAGACAGATCAGTTTCGATACCAAAAAGGTCATCAGTACATCTCTACACTCTCAGTCTGGTATTTCTTTCGACTTGTGGTTTCCTAACTATGAAAGTTTGACACCACGACCTCTTATGTGAACTCTCAAGGAACCTGTCCTTCCTCTAGTTTGGTCAGTTAGGATTTCCTTTAGTTGGGACTTATCGGTAACCGTTCCTGACTACGACTTCAACTTCGAGGTTATGAAGCCGATGGACTATGTTTCTCGGTTCAGTGACCTTTTCTGGGACTACGACCCTTTATGACTCCCGTCCTCCTCTTCCTCCAGTGTCTCCTACTCTATCAACCTACCGTAGTGGCTGAGCTACCTGCACTCAAATTCGTTCGAGGTCCTCAAGCACTACCTGTCCCTTCGGACCGCACCCCGTCAGGTACCCCAACGTTTCTTAGTCTGTGTTGACTCATTGACTTGTTTTGTCATTATAGTATCATTTTTTCCTTTCTAACTAATGATGTTCCTTAACCTTTTTTATACATAAGTAATCAAAATTTACATCTACTTTTATTAGCTCCGGGAAAAGAATTGTAAATGTGTTTTAAAGGTTCAGATTGATTTTAAGTCAGTGGTATGTACATAGACTTTGTATGAGATAAGTTTCGGATCAGTCCTATGATCTTAATGTCTATCCTTATTTGTATTAACTAGACTGACTGTGTTCGTTTTAACATTAGATACTGTAAGATCGAAAGTAAGGAGGTGTCTTTGTGACCCCTCTTTTCCCCCTTTCGTCGTTGATATACTTGGTTGAAACAACCTTAAGACCTTTTGTCAGTTTCCAAATGTCGTTGGTTGTGTATCGGGTCACTTCTTTTGGGTAGCAGTTTTACCGTCTTTTTACACTGAAAAATGGGTGGGAACGGAGGACACGTTACCACCCGAATAAGAATTTTATTCTCTTCGGACCAAAGGTAAAGGGAAGGAGTTTGGTCTTCTCCTTCTTATCTGAAATGAACGTTTAATGACGGAAAAGATTAGACAGAAACCCTAATGTTCCAAACTAAGTTCGACAAGTAGTAACAAAAAGTATTGAACCTTTGTCCGTTCTTTTCCATCCGTGACGGACACTTTCGACGGGCTACTGATGTCTTAACGTCCGTGGATCTATGTCCGGTATATTCCGGGTCTCCTCTTTGCCCCCATTCTAAAAACTGTTTGGTCTACAAGTTTTCGTCAACATGGGTTCCTTACGTCTTACGGTTTACACACGTGTCTGTTTTTACCGAGTCTTTTCTAAATTCTGGAATCCGAAAGTACAACCAGACTAGGGATCCTATCTTCGTTCATACCGCTCTTACGCAATCCTGTGTCGATTTGACGTTTTTCCTCTTAACCGTAAGTCCCTTCAGAGATTTTAGTCTATTTGCTCTATTATCCCTGTCTCCAAAGTTACTAGTGTGTGTTCCTTATCCGAAACGTTTTTCCCGAACCTTCAGAGTTTTGGTTTACTTGTTGTCGGAAATCGACAGTCGTTGTTGACCACTTGACTCCTATTTTGTCTTACAATATAAGTCTTAATGTTATAACATTATCATTTCACGGGTCAAAAGTTGTTATTGTTGTTTGGACTTTCCGCATGTTTCTTTGTTCCTTTGTTCCAGTTAAGTTACTTTGTCTTTGACCGGACCTCCTTCGGATGTGTGTCTTGAATTGTCTTTTTTTAGCAATTAATACGAGTTTCTTGATTACTTTTAGTTCTTTCACTACTTATTTTACCCTTATGGTTACCTCTCTTTAATGTTTTTCCTTGGTTTCCTTAAGACCTCGTCTTTCAATTTTATTATTTTAAAGTGATCTCCCAACTTGTCATCTTAACTCGTTCGTTTTTTTGAGTAGTCGTTTTGACTTCTGTCCTGTCAACTTTAACGGTATTTTGTTTTTTAGATTCCCTAAACGTTCTATGGGAGTTTACCTTGTTCTTTGTAATGTCCTCAGGTTCCTCCTTTCTCTTTTGATATATTACTAATAAACTTATTTATTACTGTTCGAACGGTTTAAACTACATTCTACACCTACATCTACAGGTCTCCGAGTTACTTGTGGTTTATCCCATTTCATTTTTTTATGTAGTATCAAACAGAAGTTGGATCCTGGACCCTAAAAAGTTGGAATTACAATGTTTTCACTATACCTAAGTCATTTTTGGTGTAAAGTTCAAAACTTAAAACTAGAAAAGGGTCCAATCGTTATACGTTACTCTACGTGAATACGACTGACCGTCACTATCTCTCGCTGTCGAGGGTCAGTCGGTGCACTAGTACTCCCATTTGTAGATTATATGAATGTCAGTAAGACAAAAAGTCGTGTCATAAGTTAATGTAGTGAAGTTTTATCCGAATCATAATCTACTAAAAACGATTACATTAACAAGTCTCATGTAAATTCCATCCTATCCGAATCGATACTCCAAGTCATCCTATCCATATATTTTATGTAAAGTTGAATACTATAACAGTTGAATGGTACCCAAATAGTTATATGTTGGGATGACATTCAGTTCCTTCTAGACATATTAATTCGATATGTTTTTCTTTCTTAAACTTTCGTCGTTCTTACTTCTCTGAGTATTTCGAAGGATACACCGAGTCACCATTTCTTAGGTGGACATTTTCACCCTCTGCACCCGAACTGGAGCTAGGCCCTTCTAAGGTACAAGACGTCTCGTTGATTCGGACTGATTCGGACACACGGTGGTGATAACTCGGACACGACATCTCAGACCCTCTGTTGAGGACTCGAATATACGGTGTTGATCACTTCGACCACGTGAGATCTTGGACGCGAGGTGTTGTTCTCTCCGGTGGTGTTACTCGTCGGACCCGTGGTGTTGATCTTTCATCAAGGACGAACGGTGTTGATCTCTTTTCGGGAACGTCGTTACTTCTGGATCGTGTCGGTTTTCATTTTTTTTAAATTTCCCTAGAAGTCATTCTAATAGTCTAAGGAGTAGTCTTTGGTACCTCCCGTTTACCGTCATCAAACTATATAAGTTTCACGATTTTCTTTTTTGACAGTTGGATTTTAGAAAATAGACCGTTTTGATAGGTAGTTTTTACTCCCTCTTTACTTTGGTAATAGTCTATTTTCGTCCTTCTCTGATAATGTTGATCTATACGGGACTTTCTCTACGATTTCCCTTAAGAACCTCCTGTTTCCTATCCTTGTCCTTTGGTATTTTTCTTTAATATGAGACGTCATTTCCATATGTACTTGTTAAGGTCTTTGTTCATATTGAGACTACAAATTGAGATAAAAGGTGTGTTGAATCCTTGGTCGCATATTTTTGTCAATGACCAAATACAAAAGGCTGTGTTACGAATTTTTACCTTAGGACACTGTAATTACCGACTTTCCCTCGCTTCCGTTTCAATGTATTCTCGTTCCATCGTTTCAAAGATAATTGACAACTTGAATTCGACGATATTTAAGTTTAATCACAATAATGAAATACTGCAATTTGTCTTAGGGGTACCATTGGTGTTTCTTTATCGATGTCCTCTTAAGGGAACATCAGGTCACCAATCCTGAGACGTGAGAGTTACGATTCTAGGATCCAAGTCAGGGACTAATCCCTTGATTCTAGGGTGTTCGACACTTCACGTCGTCCCCCTTTTTTTTTTTTTGTTGACGGTTTTTTCATCGATATCTTATGGATGTTTTTTCCCCTTAAATGTACAAAGTGATGTTTTTTTTTTTTTTCGTTTTGTGTTTTCTGTGATTGTTCCTCGTTTTTAGGTACTTCGGAAATCTTCTCTTTATCGTTTTACTGTATTCAAGAAGGAATGGTTGTTAATGAAATTGGTATACAACAGATGTTCTCTGACTGAAGTCTAGGTTTATCCAATTTTCATTTTCCTACCTATCTATCTATAAGGTACACTTATCATTAGTTTTTTCTTATCATATGATAATAGTCTGTTTATCTGAATATTGTAAACACTTAAATTTCTCTGTCTTTTCCTACAGGATATCCCAAAATATACTGTCGATATTGTTAATTATTTGTAGATATGTAGATTATTGTAGGAGTTTTATGTAATTCGTTTTGTGTTGTACGTAACGAGAGTGACGTAGAGTATTCTCTTATAAAATCGTCATTAACAAATGGAATTCTTTCTTTTGACTTTAGTTGTAAGATTGAAATATTGAATTCCTTGATCTTTTTCTTCTTACCTGATTCGGGTGTCGGTAATCTTATTACTCTTGATTCTATTCGTTTTATGACTTGTCTTTTAGTCTTTTAAAATTTGGTTTTCAATCAACAAACTTTTCCAATTATTTTACCTATTTGAAAATCGATCTAGTCATTGTCTTCTCTTCTCTGAGTTGAAGTTTTTTGTTCATACTAATTCCTATAATGATTACTCAGATGTTTTTATTTTTCCCAGTGTTCTTATGTTCTCGTCAACATTTACAGAACCTATTGGATCTAGACTACCTATATTAATATTTTTGGTATGGTTCTGACTAAGTACTTCTTTAATCCAGAAATCTCTGGATATTAATCTTTCCTCTAACTTAGTCGTCAGTTTTTGGAGGGTTGTTTTCTTTTAGAACGTTGGAAACTGAAAAGAGTCAACATGGTTTGTAAATTTCTTCTTTATTGTAGTCAGGAGTGTGAAAAGTTTTTTTTGTTAAGTTATACTCTCTTGTGAAGGATTAGGTGATATATTCGAATCATAATGGGACTATGGTTTCGGTCTGTTACTGTTGTGTTCTTTTCTTTCAATTTCTGGTTATAGGTACAACTTATGACTACGTTTTAAGAATTTCCTAATCGTTTGACTTAAGTTCTAGTGAAATTTTTAAAATATGTAAACTTGTGTACCCAAATAACGACATTACGTTCCTACCAGGTTGTCTATTTTTAGTTTAACTTATGTTATGTGGTGTAATCGTCTTACTCCCAGGGTACCCCTAGTATAGTAACTACGACTTTTTCCTAAACTACTTTAAGAAAAACTAACTTTTTTTGTTGTTGTGTGATCCTTAACTTCCTTCGATGGAGTTGTATTATTTCTGGTGTATACTTTGAGAATGTCGATTGTAAGATGAGTTACCTTTTCCTGACTTTAGTGCTTGTTCTGTTCCTACGTCGAAAATGATCAGGATAAGTCGTGTCACAACCTTCAAGTTCCGTCTCATTAATCAGTTGTTTTTCTTACTTTAATCTTTCTTACTTCATTTTAATAGAGACGTCTTATGTACCGGGATACACATCTTTTGTGTTTACTAGAGGAGTGGGGGTTTAGACAATCGTGATTCTTTTTTTTAGGTCGTTTCAAATCTATGTCTTCGTTGTGTGTTTTAGTCAACGGAAAGATATATGATTATACTTGTTGGGGTTTCTGAATTACTTCAGAATTACTTCTTCAACTACTGAACATGTAACTTTTGGTGTTCTGTAACGACTTACTGCAATTGCACTTTCAACGAGTCAGCACAGGCTGAGAAACGGTGAGGTACTTGATATGTCAGATACCTTAAGAGGTCCGGTCTTATGACCTTACCCATCGGAAAGGGAAGAGATCCCCTAGAAGGGTTGGGTCCCTAACTTGGGTCCAGAGGGTGTAACGTCCGTCTAAGAAATGGTCGACTCGATGTTCCCTTTTGGTTCTTATGACCTCACCCATCGGATAGGGAAGAGGTTGTCTAGAAGGGCTGGATCCTTAGTTTGGTCCCAGAGGACGTAACGTCTATCCAAGAAATGGTTGACTCGATATGGTCCCTTTCACTTTCTTTCTTTCACTTCAGTGAGTCAGCACAGGTTGAGAAACACTGGGGTACCTGATATTCGGATGGTCCGAAGAGGTCGGACCATCTCTTCGGACCTAAAATGTCCGTTCTTATGAACCCACCCAACGGTAAAGGAAGAGATCCCCTAGAAGGTCTGGGTCCTTAGCTTGGACCCAGAGGACGTAACGTCCGTCTACGAAAAGGGAGACTCGGTGGTCTCTTGAGTAATATGGTCCCTTCGACTATAATTACTACAATTTCTACTGTGGTTATTCAACTTTCTGTAGGGTATATTTGTCTGGCCTTCTGAATTATAACCATACTACAGTCATGATGGGTTTCACTAGATGTCTAAGTTACATTAAGTGAAGTTTTAGAGTTACTGTACGAAATGTCTATGTCTTTTTATTAAGTTCACCTTATAGATCCTAGGTTTATCCGTTTTGTAGAACTTCTTTCGACTTATGGTTTCTTAACTACGAAAACTTGACACCACAACCTTTTCTGAGAACTCTCAGGGAACCTGTCGTTCCTCTAGTTTGGTCAGTTAGGATTTCCTTTAGTTGGGACTTATAAGAAACCTTCCTGACTACGACTTCGACTTCGAGGTTATGAAACCGGTGGACTACCTTTCTCGGCTGAGTCACCTTTTCTGGGACTAAGACCCTTTCTAACTCCCGTCCTCCTCTTCTCCCACTGTCTCCTACTCTACCAACCTACCGTAGTGATTGAATTACCTATACTCAAACTCGTTCGAGGTCCTCTATCACTTCCTGTCCCTTCAGACCACACGACGTCAGGTACCTTAGTGTCAGTCTGTACTGAATCGTTGACTTTTTGTTGTTATTAGAATTTTTTCTAGTTTCAACCTTCTGAGTGTGAAGGACTAAAGTATAAAATGACGTTTCTATGTTATTAGTTTTGTCACACTATTACTTATTTTTGTCTGTATATCTGGTCACCTTATCTTATTTCTTAGGTCTTTAAAAGTGTATTTACCAGTTTACTAAACCTCCTTCGTGTGGTTCTGGTAAAGTACCCTTTCCTGTCACAAAAGTTGTTTACCACAACCCTTTTGACCTATGGGTGTACGGTCTCTTACTTCTACCTAAGAACGGATTGTGATATATGTTTTTAATCAAGTCTATCTGGTTTCTGGATTGGTATTCTGAATTTTGAGGTGAGAATCCTTTTTTTGTCCCCCTTTCAAAGTCTTGCAACCTAAATCCTCGTTAAAGAATCTATACTGTGGTTTCAGTATCCGTACTTTTCTCTTTTCTCTGTTTGACTCGAAGTTTTTAATCTGTAAACCTGAAAGGACCACCGTGTCACCTAATCTTAGACGGACGGTTACGTCCCTTGGACCCAAACTAGGGACCACGTCTTTCTAAGATGTACGGTGTCTCGTCGATTCGGGTTCGAGGTGTTGATGACTCGGACACACCGGGTTCATGACGTCAAGTACGTGGGACCTCTGGTACACGACGTTGGTGACATGGCGTACGACATTATGACTTCGGCTATACGAGGTGTAGGGTGCGAGACGTTGTTCTCTTCGGTGGCGTCATTCCTCGGGTGTGTGGTGTTCTTTCTCACCGGGGACGGACGGTGTCGGTTGCGTCTCTTTCGGGTGTGGCTCGTTGCTTCTGGGTCGTACCGGTCTTTGTCCATTCTGTAAATACATAGTTTCGTATGATAGTTGTCTCATTTTTTCCGTCAGGTGTCTTACCCTCTTTTGTAAACATCTAGTGTATAGACTACTCCCTAATGATGGGTAAATATGTGTGTGTGTGTGTGTGTGTGTGTGTGTGTGTGTGTGTATATATATTTTGAGGATTATACGTCGTTGTCAATATTTTCTGTTGGGTTAAGTTTTGACCCGTTTCCATCTGTCCATAGGTTTCTTCTATATCTACTGGTTAATCGTGTACTTTTCTACGAGTTGTAATGATTAGTAAACCCTTTACGTTTAGTTTTGGTGCTACTTTATCGCGAAGTATGGGTAATCTCACCGATAATAAAAAAAAAAATTCACAACTGTTCCTACACCTCTTTGATCTCACGTAACGATATTATATATGTATATATAAGTATATATATAAATATACTTATATTGCGTCATATCGACGACACCTTTTATCACAGTATCAAGGAGTTTATTAATTTATATATTAATTGTAAGCTATGATGAAGACCCATAAATGCGTTTTCTTATCTTTTGCCCAAACTTGTCGATAAACACCTACATACAAGGATTCTCTTAGTAGTGTTATCGGTTTTCCACTTTACTGAGTACAAGTAGACAACTATTTACTTATTTGTTTTACTCCATTTATACATATTACCTTATAGTAAGTCAGTATTTTTCCTTACTTTAAACCTATGTATGATATGACAACTACTTTGAACTTCTGTACCATTCACTTTATTCGGTGTGTGTTCTCCTGTTTACGTACTAAGTACATAAACATACTTTATGACTCTGAATTTAGTTCGTAACTCTTATAAGTCTACGAATCTCTAATTCGTCTTACAATCGATGGTACCCAGACTCATCTCCTCCCTTACTCCTCAATAACAGATTACCCATATCGTAAGTCATATCCTACTACTCTTTCAAGACCTCTACCTGTCACCACTACCAACTTGGTTTCCCTTATATGAATTCCGGTAACTTAACGTACACATTTTCCGATTCTTCACTTTCTTCGGTTAGACTTTTCCAATGGATGACATACTAAGGTTGATATACTGTAAGGTCTTTTTCGATATCTGTATCATTTTTCGATATCTCTATCATTTCCCGAGTCACCAATGGTGACTCTGACCCTTTCTCATCTACCTCGTGTCCTCTAAAAACCCACCACTTCAATAAGTCACAGTATGACATCACCACCTGTGTACTTTAGTACGTAAACAATTTTAGATATTTTGATTTTTTTTTTTTTTTTCTCTCTCCTCGGAATTACTTTTGATGCCTGAAGACAATGGTCGAAATGGTTTACGTAAGAAATATAACGAGGATTATTCTACTTTTGGAGTACTAGACATTTTAGCACGGGATTTTAATTTTCGGATTATCCCCTTTTTTCCAAACCTTAACATATTGGACTCGTCATTGTTTTTGTTCTTAGGATTTAGAGGTGATCATAGACGTGACTCTTAATCAGGTAGAAAACATATGAATTTGCAACCCCAACACGAAGAAGGAAAGTCTATATCTGGGACTTTAGTTAACGAGGAGTATCTTTGGTAAAAGTCCCGAAGGGACCGCCAGGTCACCGATCCTGAGATGTGAGAGTTACTTCCCCCGGAACCAAGTTAGGAACCAGTCCGTTGATCTTGGATGTAGGAGTTGATTCCTAAGGTGTACGTGTTGATTCTGGGTTACGTTGGTTAATTTATAAATAAAAATTTTCTTTGGTCAGAGCAATTGTAATTTTTGTCCTAGATTTCCATCGAGGGTTACTATCCCTATCTCGTCCTATCAATGTGTCCGTCGAAAACTGTAGGGTGATCCCTCAATATCTATCTCTTCCTTGAAACCCTCTAGTAACATTCGATTACTAGTGAGTTCTTTCGTTAGTCTGATAACACTTTGTCCGGACGAATTGTTGTTTTGGTGTGTTATTTTCGTATTCTATACGAGGTCAGGTCATTCACTTTTCACTCCGGACGTGAGACGACCAGGGCCAGTCGTACTTTTACTAGGAATCCTGTTCAGGGCATCGTGTATGGTTTCTGTCCTTATGTACCCGTTCCACGGTTTCGTCTTCTGGAGTAGTATGATTTTGGACTCCAATAAATTGTATAAAACTAGATACAATCAAATGTAATGGTGGGAAGACGACTACACCTATCGTGGTACTGTCAGGGTCAAACTGGTATATCCTAGTTTTTCAGGAGATGGACTGAACTCCTCCTCGATCACTACATTCGAACTGTAGGTGAGTTTCTTACTCCTTCTTTCGCCAGAAGAAGTTGGGAAAGATAAAAGGGAAACGAATATTTGTACAACGGGTGAATCAGGAGTCCCGTCTCCAGAGAACGGACGGACGAACATAGGAAGTTTTCGTAGGATTTGATATTTAGGTGAAGAATGGAGAGTGAAACAGGGAGTGACTTAAGGAAGACGTGGTTCTGTATTTTTCGGACACTAAACGATTCAGGACTCTACTCGATACGTCAAAGTGGAAGTAGTTAGTCACGAAAAAAGGATTATTGGTCCACTTTACAGAAGTACCAATTGAACGAGAAACGTCGAAGGGATAGGTCGAATTATGTCACTTTCGATGACTTTGTCAGTGAGAAACGGGAATTTCCTAAAAGCGAAAAGACAATCCCAGAAATATATAATGATTCTCAAAGAGGACTCGACACTCTTTCAAACGGAGATCAACGAAGTTGTATAATCAAATGACCCCCCTTTTTTTTTAGTACAAACTAAAAACTTGGGTACGTTGAAAGTATGTCCTAACTATAATGAAAGGATAAATGGTTGACGTTTATTCAATTATATACAATGTCTTTGTGTGTATGAAACGTTGTCCTACCTGACACAAAGTTCCATACTATTGAAAGTCAGAAAATAAATCTCTTGTTTCCTTCTAATTGAACAAATTAAATAAAATGGTAAATCACAAAGTGAAAGAACGGAAACATTGTTTCTTCGTTACTAAACCGAAGTGACACAATAAAGAAGTTACAAGAGGTACTGGATACCTTTTATTCTTAGTTCTACAAAAGAGGGAGAGTCAAAAAGAAATATACATGTTGACAGTTGTGTAGAAACAAATGTGTACATGTAGGTGGGGAACAAACACTTTTCAACTCCACTTGATCGGATCTTGTAGGTTTACTCGGAGAATTGTGTGGGGTCATGTGTCTTCTCAACATAGTCGTGGAGGTAAGTCTAGAGTGTCTTCACAGGGACGGAAAAGGGTGACGGATAAAAGACAATGGACTTCAAGATTGTTCGAACCACTTAAAAATTTTTCTATAATGTTTACTGTTTCTCCCAATTCTCCCTTTCTAACCATTTCACTCAGTGAGATTGTCGCTATTTTTACTTATTGACTACCGTCCTTTTGACCTCTTTCATCGTTTTTATTTTTGGTTCTATTTTTGTTTTGTTTTGGACACCGACCATAAATTGTATCCCTGTTGACCGAGGGAGTTCTCGGTTACTCGGGACTCGGACAATGGGGGATAGACACCTTCGTATTCATGTTATACTTTTTGAACCTGAACCCTTGATCTAAGTGGACCCGAATTTAGGACAGAATCGTGGAAAACTACATGCTAGAACTAAAATTGGAGAGATTTGGAGTTCAAAAGAAAAAGTATCTCTTCTTACGGTGAACGGAGTGTTACCCAACGTAAGTCAAGTCAAGTCAGTGAGTCAACACAGGTTGAGAAACGCTGCGGTACCTGATGTCGTACGTCCGAAGGGAGAGGTAGTCGTTGAGGGTCTCGAACGAGTTTGAGTACAGGTAGCTCAGTCACTACGGTAGGTTGGTAGAGTAGGAGACAACAGGGGAAGAGGAGGACGGGAATCAGAAAGGGTCGTAGTACCAGAAAAGGTTACTCAGTCAAGAAACGTAGTCCACCGGTTTCATAACCTCAAAGTCGCAGTCGTAGTCAGGAAGTGTCATTTATAAGTCCTAACTAAAGGAAATCCCACCTGACCAAACTGGAGGAACGTCAGGTTCCCTAAGAGTTCTCAGAAGAGGTTGTGGTGTCAAGTTTTCGTAGTTAAGAAACCGTGAGTCGAAAGAAATATCAGGTTGAGAGTGTTGGTATGTACTGATGACCTTTAAGGTATCGGAACTGATCTGTCTGGAAACAACCGTTTCATTACGGAGACGAAAAATTATACGACAGATCCAACCAGTATGGTTCCTCGTTCATCGAAAATAAAAGTACCGACGTTAGTGGTAGACGTCACTAAAACCTCGGGGGTTTTTATTTCAGACAGTGACAAAGGTAACAAAGGGGTAGATAAACGGTACTTCACTATCCTGGTCTATAGTACTATAAGTGTAAAACTTATAACTCAAAATTTGGTTGAAAAAGTGAGAGGAGAAAGTGAAAGTAGTTCTCCGAGAAATCAAGGAGAAGTGAAAGACGGTATTCCCACCATAGTAGACACATAGACTCCAATAACTGTAAATCATAGTAGACACATAGACTCCACTGACTATAAAGTGTTACCCATAATTCTGAATATTCTCAGAGGTTTCACTTAATGGTCGGTGTCACAGACCGTGGATGTCCATGAACTACAAGTGCCAAGGTATCAATGGAATGAAAGAAAAGTAAATTTCTCGATATGAAATTCTTGATCACACAATAACGTTATCCCTACTATACATTAGTGTTAGATTTACCTACGGTCCTGAATTTCGACATCCAAATGAATTACTTGTTTAAAATTTTTTACGGAACCCTCTAAATATAAAGTCTCCGTATGTTTCACTGTACTTACTTAGATAATCCTCACAATTTGACTTATTTCGAAATACCATACCACCGTTGTCCTCAAAGGACCACTTTTATCCAGTAATTATTTAAAATTTTATTGTACATGGTAGTACGAGACTAAAAGTATTGTTTATATTCGATTATCGTACTTCTTCCTCTTCCGTTACCGTTGGGTGAGGTCATGAGAACGGCCCTTCCAGGTACCTACCTCCTCGGACCATCCGGCGTCAGGTGCCCTAGTGATCCTCAGCCTGTGCTGAAGTGAAAGGTGAAAGTACGTGACCTCTTCCCTGACCGTTGGGTGAGGTCATAAGAACGGACCTCTTAGGGTCCCTACCCTCTCGGCCCACCCGACGGCAGATACCCCAGCGTGTCTCAGTTTGTGCTGACTTCGCTGCGTCGTCGTCGTCGTACTTCTTTAAGGGTTAGGGGTACTAGTCGAAACAAAAGTACTGTGTCTAGAACAGTGTACACCATTTCCGTAAATAAAACGAAAAGAATTTCATTACCGAAACGTCTATGACTCTGACAAACTGTAACTTTTTTATTCACCGGTCACTGGATTAAAACACTCGATACGGGTTGTGGAATAGGTCTAAAAATGGGGACCAACACTATGGGAAAAAAGGAGTAATTTTCTTCCGTCGTCAAATTATGAACTCAAGACTTTGAGAAGAGGGTTAATTAGGTCTCATGGAGACACATCTTTCCGAGGGTCCATCAAAGATAAAATAATGTTTGTACAGAAATATTTAACTTTTCTTCGGTTGAACGGAAAATCCACATACACCAAAGATTTTTTATTAAACTCAAAAATGGTAGGGTAACTTACTAGACTTTTTTTTAATTCTCCGTTTAGGAAACTCCTCTATTTGGTAACCACTTAATGTTCGTACCTATGAACACGTAAGTTCGCAATCACCGTCAGTCGGTAAGGGTGTAAAAAAGGACAGTGTAAACCGGGATAAACATGATTAGAAGGGTCAATTTTGGTACATACTATTATGTAAGTCAAGAGACTCTTAAAAAAGTGACCAATAGTAGTTCGTAAATTTTTTACTTACGTCAAGGTCTGTAATAGTAATGTTTATTGTCGTTTTTATTTTTTTTGGAGTAGTTTGGTAATTTTATGTACTGAAGTGGGTTTTCATCTTCTTATGTTGAGTTAGAGAACTATTGAGTTTACTATTAAAACTCATATAGTTTTACTTAGTAGACTATCATAGTAAATTATTACCGTAGAATCTGAAGGGACCACCATGGGACTGATTCTTAGGAGGACCGTTACGTTCCCTGTCTCCAGACTAGGGACCAACGCCTTCTAAAGTGTACGGTGTCTCATTGGTTCGGGGAGACGGCTTTTATGACTTCGGACGTTTGGGATCTCGGACGTTTGGGATCTCGGACGCGAGACGTTGTTCTCTGCGGTGACGTTACTCTTCGAACACGTGACGTTACTTCTCATCGGGGTCGAACAGTGTTGATCTCTTTTAGGCGTATGTCATTGCTTCTGGGTCACGTTGGTTTTTGGTTTTTTGACGTATAGAAAGACCGAAAAATAACACTTTATATGAATTATTTTAAATGGTAAAATTGGTAAAAGTTATACGGTCGTTTAAACCTTTTGAGTCGTCACCGGTGTCCTGACCTTTTCTAGTCAAAAGTAAGATTAGGGTTTCTTTCCGTTAGAGTTTCATACAAGTTTGATGGTGTGTTCACGTGAGTAAAGTGTACGATCGTTTCATTACGAGTTTTAAGAGGTTCGATCCGAAGTTGTCGTGCACTTGGCTCTTGAAGGTCTACAAGTTCGACCAAAATCTTTTCCGTCTCCTTGGTCTCTAGTTTAACTGTTGTTTTCTCAAGGTCTTTTCGGAGATGAAGACGAAAAAACTGATGTGGTTTCGGAGACTGACACACCTAGTGTTGTTTGACCTTTTAAAAATTTCTCTACCCTTATCGTCTGGTGGAATGGATGTAGGACTCTTTGGACATACGTCCAGTTCTTCGTTGTCAATCTTGGCCTGTACCTTGTTGTCTGACCAAGGTTTAACC
The DNA here is from genome assembly GCA_006410555.1 of Capra ibex. Taxonomy (NCBI): domain Eukaryota; kingdom Metazoa; phylum Chordata; class Mammalia; order Artiodactyla; family Bovidae; genus Capra; species Capra ibex. The sequence goes on from SJYO01014747.1 coordinate 27,210,486, forward strand.
CTTTCCTCATGTAGTTCCTACGTATGACAGTGGGACGAATAAATTGAATATACGTCTCATGTAGTACGTTTTACGACCTGACCTACTTCGTGTTCGACCTCAGTTCTAACGACCCTCTTTATAGTTATTGGAGTCTATACGTCTACTGTGGTGGGAATACAGTCTTTCACTTCTCCTTGATTTCTCGGAGAACTACTTTCACTTTCTCCCATTTTTTCAACCGAATTTTGAGTTGTAAGTTTTATACTTCTGGTACCGTAGGTTAGGGTAGTGAAGTACCTTTTATCTATTCTTTGTTACCTTTGTCACTGTCTGAAATAAAAGAACCCTAGGTTATAGTGACACCAACTACTGACGTGGGTACTTTAATTTTCTGCGAACGAGGACCCTTCTTTTCGACACTACTTGGATCTGTCACATAATTTTTCGTGTCTGTAATGAAACGGTTGTTTCCAGACGGACCAGTCTCGTTACCAAAAAGGTCATCAGTACATACCAACATTCTCAACTTGATATTTCTTTCGACTCGTGGTTTCTTAACTACGAAAACTTGACACCACAACCTTTTCTGAGAACTCTTAGAGAACCTGAGATTCCTCCAGTTTGATCAGTTAAAATTTCCTTTAGTTAGGCCTTATAAGTAACCCTTCCTGACTACGACTTCGACTTTGAGATTATGACACCGATGGACTACACTTCTTGACTGAGTAACCTTTTCTAGGACTACGACCCTCAGACTCGTTCGAGACCCTCAACCACTACCTGTCCCTTCAGACCGTACGACGTTAGGTATCCCAGGGTTTCTCAACGTGTACTGACTCACTGACTCGACGACGACGACTACGTCAATCCAATAAATCTTTGTTAAACTAAGAAAGTCAAGAACGAAAATACCAGACAATCCGTCCTGACCTCGTCATGACTTAGATCCCGATTAGTAAGGGGTGATGACTTCTTTGTTAGAAGACACATGTGATAATGAGTTACTTGTTAATCCTAAAAATCGGAATAATAACCCTTGTCCGTGAAAAGGATCGGAACACGTTTATCACCCATGGAGATTAGGATAGTCCAGTAAGAAAGGGATTATAGTTCATGAAAGGATCATATGTACACTAATAAGGAATTGACTTATGAACTTCTAGAGACTTTAAGAGATACACCGAGAGGAGAAAAGGTCACTTGATATAACTAATTCGGTGTAACTAGTTGGACCCAGTAGGTGGGTTGAAAGGGTACGGTGTCGTACCTTTAAGAGTTCCGTTATGAAACTCCCTTAGTAACCAAGTAGAGTAGACAAAAGTCAGAGAGTACTAGGAAACAAAGGACAACAGGTTACAGAACTTTTGGTAGTGAATTACATCTTACAGGAAAATATTTAACAAAGTTCCTCCTCCATCTAGGTCAGAGACAATGAGGTAGAACCAGTCTTCGTCTTCAGAGTACTATAAAAATTTTGTACTTAACTGGGTATACAAAGGTTTTCTAAACGAATAGGAATACCTATTTTTAGGAGAAGGACAGGTATATGGTCGGGTGAAGTTTAATGAAGACATTTTTAGTCAGACACTTTGTATTGATTGTAGTATTAAAGTGTATAACACTATTGTATCAAAAGAAACCCCCTTTTTCTACTGAACACAGTATGTCGATTACTCTTTAAGTAGAAGTCCATTTTTTGGGTATATTTTTTAAAAATCCCAGTTGTAAAAAACCTATCTAGGTTTAGGGTAATCTGTTGGTTGTAGATTGAACTCCAAAATTTTATATGTAAATAAAACTTAAATGAGTGGCACCACCTGTGACCATGACGAACAGAGATGGTTCAACTATAGTATGACCTGGCTTGACCGGGAGACTTCTACCGGGAAGGACTGTTATTTCTTCTTTCTTTGTGTGTTTACCTTTTACCCATTCACGTTTACGTCTTTCGTTCAAATTTAAACTTATATACCTCCAAATAAAAGAAAAGGCGTTGATAGACTTTGGCGATCTCGAAGGGATTTTGACACGGGGTAATAAATTGTTTACGCGGTCCCGTCCATCCAGTAGACATCCCCGAAGTCTACGACTACTACGGTGAATCAGAAAAAGGAAATTCTGTCGTCTTGACACGATAAAATTACATCGTAAAAACACGAGAAGAATTTCACCAATCAAAAGTAATAATCAACCCTAGGAATACCACCGAGTCTATCATTTCTTAGGCGAACGTTACGTCCTCTGGGTCCAAACTAGGGACCCAGCCACTCTAAGGGACCTCTTCCCTTACCGTCGGGTGAGATCATAAGAACGGACCTCTAAAGGTACCTGTCTCCTCGGACCACCCTAGGTACCCCAGCGTTTCTCAGTCTTAGATGACTCATTGTGAAATACACTGTACCCCACAGAAATGAGTTGATAACTTTTTGAGTTAACGTGGAAATTTTTTTAAATAAATAAAAACCGACGTGACCTAGAAGTCACAACACGTGTCCGAGAGAGATCAACTCCGTGCACCCCGACAAGAATCGACGCCGCGTGTCCGAAGAGTAACACCACCGAAGAGACCAACACCTCGTCTCCGAGATCCTCCGTACCCGAAGTCGTCAACACCACACACCCGAATTTACGGGGGGTCGTTCACGCTAGAAGGACCTGGTCCTTAATTTAGGTACAAGGGACGAGACCGTCCGTCTAAGAATTGGTGACCTGATGGTCTCTTCGGGAATAACTTACTGTTATAAATACGGAGTGAACGTGAAAAATTCCGATGTCAAGTAGCCAGAAAAAACAGTAGACCAGTTAATTATATCAAAGATTAATGTAAGTTTACGAGTACTGTCTCAAAAAATTTTGGTGAAAATTATAATTTATTCTATAACCTTACATGTGAACGAAAGCTAAAAAAAAGTCATTCAGTTACGGATCTCATAAATGGAATGTAATTACTTTTAATTAAGTTTTGGTGAAAAATGGTATCGTTTTACTTTACACAAAAGATTTTTATATGACTAAGGAGAAGCATTTTGTACTAACTAAGACGGATCTAAAGTCGTATACCCAATAGTAAAACCTGAAGTAAGTTTATACTGTAATTAATCAATAATTTAAAGTTTTCCCGAAATCGAATTTCGTTAAAGTTGGTGACTACCTGGATTTTTGATGATGTCATTTGTCCCTGAACAAATTAAGAACTTTCGTGTAAAGTCTGTCATACAAAGTGGACCAGTCATACGTTCTCAGATTTAGAATACTGATCTAAAATATTCGTTATCGATGAGTACAAAGAAAGTTTAATTAAGATGAGAACTAAAACTGTTCTGTGTTTAGTAGTACATCTTTATGGAAACGAACACAACAGTAAATTTTTACCTTTTCCAAGTCACCCATCGTACAAAATTGGTAAAGACTTTTAATAAGTTACAGTATAATAAAAACATTCTTAGAATTCCTACGATAAAAAGAGTCAATAATTTAAATGTAAGTAAAAGGTTAATTATACTTTCACAAATTACAAATGTATACCGTTTTTCAACGAAATAAAATTTTATTTCATGTGTAAATTTTTCTCACTTACTGTTATAAATACGGATCTCTCTTTATCTTATAGAGGACGGTACAGTCATTTGTTTCCGACAGTGTCAGTAGTCGGACGTCCGACGGGTGTCCGGCGACCACTCGGGACTCCCTTGAATCTTTCCTTTCTTATGGACGGTAGACTGACGACGGTGAGGGACATCACTCGGGACTCCTTTTGTCCTCCATTTTTGTGTCCTTTGACCGGGGTTTATTAATTTCACATATAGTTTCCTTACTAAAGTCACTTAGGTCTAAGAACGTAGAAGAGCATATGTCTTTTCACGATTGAAGGAATTGAATGACATCGACCAAAAGAAATTGAATTAATTGTTATTAATTTTCTGAATTTATAGAAAACTACAAGACTGATGGACGGGAAACAACGTTTTGAAGATAGATAGGATCGAGGGGGGAACGGAGTAACCTAGTTAAAAGAGTTCTAATGAACTCTACGACGGAGGGTCCGAACTTCAGGATTTTTAAGGACGGTTTTTTTGTGTATTGAGAGTTGAAAACCAACATTTATAAATTGAACTGTGGTCAAATTTTTAGTCACTATCTGGGAATGTACGCGTCGTGTTCTAAGTCAAGTCAAGTCAGTGAGTCAGGACAGACTGAGAAACGCTGGGGTACTTAGCGTCGTGCGGTCCGGAGGGACAGGTAGTGGTTGAGGACCTCAAGTGAGTCTGAGTACAGGTAGCTCAGTCACTACGGTAGGTCGGTAGAGTAGGAGACAGCAGGGGAAGAGGAGGACGGAGGTTAGGGAGGGTCGTAGTCTCAGAAAAGGTTACTCAGTTGAGAAGTGTACTCCACCGGTTCATAACCTCAAAGTCAAAATCGTAGTAAGGAAGGTTTCTTTATGGTCCCGACTAGAAATCTTACCTGACCAACCTAGAGGAACGTCAGGTTCCCTGAGAGTTCTCAGAAGAGGTTGTGGTGTCAAGTTTTCGTAGTTAAGAAGTCGAGAGTCGGAAGAAGTGTCAGGTTGAGAGTGTAGGTATGTACTGGTGACCTTTTTGGTATCGGAACTGATCTACCTGAAATCAGTCGTTTCATTACAGAGACGAAAACTTATACGATAGATCCAACCAGTATTGAAAAGAAGGTTCCTCAATTCACAGAAAATTAAAGTACCGACGTTAGTGGTAGACGTCACTAAAACCTCGGGTTATTTTATTTCAGACTGTGACAAAGGGGTAGATAAAGGGTACTTCGCTACCCTGACCTACGGTACTAGAAGTAAAAGACTTACAACTCGAAATTCGGTTGAAAAAGTGAGAGGAGAAAGTGAAAGTAGTTCTGCGAAAAATCAAGGAGAAGTGAAAGACGGTATTCTCACCACAGTAGACGTATAGACTCGAATAACTATAAAGAGGGCCGTTAGAACTAAGATGGAACACAAAGAAGGTCAGGTCGCAAAGAGTACTACATGAGACGTATCTTCAATTTATTCGTCCCACTGTTATATATCGGAACTGCATGAGGAAAAGGATAAACCTTGGTCAGACAAGGTACAGGTCAAGATTGACAACAAAGGACTGGACGTATGTCCAAAGAGTTCTCCGTCCAGTCCACCAGACCATAAGGGTAGAGAACTTCTTAAAAGGTGTCAAATAACACTAGGTGTGTCAGTTTCCGAAACCGTATCAGTTATTTCGTCTTTATCTACAAAAAGACCTTGAGAGAACGAAAAAGGTACTAGGTCGCCTACAACCGTTAAACTAGAGACCAAGGAAACGGAAAAGATTTTGGTCGAACTTGTAGACCTTCAAGAGCCAAGTACATAACCACTTCGGACCGAACCTCTTAAAACTCGTAATGAAATCATCGTACACTCTACTCACGTTAACACGCTATCAAACTCGTAAGAAACCGTAACGGAAAGAAACCCTAACCTTACTTTTACCTGGAAAAGGTCAGGACACCGGTGACGACTCAAAAGGTTTAAATGACCGTATAACTCACGTCGTGAAAGTGTCGTAGTAGAAAGTCCTAAACTTTATCGAGTTGACCTTAAGGTAGTGGAGGTGATCGAAACAAGCATCACTACGAAAGATTCCGGGTGAACTGAAGTGTAAGGTTCTACAGACCGAGATCTAATCACTAGTGTAGTAGTACTAATAGACCCAGTACTTCTAGAAAAAACATGTCAAGAAGACACATAAGAACGGTGGAGAAGAATTATAGAAGACGAAGACAATCCAGGTCTGGTAAAGACAGGAAATAGCTCGGGTAGAAACGTCCTTTTCAAGGGAACCATAGAGATTAAAAGAACTTCTCTAGAGATCAGAAAGGGTAAGACAAGAAAAGGAGATAAAGAAACGTAACTAGTGACTTCTTCCGAAAGAATAGAGAAGAACCATAAGAAACCTTAAGACGTAAGTCTACGAATATAGAAAGGAAAATAGGAAACAAAAAACGGAGAGAAGAAAAGTGTCGATAAAGATTCCGGAGGAGTCTGTCGGTAAAAAGAAAAAACGTAAAGAAAAGGTACCCCTACCAGAACTAGGGACAGAGGATATGTTGCAGTACTTGGAGTAAGGTATCAAATAGTCCGTGAGGTAGATAGTCTAGATCCGGGAATTTAGATAAAGAGTGAAGGTGACATATTAGTATTCCCTAAACTAAATCCAGTATGGACTTACCAGATCGTCAAAAGGGATGAAAGAAGTTAAATTCAGACTTAAACCATTATTCCTCAAGTACTAGACTCGGTGTCAGTCGAGGGCTAGAACAAAAACGACTGACATATCTCGAAGAGGTAGAAACCGACGTTTCTTATATTAGTCAGACTAAAGTCACAATTGGTAGACCACTACAGGTACACATCTCAGAAGAGAACACAACAACCTTCTCCCACAAACGATACTGGTCACGTAAAAGCACCGTTTGAGATAATCAGAAACGGGACGAAGTAAGGCGTAAGGTTCCGGTTTAAACGGACAATGAGGTCCACAAAGAACTGAAGGATGAAAACGTAAGGTCAGGGGATATTGCTTTTCCTGTAGACAAAGCCCACAATCAAGATTTTCCAGAACATCCTGAAGTGTCTCGGCAAGTTGAAGTCGAAGAAGTCGCAATGACCAACCCCGTATCTGAACCTAATGACACTATAACTTACAGACTGTCTTACACCAGGTGACCTCTTCCCTTACCGTTTGGTGAAGTCATAAGAACGGAACTCTTGGGGTACTTGTCATACTTTTCCGTTTTACTATCCTATGACTTTCTCCTTGAGGGGTCCAGTCATCCACGGGTTGTACGATGACCTCTAGTCACCTCTTTATTGAGGTCTTTCTTACTTCCCTACCTCGGTTTCGTTTTTGTTATGGGTCGACACCTACACTGACCACTATCTTCGTTCCAGGCTACGACATTTCTCGTTATAACGTATCCTTGGACCCTACAGTCCAGGTACTTAGTTCCGTTTAACCTTCACCAGTTTGTCCTCTACCGTTCCCACTTGCAGCTGTAAGATCCTTAGTCTCTTGATTTTACCTGACCTTACTCACTTAAATTGAGTCTACTGGTAATATAGAGAATGACACCCGTCCTTAGGGAGTCTTCTTTACCTCATCGGTAGTACCAGTTGTTCTCAGGCTTTACGTCATGAACCTACGTTGGAGTCTTTGTTGTCTTACTAGAGACAAGTAAAGGTTCGTGTTCTAATCTTTGTCCGATAATTGTAAGGTACGGAAGAACCTCACGAAGGGAAAGAGAAGGGTGGTGTTCATTGGTAGTAAGACATAAAACACGATTGGTCAGAGAATGAACTTGGTTAGTATATATAGTGGGATTGGTTATGTAATAAATCAAAACAGAGCAAAATTTGAAAAGTACTCACCCTAGTATAACAATGTAAAAGAATCCACTGAACGAAGAAAGTGTATTTTAATACAAAGATTCTAAATGGGTCCGTGAACTATGGTTTGTCCCAGGAGACCTCGAGGACCCGTGTTTCGGAAAGACACAGAGAGTAAAGAAACTAATGTCCTTTATCGGAAAAAAAGTCGGAGATACTTAAAAGGACTTAAGATTACCCGTCTGAGTTCGTCGACAATTAATCCCTTCCCTCCCTTACGATCTGGTCCTTCTTTGTTTGTCAGTTCTCTTTGTCATCACGTCGGAACCCTGTTCCAGGACCAAGACGTAGTCGCCTTTGTGTGTTATAGAAACTCGACAAAACGTCTATGACTTTGGGAGAGGTCCACCCTCTTTCAATCTACCATACGATAGGTGTTCGTACATCTAGGTCTAGTCAACCTTGGATTTCCGACTACTACACCTGAGGCTGAATAGAATGGTGGTTAGGTAGTCTTCTTACAGGTGTTCGACTAGTGTGGGAAAATTTTAGTAATGATCTTTTGAAGATTGATAGGAGAGGTTCGACCCTGTGTGTCAAAAGTTTCGGTTTCAGGTGACACAGGAGGAAACGGACCATTTCATTATTTCGATAGGAAAAATGGAATGGGTTTTGACAGAGGTTCTAAGTTAAGCCGTGACTACATGTCTCTTCGACTCGAAAGTCTTAGTGTCAAACACATTGACACTAAGTAAAGTCGAATATATAATGGAAAATTATCGTTATATAGTGTTGAACCACAGGTAAGAAAACAACTACCCATGAACCCATTGATTATTTAGTAACGAAAGAAAGTGTAAGTTTCAGATGAAATTTATCTGAATGAGGTTTATAAATCCACAAAAACCGTACTACTGAAATCACTTACAACCAGATGCAATGGTCAAATCTTTTCAATTCCATTAGTACTATCATTGCTTCTTATTCTAGGAAAGTTTTTTTTTTTTTCTAGGAAAGTTTTTACTGTAATTAAATTATTGTTTTTATTTATTTTCTATGTTAAATCATTGTTATTGACGTAATCTCTTTATTGAGATTTGTCTTTTGTACTAGACCTTTTTATTAGATCTCGATTTCCCGTATAACTAATAAATCAGTTTGTTATTGATGATACATAATGAAAAAAGAAAAGTTTTCGTACAAAGATAAAACCAATGGACGTCTCCTTCATCTCCCGAGGTTCCTATTCTCAAGGATCTTCTTGTCAGTTACGGTGCTTTCGACACTTGTCCAGTGAAAATCAAACCTATGACCTCGAACCCTCTTTTTAGAGAAGTGTTGCTCGAGGACATATTAAAAGTTACGTAGATACCTTTTTTTTTACAATCTATGTCTCAACGTAAGAAACAAGGTAATTGATTATATCCTTCGTATTCAAAAGGTCGACCATACTTTTTTTTTTTCTGATTAAAAGTCTAAGACTTGTATCTGATCCTTACGATATGATACTACGAGTGTCTCGATGTCAATATTATTTTGTTTAATCGTAGACGTCAGACTAGAAATGAGAGAAGGAAAAGGTCAAAAGTTTGACGAATCTTTGAGGTCTCTTCAATATCTTATAAGTCAGGAAAATAGAAGGTATAAAAGTTATACATTAACAGATGTGAAATCCAAGTAGACTTTAAATAAAACAATAGAGACTACATCTACACTAAGATTCACATAAAAAGGAACTGTTACGATTTATCGATAAGGTTGGGGTAAATAATTTATTAGTAAGAGAAGGGACGACAAATTGTCACGGAGGAAATTATATACAGTTCAAACATATTCACTGTTGTCAAGAAATGAGAAGTCACTAAATATGTAGATTAGAACCCGAAGATGGAATGACGAAGTTATGACAATGAAATACAAAATCATAGACCATCAAGATGAGGAATATAATAGTGAAACGAAAAGATCTCTAAAACACTATAAAAGTAAACGGTCGGTTTATAAAATTCGGGTAAATGAAAGTCGAGAAATTTTGATACACTGTCTTTAGGTATTAGAAACCATTATAGTGGGTCAACGAAAGAGGGACAATCATACAAGTTTCTAATATTTTGTATTTTTAACTATACTTAATCACTCAAACCGTGGTCTAGTTAAATTAAAAAAGTATAAACGTCAAATCTATTTATTATCATAAAATTATATATGATTACAAATAAATATTTCGTTGGGTGTTTCAATTTGTCATTTGATATGAATCGTTTTTAAAACACATTTTTTCATACACACACATATATAAGAAGTTCCATCGTAATGGTTTTGGTCTTTATAAACAAGATAAATTAATTAAGAGGAGGGGTAGAGAAAGGTCAAATCTTTGATAAATATTTACAATGGAAGAAAAGAGGGTAAGATCTGATTATTCCTACGTCCGGATCTTTCAATGTACACTTGATTAATGATTGTTTCGAACCGTTGATTACACTATCCGATTATTTCGTCATATGTTTATTTATTCTCTTTTCTTATAGTTCAATGTCGTGTCCATAGTTAAAATGAATTTACTCGCATACTTTCTACAAAATACTTGGAGTTCAGGATGACTATCTTTCTTTCACCACAATAACCAATCTCGAAGGTGATCTCCCCCACAGTCAAACTGGTTGCGTCGTTAAGGGTAAGAGAGTTTGATGACATTTGTACCTCAACTCCTCTGTGTCTCTCCTTCTCTTTCCTGTCTTATACTCACCGTTTGACTTTACCTTCATTTTGTGAAATCTTTCGTGTTAATGGATTTCAGATTTATTTTTTATGAATAAAAGGGGTATCTAGTTCAGTGGACGCAGGACTCTTTAGACATACGCCAAGTTCTTCGTTACCAATCTCGACCTGTACCTTGTTGTCTTACCAAGGTTTAACCTTTTCCTCATGTAGTTCCGACATATGACAGTGGGACGATTAAATTGAATATACGTCTCATGTAACACACTTTATGGTCCGACCTACTTCGTGTTCGACCTTGGTTCTAACGACCTTCTTTATAGTTAATGGAGTCTATGTGTCTACTGTGGTGGGAATACATCCTTTCACTTCTCCTTGATTTCTCGGAGAACTACTTTCACTTTCTCCTCTTACTTTTTCGACCGAATTTTGAGTTATAAGTTTTTTGTTTCTAGTACCATAGGACAGGGTAGTGAGGTACCGTTTATTACCTCTTTGTTACCTTTGTCGTTCTCTGAAATAAAAGACCCGAGGTTTTAGTGACGTTTACCACTGACGGTGGTACTTTAATTTTCTGCGAAAAAGGAACCTTCCTTTCAATACTGGTTGAATCTGTCATATAATTTTTCGTTTCTGTAATGAAACGGTTTTCCAGGCAGATCAGTTCAGTTTTGATACCAAAAAGGTCATCAGTACGTACCTACACTCTCAACCTGATATTTCTTTCGACTCACGACTTCTTAACTACGAAAACTTGACACTACAACCTCTTCTGAGAACTCTCAGGGAACCTGACGTTCCTCTAGGTTGGTCACGTAGGATGTCCTCTGGTCAGGACCCACAAGTAACCTTCCTGACTACAACTTCGACTTTGAGGTTATAAAACCGCTGGACTACACTTCTCGACTGAGTAGACTTTTCTGGGACGACGACCCTTTCTAACTCCCGTCCACCTCTTCTCCCACTGTCTCCTACTCTACCAACCTACCGTAGTGTCTGAGTTACCTGTACTCAAACCCACCTGAAGCCCTCAACCACTACCTGTTTCTCCGGACCACACGACGTCAAGTACCCCAGCGTTTCTCAGCCTGTACTGACTCGTTGATTTGACTTGACTTAAGAAATACTCTTTCTAATTTTTTTTTTGTTTGATATTTGAGTAATGAGTTTAAAGAATTCCGACCAAGTTCAAATCCATCCTATCTTGAAGTTCCTTCTACTGTTTGATCGACTACATTGATTGATATACAATCAATTTAGTATCCTCAACCTACCTCAGTTCTCTTACCATATTTATATTTGACTCACCAGTCCACTCCAATATGTGGCTGTCTGTTTTTTTCCGTATATTTCCTTTGGTTAGTTGTGATCTCACGACAGGTGACAGAATGTCGTGCCGGTTCGTTTGTGTACGAGAACACTCTTTTAGTGTTCTACCATAGAAATTTATTTCAGTTCTTTTTTATGTAGAAAAACAATAAATCGATCAGTATAGTCTTAAATCTCCTTTTTGGTTCTCTTTAAATTTATAATACAACAATAGGTTCTTCATCTTTACTGATTGGATTTTTAATTGAACTTTAAAAGTCTATATAAATGTTTTTTATTTGTATCGGATGGTTACTCATACATGTTCCTATGGTGAAAATAGTAAAATTAAATAAATAAAATCAACCTTCGATTAATTAAATGTTATAACATCACCAAAAACAGTATGCAACTATACTTAGTCGGTACCCAAGTGTACACGAGGGGTAGGACTTGGGGGGAGGGTGGAGGGAGGGGTAGGGTAGGGAGACCCCGTGGGGTCACGTGACCGGGACTCGTGGGACAGAGTGCGTAACTTAGACCTGACCGTTAGATAAAGTATATACTATTATATGTACAAAGTTACGAGAAGAGAGTCTAGTAGGGTGAGAGCGGTAGAGGGTCTCAGGTTTTCTGACAAGATATGTAGACACAGAGAAAACGGTAGAACGTACATCCCAATAGTAATTGTAGAAAGATTTAAGGTATATATACACAATCATAAGACGTAACCACAAAAAGAAAGACCGAATGAAGTGAGACATATTATCCGAGGTCAAAGTAGGTGGAGTAATCTTGACTAAGTTTACATAAGAAAAATTACCGACTCATTATGAGGTAACACATATATATGGTGTCGAAAGAATAGGTAAGTAGACAACTACCTGTAGTTCCAACGAAGGTACAGGACCGATAATATTTGTCCCGACGCTACTCGTGACCCCAGGTACACAGAGAAAGTGAGGACCAAAGGAGTCACACATGCACGTCGTCACCCTAACGACCCAGTATACCGTCAAGATAAAGGTCAAAAAATTCCTTAGAGACGTGACAAGAGGTATCACCGACATGATCAAACTAAGGGTGGTTGTTACATTTTCACAAGGGAAAAGAGGTGTGGGAGAGATCGTAAATAACAAACATCTAAAAACCTATCGTCGGTAAGACTGACCATACTCTACCATGGAGTAACACCAAAACTAAACGTAAAGAGACTATTACTCACTACAACTCGTAGAAAAGTACACAAACAATCGGTAGACATACAGAAGAAACCTCTTGACAGACAAATCGAGAAACCGGGTAAAGAACTGACCCAGTAAATAAAAAGACCTTGACTCGAAGTCCTCAACGAACATATAAAAACTCTAATTAAGAAACAGTCAACGAAACAAACGATAATAAAAGAAGGTAAGACTTCCGACAGATAAGTGAAACCAATATCAAAGGAAGCAACACGTTTTCGAAAATTCAATTTAATCTAAGGGTAAACAATAAAAACGAAAATAAAGATAATGAGACCCTCCACCCAGTATCTCCTAGGACGACACTAATTACAGTCTCTCACAAAACGGATACAAAAGGAGATCCTCAAAATATCAAAGACCAGAATGCAAATCTAGAAATTAGGTAAAACTCAAATAAAAACACATACCAAATCTTTCACAAGATCAAAGTAAGAAAATGTTCATCAACCAGTCAAAAGGGTCGTGGTGAACAATCTCTAACAGAAAAGAGGTAACATATAAGGACGGAGGAAACAGTTTCTATTCCACAGGTATCCCACACCTAAATAGAGACCCGAAAGATAAAACAAGGTAACTAGATATAAAGACAGAAACACGGTCATGGTATGACAGAACTACTGACATCGAAACATCATCTCGGACTTCAGTCCGTCAACTAAGGAGATCAAGGTAAGAAGAAAGAGTTCTAACGAAACCGATAAGCTCCAAAAAACATAAAGGTATGTTTAACACTTTAATAAACAAGATCAAGACACTTTTTATGGTAACCCATCGAACTATCCCTCACATAACTTAGATATCTAACGAAACCCATCATATGAGTAAAAGTGATATAACTAAGAAGGTTAGGTACTTGTACCATATAAAGAGGTAGATAAACACAGGGGAAACTAAAGAAAGTAGTCACAAAATATCAAAAGATATATATCCAGAAAACAAAGAAATCCATCTATATTAGGATTCATAAAATAAGAAAAGTAACGTTACCACTTACCTTAACAAAGGAATTAAATAGAAAGACAAAAGAGTAACAATCACATATCCTTACGTTCTCTAAAGACACACAATTAAAATATAGGACGTTGAAATGATATAAGTAACTAATCGAGATCATTAAAAGACCACCTCAGAAATCCCAAAAGATACATCTCTTAGTACAGTAGACGGTTGTCACTCTCAAAATGAAGGAAATGTAAGACCTAAGGAAAATAAAGAAAAAGACGAGACTAACGACACCGGTTTTGAAGGTTTTGATACAATTTATCATTACCACTCTCACCCGTGGGAACGGAACAAGGACTGAAATCCCCTTTACAAAAGTTAAAAAGTGGTAACTCCTATTACAAACGACACCCAAACAGCATATATCGAAAATAATACACCTCCATACAAGAAAGACAAAGACGAAAGAACTCTCAAAAATAGTATTTACCTACACCTTAAAACAGGTTCCGAAAAAGACGTAGATAACTCTATTAGTATACCAAAAATAGAAAGTTAAACAATTACACCTCATAATGTAACTAACTAAACACCTATAATTTCTTAGGAACGTAAGGACCCTATTTCGGGTGAACCAGTACTATATGTTAGAAAAATTATACAACAACCTAAGACAAACGATCTTAAAACAATTCCTAAAAACGTAGGTATAAGTAGTCACTATAACCGGACATCAAAGAAAAAAACACCGTAAAAACAGTCCAAAACCATGATCCCACTACCACCGGAGTATCTTACTCAAACCTTCAAATGGAAGAAGACCTTCTCAAACTCATTCTGTCCACAATCGAAAAGAGATTTAAAAACCATCTTAAGTCGACACTTCGACAGACCAGGACCCGAAAACAAACGACCTTCTAAAGACTAATTTCAAAACTAAAGGTACGAACACTACCCAGACAATTCTAGAAGATAAAGAAGGACCAAGTCAAAACTTTTCAATATGAAAAGATTCTTAAACAGGTAAAGAAGGTTCAACAGGTAAAATAACCGTATAGCAACGACTATCATCCGACAATACTAGGAAACATAAAGACACAACAGACAACACTAAAGAGGTAAAAGTAAACATTAAAACAACTAAACTAAGAAGAGGGAAACAAAGAACAACTCAGATCGATTACCAAACAGTTAAAATAAATAGAAGAGTTTCTTGGTCGAAAACCGAAACAACTAAAAACGATACCAGAGAAAACAAAGAAAACGTAAATAAAGACGGGATTAAAAATGCTAAAGAAGGGAAGATGATTGGGACCCCAAGAAGTAAAGAAGGAAAAGATCAACGAAATCCACGAAAATAAATAAACTGAAAAAAGAACGAAGAACTCCATTCGGACATAACGATACTTGAAAGGGAAATCGTGACGAAAATATCACAGGGTGTCCAAAACCCAATAACACAAAAGTAAAAGTAAACAAAGATACATATAAAACTAAAGAAGATACTAAAATACCAATAAGTCTTCGTACAACAAATCGGAGGTATACAACCTTAAAAATTATCAAAAAAAGGGACATTAACTCTAGATTAGAATGACGTAACACCAGTCTTTTCTAACCTTACTAAAGTTAAAAAACTTAAATGGTTCCGATCTAAATACCGGGTCCTACACTCCTAGGACGAAAATTTCGAGCTCGAGTAAACACTTTTACAATGCTGGGTCAATACTGTGTTTATAGTTTGAAGTCCGTTTCAGTCGAGGAAATTCCTATTTATTTATTCCCACTTAATCCCGAAGGGACCACCGAGTCGACCATTTCTTAAACGGATGTTACGTCCTCTGGACCCAAGTCAGGGACCCAACCCTTCTACATGACCTCTTTCCAATGGGTTAGGACATAAGACCGGATCTCTTAAGGTACCTGTCTCTTCGGACCACCCGATGTCAGGTACCCCAGTGTTTCTCAGTATGTACTGACTCGCTGAAAGTTTTTTTTTTTTTTTTTTTGTGTTCCGTCCCCTCCACTTGATTCTAAATCTGTCTATTACTTTATCATCATGGTCAACTTCGTTTTATCTTTCCACTCGGTAAACATGGTGGTAAAGTACATCTTGATTCATCGGAAGTCAGAAATACATTGAAGGAACGATTAAATAAAAACCTGTAGTAAAGACGTGTCTGACGGTTCATCGTTTGTCAACACGGTAGATGGCTCCATTTATGGTTCATGATCCTAATACGTGTAAAAGGACCTTGACTTTCTACTTACGACCTTGTCCATGATCTCTAAAGTTTTAAGTCTTAGGTTCTGTATACACAACCAAAAGATCGACTTGTGGTGGTTGTTAGAGAGGAATTTGGGTCTTCGATACAATCATGTGACCTGTACTTTATTTAAGTAATCTGAGGTGTCGTAAGTTCCATTCAACAATCTTGGTTCCAAAATTAGTACATTTGTTTGTCACGGTATATCGAGATTCTTTCTCATAACCTGACACTCGATCTTTTTGGACTAAAGAACTAGGTGAGAATACTGAACTACCACACTGGAAGTCGTTCAGTGAGTTTGAGACATTCTGACATTTTAGTTTTATTGTGGACGACATCGATAAAGTATCCGGATAACAGTCTTAGTTTGTTCATTACAGATTTTCACGAAACTTATACCTTTGTGTGATATTTTCACTTTGACTTTAATCAATGAAATGTTTCCGGTACAAATGTAGAGTACATACTGATGTACCTTATTTATGACTTCTTTTCAATATCGGTCTTTTTTAATTTTCCAAAAGTCTTTATTATTTGTTAATATCTTCTCAAGTGATTGGTTCATCTCTGAACTACAGTTACGGTGAACTGAACCCGTTTAGATAGGATCTTTCTTTTTCATATTATAACCGTATACGATTTTAACTGAAGGTTCAAACTAAGGATGAAATGTCGTTAGTTTCAAGTTAGACTTTGGGTACTTTTTACCGTTTTCATTTAGGTTTTATTTTATTTTGATAATCTCACAAGTTTTTTTGTACTTGATTATTCGTGTACTCGAATTTAGGGAAATCACTAGGTCTCGGTCTATTGGTATGTTTTTGTACGGTTGTAGGATACCTTGAGGATGATATAAAAATATCCAGTTCTTAAATCCCTTCTGACTAAGAAAATAATCGATTACGGTATTTACACGGTATTTACATTAAAGTGATTTGTAATTATCTAAGAATTATAATTCATTCTCTGTGAATCGATTATAAGTTGAAACGTTTTCAAAACGAATTATTTTATAAATATACTATAATCGTGGGAATTTTTGGTTATTTATAACGTGAAGTTTTCACATTTCATATTAGATTCAGGTTATTTTTTCGTTTTAGATAATCCAAGAAGGTTCCACCTGATAATTGGTCTATTAAGTACACGACTTTACCTGATGTCTAATAGTCAAGTCAAGGCAGCGAATCAACACAGACTGTGAAACGCTGAGGTACTTAGCGTCGTGCGGTCCGGAGGGACAAGTAGTGGTAGAGGGCCTCAAGTGAGTCTGAGTGTAGGTAGCTCAGGCACTACGGTAGGTCGGTAGAGTAGGAGACAGCAGGGGAAGAGGAGGACGGGGGTTAGGGAGGGTCGTAGTCTCAGAAAAGGTTACTCAGTTGAGAAGCGTACTCCACCGGTTTCATGACCTCAAAGTCGAAATCGTAGTAAAGAAGGTTTCTTTAGGGTCCCAATTAGAGGAAGTCTTACCTGACCAACCTAGAGGAACGTCAGGTTCCCTGAGGGTTCTCAGAAGAGGTTGTGGTGTCAAGTTTTCGTAGTTAAGAAGCCGTGAGTCGGAAGAAGTGTCA